>VWZW01001991.1:76836-122575 GCA_013397115.1 Edolisoma coerulescens | reverse complement strand
GAGGGGGCTGGGCTGGGGCTCAGCTGTTGCTGGGCTGGAGGGGAGGGCCGCTGAGGAGGACAGGCTGGGGAGCGCTGGAGAGGGAGCGGCCGGGGCGGTGCAGGGTTGGGGTTCCCTGAAGAGGAAGGTGTGTGCTGAGCAGCTGAGCTTTGCCAGAGGCTGTACCGGGGACAGGGGGAGCGGAGGAGTGCTCTCAGTGAGAGGATGGCTGAGGAGGAGCAGAAGTACGCGATGCTGTGGGCTGTGCTGGGGAAGATGCTGGGAGGGGTGGTGAGGGAATGGAACTGTGGCGTTAACTGTAATACTGGGGAGCGTGCTGAGGTGATGGTAGGGAAAATGGAGCCTGAGACTTGGTCAGCGTATAACATCAGTGAGCTTCCTTGACACATCTGGAAGGCATTTCTGTAAAGAACTGAGAAATGCGGTGTGCAGGGAGGGCGTAGCATACTTAGAGCGTGTTGGCAGGTTCAAGGAGCACTTCAGCTCAAGGAGCAAAAAAAGATGAGGGTAACTCTTAAGGGGAATGAGCCAGCTTCCAAGAACCTCACATGAGAGCTATGTGTTCTTGCTTGTCACAGTTGACTGGTGGAGAAATCATCACTTTCCCGCTGTACTGCGACATCCTAATCCTCCCAGATTTTGCAAAAAACCCCATCCTGTAGGCATGGCTCACCTGAGAGAATTTGCTAGCCAGGTAAGTGGTGATTAAAAATTTGTTTTAAAACCCTCTTCAAGGGTTTACATAATGGTGTTTGCTCTTGATACGAGGGTTTCAAACAAATAACCAGAAAATCACTTTTTGCTGCTCTTTATCTCTCTTGCACAGGTCTCAGCTTACTCCTGTTAGCTGATTGACCTGTGTCTCACTCTGTGCTGGTGTTGGGCTGATAATGTTGTGTTGCCAGCCATACAGAAAGTGAATTCTTCACCCAGTATGGAGCCTTTCTCAGGGATTAACTGTGTTCTTTTTAGGGAGACAGGAGCCATTGGCTTTCGGAGTATTTTTGGAAGGGGAAGTCTAGAAATGGGAACAGAAAAACTGCGTATGCTGGCTCTGCCAGACGTACCTTCCTAAAGTGTTCATGGCATTAGTGTCAGAAGAATGGTGCTTGTAAGCTTGCTGCATAAGAGGCAGTGATATTTGATACTGAGCCGGAACTCTTCCGAGAGATCTCAGCCTCCGTGGATGTGGTTAAATGCTGCTGTTGTGATGACATTTTCGTAAGAGGAATGTGGAAAGATGATGGCAGGACTTGGGACTAAAAGCTAGACCACATTAATAGTATTGGCTTGCATCTTCTTCCCTCTGAATTTGGTTGTGGGCTGTGTTTGATTATTGGCAGATGTCAATACTGAGCATAGGTCTTCTTAAACCACATTTTGTGAGTTTTGGGGCATTATTCTGTTCTGCTCTTAGGTGTAGAATTACTAAAAGCTTTAGTGGTTTGAGATAATGCTTTCTCTGAACCTTTTCTGATTTAAAATTGATTTGCAATGCACCTTAGTTTACATGCTGTCTTTCACATCAACTGCTTCCCCAAAGCGTGTATGGAATTAAATGTAAATATAGTGCCTGGCTGAGTCACTGCACAGGGGGAGAAAGGGAAGGATACTGTCTGGTTAGGGCTGAAAACTGAGTTCTGTAGCTGCAGAGGAGGTTGCTCTGAAGCTTTTTTTGTACACAGCATTCACTCACGAAGCTTATCAGCATTCTAGTGGTTTCAGCTCTGAAGTTATTATGGAAATGTTAGGCATTCTCAGATCCTGTCATCCCATGACTCTCTGTCTGGTCTTGGAATAGGAAACCAATCTGTGTTGTCCATTCCTCTGGTCTTTTCATGAATCCCTGGTGGAACCTCGTAATGTGTGTAGCTGAGGCTTGCTGTGAGGGCAGTAGGAACTGACCTGAAATTCCCTTCACTTAGGGGGATTTAGGGAGCAGTGGGAGGTGCTGTGAAAATCAAGAGACTAAGACTTGCATTGGGATGTCAGAGGCTTGACTCGTTTTTGATTCTCGGTTCTAGTGCTGATGGGCAGAGTTACCTTAGGCCAATGCCCAGGTTGCTCTGCCTCTGTGCCTCCATTTCCCTGCCTCAGCTGGTTGTTTCCTCTCTTTCCTTGGCTCCCTTGTGCCATGTACGTACAGCACTGCAGGCCTGGTCTTGGTCTGAAGCTGGATCTGCCAGGTGATGTGTTTGTGTTAGTTACTGTATTTAAAGCTCTGACCTGAGCTCTGTTTCTAGATTTGCTGTTCTTTATGTGAACTTGGAGAAGCCATGTAGAGTTTTTTGGCTAAGTAATGCTTCACTGCCTGAAGCAAAAGAATACTCTCTGTGAAGATTTGGGAGTCTCAGACAAACAGGTGTGTTTCAAAGTGTTGAACACAAACTTCCTTCTTTTTTAGACTCCAGAAATTCAAAACTGTCCCAGGTTCTGGCAGTTACAGAGACCTGTGCACAGATTTCATACAGACAGGGAAGCTTTCAGATGGTTCCAGATACAAAGCTGGTTTCACCAAAGAGACTGTTGGTAGCCCAGAGGTGAGGGTTCAGCATGCTGGGTGGGAAGTTAGGGAGCAGAGGAGGCAGTGAGGGAAAGAGAAGAGCAGATGAGTTCTATTAAAACCAACTTCCTTCTTCCACTGCATTTGGCAGAGCAAAATTATGTTTGTTTGTTTGGCTGGTTGGAAAGTGCTCCAGTCAGAAGTAACACTAAATGCAGCTGTAGTTCCACATAAACCCTTTGAAGTTGCCACATTCCTGTTCAGCTTCAGCTCATAAAGTACTGTGACCTTGGCAATCTTCTGTTACAGACCTCTCCCATATAGAGCAGTGCTTCCAATTACAACCTGCCCCACATTAAGGAATTCTCATTTCCAAAAGGGTTTAAGCACCCCGTAGTGTTTTATGCAACAAATGCAGGCGTGATTCCTGCTCTTGAGTATTTTGAGACTAAGATCCAGCTGGACACAGCCCAGAGAGAAGATCTTCATCTGGTTCAAATGGTGTTTGCTTCTGTTCCCAATACGCAGCTTATCTTTCCAGGCAGTAGCTTTGAAATGAGGGCAGATTCTTACCCTTCTTCTCTAGTACTTATCCACATCTTCTCAAAGACTGTGGATACCATGTCTCTGCAGCTGGAGGTGGCAGAGCTGCCAAAACCGTTCTTTCCCCATGAAGCAGCTGGTGTTACTGCCAGGTTTGTCTCATAACACACTGCAGTTCCTAATTCCTGATGGCTGCAGTGAGTTGGTCTGTTTTAAAACATGGTTTCATCAGTCAGGATGGCAAACACTCCCACACGTGTCAGGACAGAGCATCCTTCTTTCCTGTGCTGTGAGATTAGATCCCGGAGGGCAGAAGTGGAGCACGTTACTAGGGAATTGTCATCATCCCTCTCATACTTGCTCCCTTCCTGCACTTCCAGCTGAGATAGTGCATTGTGTGCTCTCCCTCCAAAGCCTGCCCCGGCCTGCCTGAGCCATCTCTAATGCCCGACTGACTGCTCTCAGTGGAGAGGAACAGCAGGAGGCTGTTTGCTTCAGAACTCCTGTGTAATAAGCATTCAGTCAAGCACAAAGTTACAATGTAGTGACCATCGCTCAACGGCTTTACACGTAGTAGTAGAACAAGGAGCAGCCGCTGCTGACCTGGAGCTCCATTTTTCAGCTCTGATGGGTTCTGTGAATATGGAAGAGAAATGGAAAGAACCCAGGCAGGTGAGCAGCTGCAAAGGTGACAGGTGCTAATAAGCTGCTTTGGGTTATCTGTGCTCATTTAAGCAGGTATAAAGCATTTCATCTGGATTCTGTTGCTTCCTACTAACGAAGTTTTCCAGGTGTGTTTGTAGCAGTGCAATTCCAGAGCACGGATTTCCAGCCAGGGTGATTCTCTAACAAGATGACTGGTACTGAGATAATTCATATTTAGGAAGGGGACAGATGGTGCCTGTTACACCTCTCACCACGGTGCTTTGCAGGTGCAGATGTGTTGGGGTAGGGGAGAGTCAGGTTCATGGAGTGCATCCTTCTCTCTCCTGACAGAGCAGTGCAGTTCCATAGCTCTCCATTCTTGGTGGAACTGCATTTGTCCTGCTGTCTGATGAGTGCTGAGGCTTTTATGCCCATGGATCTGAGCATTTTTGTTTGTCAGCACATGTCACCATGTGGTGTCTCAAACTGGATTTTTTTAACGGACGAGGGCTTTTGAACAATGTCCTGCAGCCAGGACATCTTAGTTTGTTGTGGGAATTCATAATTGCTGAAAATGCCACCTGGCAGTTTCTTCTGTGGTGTCCTCAATGGTAGTTCACAAGGTCTTCTGTTGAGCAGACATTGACCTGCTTGCATTGGGGATGGGCCTGTTTCCTCCTCCCTGTTTACAGAAAGTGAAGAAATTAATCAGTAAACTGTGCTCCTCCTGCAGTGTCTGGGGACTGTAACTGTGGCTGGAATGACTCTGTACCCCCTGGCCCCGTACTGGCTCCCTGGGTTCTGTCTGTTGCTAGGTCTGATTTCTGCAGTTTTGGCCATTGCATCAAGGGATGTTCGTCCTCAGGCCCTCCATAGAGTCAGGCTCGTGCCCTGTCACCTGCGAGCTCTAAAGCATTTCCAGGTCAGTACTGGGAAGGTAAATCCAGTACCTACAAACGAAATGTCCTCATGTGTCCACCCTGATGGGTGTGGGCCTGTCTCACCTCCCCATCAGTTACATTGTTTTCCTGAATCCCTTGGGCAAAATTTCTGTCTGCTTGTCAGGAAGCTTTGTCTCCTTCACTGCACCAACCTGCACTGCTTTGTTCTAGGGAAAACAGGATAAACCAACATCCAAGTCTGGAAGCTTCTTTACGAAGCTGTCCATGATTACAGAGCCTGCCACATAAAGTACTTGTTGTCCCAAAAACTGCCTGCCATAGCCAGTGCTCTTATGTTTGATGTCCTGATCTAGAGAAATCAGTCCTGATTCTCTGATGTGCCCTACCAAGCTGAGGAGGGAGCACTTACTTCCACCTTGCTGTTTCTTACCTCATGGAAAAGTTACATGGGAGGGGAGGAAGGTTTGCTTGAAGGTTTGCTTCCCTGCGGTATTCATGTGGGTAGTGTTTCTTTTCTGAGCTGAGCAGGTGCTTCTGGGAGATGATCCTCTTTCTCTCCCTTCTCCCTGATGTGTGGGAGTGGCTGATGTGCTGAGTGGCATTTTTAGGGTGCAGTAGGTCACTGTGCATAGTAATGTCTGGGGCACTTTCTTGCCCCTTCCTCCAAGTCGGTCAGGAGGTGGAAACTGCTCCTGGTCTGTAGTGAGCCTGGACTAGTCAGACTGTTCTCCCTGCCTGCAGTCATCATTCTCATGTTGTCCCCTGGCATTTCTCAAGCTCACATCCTCTTCCCCCTGCCTCCCTCTCTCCAGTCTCTGCTATGTATCTCCAGCTCTTTTAATCTCTGAACATCCCTTCTAGTCTGTTTCCAGTGCATTTGTTCAAAGTGCAGCCTGTTTGGGTGTTGCTATGGATGCAAAAGGGTATTTAGTTATCCTTCTGTATCTTGGACTGGAGTTTGTGTGGAAATACTGTTGAGCGAGCTGCCTGTAAAGCTCACCTGGGCCTGGCTTGCAGCAGTGCACTAGGCACAGAAGGTAAACAACCTGTGATGACAGACTGGCTTAATCATTAAGCAGCACCTTGGGCTGCTCAGTGATGGCCTGCTGCTAGAACCTGGTGTGAGATGGAAAAATGCAGCTTCCCTGTTCTCTGATAAAATCTGCCAACTCAGGGCCCTTGTGAGGGAGCAGTCTCACTGGGTGACGTGTTGGAGGTGAGACTGAGAAGTTCTGGGTGTGGAAAATTCCTTCTGATGGCTTGGCTGCTTCCTAAGGTCAGGCCATATTTTCCAGGGGTTTTTTTCAAACTATTAAAAAAAGAAGGCAGAAAAATTAATCACAAAGAGCATTTTAGTAGCATGGAGCTACTAGTAGCATGAAGGACCTCCTGGTGTGCAGGTGGACTGAATGAAATAGCATGAGAACGTGACTGTGATTTGTTCCCTTTCTTATCCATACTCATCTTAATAAAGAATTAACTGTGCAGCTGCTGTTAAAGAGTCAGTATTTCTCTGTTAGTAACTGCCTAGTGGATGTGCTTACCTAATGAAGGAGATGCTCTTTGCCATTTCTTCTGGGTGTGCCAGCCAGGGAAGAGGCTGGTCCAGACGAGCAGGTCAGGTAGATGGAAGTGTCCATTCTGCTCTCCTGCCTCCTGCTTGCTGCTGACCTTCCAAAAGATGTGAGGCTCCATCTGCAAACGTCTGAGGAGAGCTGGGCTGGGTGCTGCCTGGAAGTGAGGCTGCAGCAGAGAAGACAGTAAATATGAATTCATATTAGTGTAATATTTCACCCTCCAGACAAGTAGGGGAGGGTGCAGATCTTTCACATCATTTCAGTCTTTGAGTGCAGGAAGGCTAACGAGGGAAGCGTTTTTATGGCCTTTTGTGCCCCTTTTCTCATCCAGATCTCCAAGAGAAAGCTGGTTCTGGTACCCCTTGCTGGTCCCTATTGAAGTGTGAACAGGTGCTCATGGAGCTGCTTTGGCACCAGTTAGTGCCTGCAGTTCAGCAGCCCTGTCCCAGTGGAGCTGACACTTTCCATAGAGGTATTTGCTGATGTTCTCATGCTGGGCTTCCCTCCCTTTCCTCCCACACTGTGGTCTGCAGGGTCAGAAAGCCTGTGGAAAGGTTTCTTCAGTTCTAATCTTGGATATATCCTGTGCTAAGTTTCTAAGACTGTTTAGGATACATGAGTTTCAGGTGAATTTATCAATGTAGTAGGTGCAGAGATATGGAGCTGAGCTGTATGGATATGTGTGGTGCTCTGCAGCCCGGGAACTTAATGGAATTTTCCCATCTCTGCTTCATGGTTTAGCACTCCAGGGTGGATCCTGAGGAGCTGTTCACCAAGCTGGAGCGGATCGGCAAAGGATCCTTTGGTGAAGTGTATAAAGGGATCGACAACCGCACCAAGGAAGTGGTTGCTATCAAGATCATTGATCTGGAGGAGGCTGAGGATGAGATCGAGGACATTCAGCAGGAGATTACAGTGCTCAGCCAGTGTGATAGTCCCTACATTACCCGGTACTATGGCTCCTACTTGAAGGTAGGACAAACCACGGTGATTCCTTGCCAGTAGTTTGGGAATGGGGAGGGCTGCTCTGTGGATGCTGCAGTGGATGGTGGTACATGGCACTGGAAAGTGATGTGTGAGTGGCAGCATGGCAGCAGGAACAGTGGTGGCTCTGCTCACTGCATTGATGAGCACTTAATAGCAGAGTGGGCTTTAAGACACTTGCTAAACACATGAAAATGAGATGCCCTGTACCGTGTGGTACCAAGAGCAGGGCGCTTCACTGGAGAGCAAATTATTTGTTGAAGACTGAACTTCCCCTGGTCTGACAGTTCTGGAAAGGACATTGCTGGAATGTTTTTCCAGAATAGCCCAGTCTTAAGGCAGTACTGCTGAGGGATTTATGCCTCTGAAAAAAAGAGGAGGTTGAAACTACTTATTCAGAAACGGTGAAAAGAATGTGAGCTGGGTCTATGAAGGAGTGCTAGTACTGCTTCCATTGAGAACAGGTTTAGGAATCCCTAATGGAAGCTACTAGTGGTGTGGTGTTGATCAGAAGTGCCCTATGCATGCTGGCTGCTGGAGATGAGTGTAACAGTGGGACTGCAGCAAACAGTTCCTGAACTCTTTGGGTCCTGAATATTCCTTACATATTTTTCAAAGGCCGTAATACATTTTCTCAGCCTTCTGCTGTAGTTTCATGGACCTGCTGCTTATCTTCTGTTGCGACCCTGTGAACCTCAGCATGGAAGTCTCTTCTCTGAGGAGTAAGAGTGTCTTGCTGATTGTACCCTCCAAGCTGGAAGCCCTGCTAACGAGATCAAAGGCTGCAATGCTCCCCTGCCATTGCCAAGAAGGATTTACGCTGGATGAGCTGTTGGAGAGATCTTAAAGGGCTCCAGCCTGGGAATAAGCTTATCTGTGGGCTGGGCAGTCTGGTGCCTGTAGGGGCACTTGCTCAGGTAAAACTGCAGACTGAGAGTTAGAAACGTGCTGGAGGCAGGTCCACCTCTGTAATGCTGTGTCAGAGAAAAGAGGGAGCTGGGGGCTCCTTCCTTAAGCCCCTGAGAGCTGCAGTGTGCAGCATCTCTTGGATTTTGTGTACAGGACTACTCTTGTGTCTTGCTGCCTGATGAGTGTTTCACTTTTCTGTCTGCTTTTATTACTGTCTTTGCTCTCGATATGTGCTCTTGCTTGCAGGGCACTAAGCTGTGGATCATCATGGAGTACCTGGGAGGAGGTTCAGCCCTGGATTTGGTGAGTAAGTGGCAAGTTTTGGACTATGAAAAATACTGGCTGAAGACTCGGTTTGTGAAATGCCCATAAGCCAGACACTCACTTGCCACATACCATCTTTTTTGGCAGCCCTGTGCCTGAGGGGTAAGCAGTGCAGGACAGACGTGTTGGTTATGCTTATCCCAGGACAGAGGGAATGTTTTCATGGAGCTCAGCTGTCCCAGCACTGTTGTCCAGCATGCTTTGCTGCTGTATGAGCACAGTGAACTGAAAAGTGACCAGCAGCCAGTTGGTTTTGAGCAGTGCAAATCTGTATTTCACCTAGTCAGAGTTCTGGTACTGCTCAGTGCTCACACAGCTCAGTAAAGACATGGTCTGTGATTAAGGTACCCCAAATTTTAAGAGAATACAAACGCAGAATATACCCACAGGCAAAGGTCTGCTGCACTGTATTCTGTCACAGCATTTTTCTCTTCTCTTTAGGACAATAATGCCCATTTTTCCAGAGCAGTAACTAATCATGTAGGGAAAACTGCTGAGCCTGCAGTGGCTTGGAGGAAGGTGTAGCGGGGGGCTGTCATCAGCAGAAGTTATCTGAGTGTCAGAACCTCAGTTATTGCACTGAGAAGGCAGGACTTGGATAGAGGAGAACTGATGGAAAGGAGAAGAGCTTTGATACAGTACTCCACAGCCTGAGGGTTGATGTCTCAGAGGCTGAAATTCAGTACTTGCTTGCTAGCAGAGAGACCTGAACAAGAGAAACTGTTAAAATGTTCTGTTGGCCAATGTATTTCCAGGCCAAAGTGAGAGATGAACTGCTGTTTGTTTGGGAAGCCTTTAACAGACTGATATCAGACTAGCAGAAAATCCCCCAAAGTTTTTCCATTGAGTGCTGCCCGGTGCCAAGACCAGCATTCTGCTTGTAGAACGTGCACCAGGTGTGCAAGAAGGTGCTTCCTGCTGAGTACAGCCTGCTTGGCCAAGGTTTCCAAGTAACAAACTGGGCGACTGGAAAATCCAAGGCATCAGTCACCCTCTTTTAAGTCATCTTTCTGCCTTTTATCAGCTGAAGCCAGGACCACTGGAGGAGACTTATATTGCTACTATACTGCGAGAAATCCTAAAGGGCTTGGATTATTTACATTCAGAGAGGAAGATCCACAGAGACATCAAAGGTAAGATTGGAGAGCTCAGCTCCCTTTCTTGTAAGGGATGTTAGTAACATAGTACTCAGAGGTATTATATTCCACCATAATCTGCAAGGTTTCAAAGACTGTTTCTCAGTGCTGCTTTTCTTGTTGGGTTGCTGTTTTCTGAATCGGATGCTTGTCACTGTATCACAACTCTGCTTTTCATGTCTTTAGGGTTTAGAATAACAGGATCTGTAGCTCTCCTCTGGCATCTGGAGTTTGGACAGTCAGGGAGCTAAAGCAAAGGAGTCAGTGAAAGGCATGCTCAGATATTAGCTGACTTGTGTCTGGACATTTGCTTTGCTGCTGGACCCCAAGGGTGTGCGTGCTGGTTATTGTGGTTATAGCTCACAGCAGAAGTGAGCTGTCCTCATGCAGGGTTCACAGCCCTAGAAAATCAGGGCAGCTTGCGTCAGCTTATCCTGTTGCTGTTTTTTATAGTCCCTGGCCACGTGCAGTGTAGAGAGAGCTGACATCTGCCTCCTGCAGAGCAGTGTCACAGCGAGCCCAGAGCATCAAAGTGCTGCAGGAGGATGGAGGGACAGTGCTGTGGAGCTGGGCCAGTGCTGGATGCTCCAACCCACTGTAGGAGGGGGTGTGAGCAGGCAGGGCACAGAAACCTCATGCGAGGAGATTGGGAGAAAAGATTTCATTGTGTGAGACTGCACATTTCTAGCACTGCACAAGATGTGTAGGGCTGTTGGCTGCCAGTGGTGGGGAAATGCTGGAAGTTGTTAGGTAGGATCTCAGAATGAAAAGTCCTGCGGAAAACCCCCATTCCCAAACCTGCACAGTGTTACAGTCTGAGTGAGTGGGAACTAGTACAAGAGTGGAACTTGAGCTCTTTAGAAGAATCTGCTGTTTAACCTGTGCTGAATGCTACTCTGGAAAAAAAATCAAGAGCGTTAGAGGCTGTGTTGCCCTCCCTTCTTTTTGTGGCCAGGAGTCACATCTACTTGGTGGTGTGGCCCTTCACATCTGCTCCCTGCTCCTCCCTTCTGATCCAACAAAGTGCATGAGCTTGTTCCATGTTACCCAGTGGAGTTCAAAGCATGAGAATGGGTCTGAGGCTGGAAATCCAGGCTGAGGGTTATCACTGGTGTGAAGGAGGAGGGCACCACTCAATACTCAGTTCTGTGTGGGCTGGAGGTGATTCAGAGGCCAGCAGACTTAATTGCTTATTTGTGCATCCAGCTGCCAACGTGCTGCTTTCGGAACAAGGAGATGTGAAACTGGCTGACTTTGGGGTGGCTGGACAGTTGACAGACACCCAAATCAAGAGAAACACCTTTGTGGGGACTCCGTTCTGGATGGCACCAGAGGTCATCAAACAGTCTGCTTATGACTTCAAGGTGAGCTGGGAGCAGGAGGATTGCTGCTTGGGGCTACTATACATCAGGTGGTGCTAGGACAAAAAAAGGGATTGGAAGTGCTGCTTACTGCAGGAATTACTCTTTCCTGTTATGATGCAGAAAGTTTGCTTTCTGCTGGAGAAGTTTGTGTTTGCTGGGTCTGCTGGAGAAGTTTGTGTATTAGACATGAAATGCCCCATCTGATTTATGTGATTAGCTGTCCTAAAACGCTGCTTTCATGTTGTAGAATTGCTCCTTGCTGTTCTGTGGTGTTCTCTTTTCCAGGCAGACATCTGGTCCCTTGGGATTACAGCCATTGAACTAGCAAAGGGAGAGCCTCCAAATTCTGACTTGCATCCTATGAGGGTTCTCTTCTTGATCCCCAAAAACAACCCTCCAACACTTGAGGGTCACCACAGCAAGCCCTTCAAGGAGTTTGTGGAAGCCTGCCTCAATAAGGATCCTAGATTTGTGAGTATTGCTGCCCACCTGTGAATTTGGGTAAAGGTCAGCAGAGGTCAAAAATTCCTTCAACAGGAAGGTGCCAGAATCCCGGAGAGAGAGAATTGCTGAGCTTACAGGATGGGCACGTGAGCCTGGCAGGACTTCCTCATGAGGGGTCGTGGAGGGGCAGGCACTGATCACTTCTCTCTGATGGCCAGGAATGGGACCTAAGGGAATGGCATGAGGCTGTGTCAGGGGAGGTTTAGGTTGCATATTAGGAAAAGCCTTTTCCCCCAGAGGGTGGTCAGGCACTGAAACAGGCTCCTAAGGGCAGTGGTCATGGCCCCAAGGCTGCCAGAGTTCAAGGAGTGTTTGGATAACGCTCTCAGGCACTTTGTTGGGGATTGGTAGCTTTGTTGGGGGCTGTCCTGTGCAGGGTCAGGAGTTGGATTTGATGATCCTTGTGCATCCCTTCCAGCTCAAGATATTCTGTGATACCAGTGTTGAAGTCAGTGAGTTCCCTATTTAGTGTGCAGAGATGGTTAGATGTGACATGCTTTCCTTATCTGTTCCAGAGGCCGACAGCTAAAGAATTGCTAAAGCACAAGTTCATCACACGCTACACCAAGAAAACCTCGTTCCTCATGGAGCTGATCGATCGATTCAAGCGCTGGAAGTCGGAGGGCCATGGAGAGGATTCCAGTTCTGGTGATTCCGACATGTACGTACATGTTTTGCATGGAGGGGTGCTCCTGCTGCCCCCTGCGTGCCCCAGGGTGGCCTACTGCAAACAGCTCAGGTCCTTTTGCCACCTGAGATCTCACCTTTGAGCTTTTGTTTGTGGGAGCAAGTGAGTGCTGCCTGAAGAGCCAGGCTGTTACCTCCTGTTCAGTGGGAGTCTGTTCTCTGTTCTGGCAGTAACCTGTGGAGCCTCTTTGTTTTGCTGAGTGTGAGGAATCAGGGTACTGACAGGAAACGTTTAGTCCATCTTTGTCTAGGAGAACAGGGCTCTTGTTGCCTGTATTTTATGCACATTTCATGAGCTACAAGAGCCCCAGGCTTTAATAACTGTGGCAAGAGCTGTGCTTGTGTGTATGTGTGCTCAGGGGTAAATCTTTGCACTGCCATGCAGGACAGTCAAGTTATGGGCTTTGGGTGGGGAAAGGGCACTTCATTGCCAGAGTGGTGTCACAGAGCTGCTCTTCACCTGTAGTGGCAGTGACTCGAGTGACCAAGGACTTGGGGAGATTGGCTTATAACATCTAAGTCTGGCCTCTCACATTGTGAGCTTGGATTGTCTTGAAATTCTCCTAAATTTAACTAGCACTAGAAACTTCTTCAAGCTGGCTGGATCAGAGGTGAATGTGGTGATTTGGAAACACAGTGTAGTACTTACCTTAGACCTTTTTGATGCTGCGTATGTGCTGTAGAGAACAAAGTGGTTTCTCTTCATAATTTTTTCTGGGACAGGGAAAAGCCTGAAGGCCTGCAGCGATATGGCAGTCAGGTGGGGAGAACTTGTGACTCTGGGAAAGTGTGGGCAGATCTCCAATGTATGGAGCTGAGGCTTTGTCTTGACTTTCCTCTTTTCATTTGCAGTGATGGAGATGCAGAGGATGGAGACCAGGGTCCAATCTGGACATTCCCACCAACCATTCGCCCCAATTCCTTGAGCAAGCTGCACAAAGGAATGGCTCTTCATGGTTCCCAGAAGGTCTGTGTGCTGTCTGGTCTTTCTGAAGTAGCCTGAACTAACACAAGCTTTTGGATGTCTTGGGGAAGCCACCAGGCACTCGTCTTCTGTCTGAAATTCACTTCAGTCTGGCACCAAGGGCTGGTGCTCCAGAGTTGCCTCTTCCACATCATCAGGGTACTGTGACTTGTGGCTTTCCCAAGATCTGGTGATGGGATTGCCGTGGAGGTGCTGTGAATTCACCAAAGGCTTAGTACTTTGTGTGCCCTGGGAGCTTTTGCCTGTGCTTGTAACTTCTTTTCTTGTTGCTTTCCAGCCTACTGAGCCCATCAAGAGGCAACCACGGTCACAGTGTCTCTCCACACTTGTTCACCCAGTTTTTGGGGAGGTGAGTAGAACCTCCTTGGTGTCTCTGCTGGTTGGAGATGAAGAGATACCTGGCATAGATAAGTAAATGGGAAGGATTTGGAGAAGGAAGGTGTGGTGAGGTAGCTAGTAGGGTTAAGGGACTCTGAAGTATTTGTACCAGTTCAGAGGGCTAGACCATATGTGGGGAAAGTGAGTGTGTCCCTGGTGTGTCCTCCTGAAAACACTTGTGTTTGGAAGAAGGGCATTACCCTTCTGGTAATCTGTCTTCTGGTGAGGATCTGATGAGAAGTATCTGTCTCTTACCTGCATCTTAGGCTTGTTGATGCCTAGGCAGCTCCAGACTCTGATGTCCGTGGCTGAAGTGCAGCTCCTGCTAGAGCAGATAGGTACTTGAGCTGGCCTGTCACTGTGCACTTCTGCTGTGCTGCTGTCCACAGCACAGTTACTGAGGGGGGGTTAGGTGGGTTAGAGCAGGAATTGGCTTTGCTGGTTACTAGGCCATTTCTTGATCTGTACAGAGTGCTATTGGTAGCACGCCAAGACCAAGGAGTTCCCTGCCACCTAGCTTCTGGAAGGCAGGCAGAGAAAATGTCTTTAGAGAACCTACCCAATTCCCCTGCCTTGTGGTCTGGATGGGGATGTGGAGTTGAAGTAAGAGCTGCCATTACCCATAGGATGGTGTCTGTATCAGCAGAGAGGTGACAGCTCATCTTTCCAGCTGGGTGATGTTGTCAGGGAAGAGGAGGATAATCATAAGGGGGCTGCTGGCTGTGAGCTGTGGTTGCTCTTTCCAGCAGAAGGGTAGGAAAGGAGATTATGCTTTGGAAGAAATCAATTACATGCTGCATGTCAGGGTTCTGTTCTTGAGATGATACCCTTTCTCTGGTCCTGAGGAGTTACTCTTCTGGGTCCTGATGGCATGGCCCAGCAGAGAGCTGTGCTTTTTCCAGGGGTAGTCTCTGGACTTAACTCTATTTTCTCAGGTTTACTGGTAGGTGGAAAGAGAGTTTGCTGCATGGCAGGAACCACGGGTCATTCTGAAAAGCAGGCTCTTGACACTGCTCCACTTTGGAAGCTGGGAGCTTATCTAACCAGCCTCTTCTGTGCTCCACGGGGCTTGACTTTCAGAGGTCGGAGCATGAGGCCAGTGACCTGGGTCTTGTAGGCCTAGAGCTATGAGATGAAACCTCATTAAAACAGTGTTGGTTTGTGATGCAGTTTGTACAGCACAGTCACTGACATCTGGGTTTGGTTTAGGAGCTCCTGGGGCAGAGTGCTCAGGGCTGTAAGTGCATTTTTGTGCTTTTCCTTACTAACCTTGCTGCACCAGTTCCAGGCAGGAAGTGGCTTCTAGGACATTTCATTTCTGCTCGTTGGACTCCCTTGCCCCGGTTTGTTGATCCCCCTTTCCTTTGATTAGACTTTTGCTGGCTCTGCAGATCTCACTGAGCGAAACCGGGAGCAGGAAGGATTCTGGGCAGCCTCTGAAATACCCTGGCTTTTGTGTGCAGTAGAGGGGGCTTGAAAGAAAACTTCTCCAGGTTGGAAATCTGCTTCACTGCTGGCTGCATGTGTTATTCTTTGCTATTGGTAGGAAACTAGAACTGAAGACTTTGTCCTCCTCACTGTTGTATGATTGCATCTTAAACCAGCTAGACTTGGTTTAGACTTAAACCAGAGGCTTGATCCCCTCTTTCCCTAAAGGGACTGAAGCTGGGCTTTGGGAATGGAAACCTGGCTGAGATGTTCTTTGTAATCTTCCATCTACCTTCCCTGCACGTGTGTTATTGGATGTCAATATTGAAAGTGGCCCGTGAGGAGTCATTAACAGGCGTGGGCAACTGCAAATCTGGAAACATCGTGGGGCAGGCAGGTAAAATGATGTTTGGGCCTAGTAAGGCTGAGCTCAGTGCAGTGCTCTAACTTCTGCAAGCCTCCAGAGAGCTCTTCTGCAGTGGGGAGAGACAGCCCAGCACACACTGCTCCCATCACAGGCTGCTGGGCAAGCTGAGGGTATCAAAGGCTGATGATAAACTGGCAACTTACCTCCAGGACAGACCCTGTGCTTATTCTGAGGCGGGCAGCCTTTGGTAGGTGGACATCAAATCCTTGGCTTTAGCATCACAACTATTTTTGGCCTAAGAAATCTGTATCCTTGATGTGTAACTGAGTTGCCCTCCGTGTCCCTGCCACTTCTGACTGAGCAGAGGCGTGCGTGGGTTGTTCCCACAGCTTTGTGGTAGGGAACAGGTGCCCCACTGAGGAGGCAGCAGCCCTTTTTGGCTGGGAGCTGTTTGTTCCCAGGAGGTGCCTTGGTGCACAGAAATGACTGCAGCTGGGGATTAGCACTCACGTTGTTCTGCTTTCCAAAGCACACAGGGAAAAGGTGAGCTCCAGCAACAGGAGAGGCTGATCCTAGAATTGAGGCAAAGAACTGCAAGGCTTAATGTAAAGCCCTTTAATCAGCAGGGCCTAATGAGAGCTTAATTGAACTGGACAGTGGTAAGCTGGCAGATGTTGCTTGTTCAGCAGGATGGTTGATTGTTGTTCAGCTCCTTGGGTGATGGTGCCCTGCAGAAGGGGCTGTTGTGTCAGCAGCTTGTGAGAAGGAGGTGGGTTACTGCTGCAGGGGGTGGAAATGTAGGATTTCCAACAAGGGACTCCTTCAGGCTCAGCACCAGTGACCTGTCAGGCATTCCTTCTCAACAGAGCTGTAGCTATTTCAGGTTAACAACTGGAAACATGGGCAAGTAGAGGCCTAGTCAGAGTGCACTGACCATGAGAGATGTGAACTGAGGTAGATGCTGCGTGTGGAGGTCTTGGTGCATGGGCTTTCTTCTCTTAGAGAGTGTTGGAGGCTGAGGGGCTCAGGATCCCTGGTGTGGCAGTTGTCTGCCTTGGCCTCCCAGTCGCTAGAAGCAACTCAGACTTTTTTGTGGGTATTAAAAGTGGTGGTGACTAACTCCTGGCGTTGGATACATTCTGCCCAACCTGCCTGTGAGCTTGTGTGTGTGTCTGGGTGCTGGGCTGTCATTAGCAGCAAAGGTGATTGTACTGCTTCAGATACACCTGGAGTTCTTTGTGCTGTTAGGAGTTTTCAGGGCTGTTGGTCCATTTCTTACAACATTTAGTTTGTTTAAGAGTGCACCCTGTTGGGTAAGACTTTGATTGCTGTTAGTACCTAGAGGCAAATTTGAACCCCAGACGCTGGACTTCTTCCTACCTGACCTACAAAAAGAGCTCTTTTTGGTTCATTTAAGTGGAATGTGGGTGCTCTCCTGCACCCTGGTGGAGTCTCATACTAAGAGGGACAGGGCCTTAATGTCAGTGCTGCACTTCTCGACCAGTGCTTTCTGCAACAAAATAAGGACCTAATGCCCTGTTTCTGGGTTGCAGCTCAAAGATAAGCACAAGCAGACTGGAGGCAACGTGGGAGCCATGGAGGAGCTGGAGAATGCCTTTAGCTTGGCTGAGGAGTCCTGCCCAGGCATCTCTGACAAACTGATAGCACACATGGTGGAGCGGGTCCAAAGGTGAGTGTCCTGCGTGTGAGCTGGGCTGGAGCTGGCACTGAACCACGAGGCTCTTGTGCTCCATAGCTGTGCAAAGGTCAGTGCCAAGCAGTCAAGACAGGCAAAAGTGAATATTAATGACAGCTGCCCTGATAGTCCCTATGGCACTTGTAACTGCTTTCATTTAATGCAAACAGTTCTTCTGCCTCAGAAGTCTTTCCTCACGCTGGGCAGGTTTCTCTAGTGTTGATGTACATTGCAGGGCACAGAAAGATGCTGCTATTCACCTTCATTTTGCACATATAGATATATACATCATGTCCTGCTGGTCCCATTACCCAGGCAGCAAGGACTATGCAAAATCTCACTGGGATCACTTCTGGGATAGAAAGTTTCTGGTAATAAATATCTGTTTCATTGCAAGGAATGTGCTTTAAAGCACCATGTGCAGCTAGTCACTGCTTGCCCAGCTTTAGGTTTACAGGAAAGTGTACTTTTCCTGAAGAGAATTAGTTATGGAACCAGTGAAGGAGTGTAGTCTGGTAGAATGTAGTTCTTTGCTGGGTCAAACTTGGCTCCACTGCTGGCACCAAGTCCAGTCACATCCATGTGTTGCAGGTACCAACACAGCTAACCTGGTCACAGATTTATCAGGCTTTATTTAACATGAATTTGGCTTTTCTCCCTTTCACAGCAGGCTATCCTAAATCTCACCCTTTCCTTACCAAGAGAGAAAGTTAACATTTGGCTGCTCCCTGGTTAGCAGGCTGGAAGTGTTTTACCATACATGTGACCAAAGAAGCTGTTCTGTGCTCTGGCTGCCCCAGTAAACACAACCCAAGCTTTACAGTCTTGACACCCTTGAACTTAGGCTTTCTAAGCATTTCTTTCTGATGGGTTAAAGTTTGTGCCTTGTAGCTCAAGTATCCATTGAATAGACCAGAATCATTAAGGTTGGAAAAGATGTCCAAGATTGAATCCGGCCCTTGACTTATTGCCACTGTGTCAACTAGACCAGAGCACTGACTGCCACATCCAGCTGTTTCTTGAACATCTCAAGGGCTGCTGACTCCACCACTTCCTGGACAGCACATTCCAATGCTTGACAGCCCTTTCCATGAAGAAATTCTTCCTGATTCCCAATCTGGACATCCACTGGTGCAGTTTGAGGTCATTCCCCTTGTCCTGCCCTTTGTTCCCTGGGAGCAGAGCCTGCCCCCACCCCGGCTGCCCCCTCCTGTCAGGGAGCTGTGCAGAGCCAGAAGGTCCCCCCTGAGCCTCCTTTCCTCCAGGCTGAGCCCATTTCCCAGCTCCCTCAGCTGTTCCTGGGGCTCCAGACCCTTTCCCATCCCCGTTCTCTTCTCTGGACATGCTCCAGCCCCTCAGTGTCCTTGTCATGAGGGCCCAGAACTGGGCACAGGACTCGAGGTGGGGCCTCACCAGTGCCCCCCTCACAGGGGGATGGTCCCTGCCCTGGTCCTTCTGCCACACTATTGCTGACACAAGGCCAATGGCTGGCCTTCTTGGCCACCTACACACGTGCCAGCTTATGTTCAGCTGCTGTTGAGCAGCATCCCCAAGTCGTTTCCCACTGGGCAGCTTTCCAGCTGCTTTGCCCCAAACCTGTAGCAGTGCAGGGGATTGTTGTGACTGCAGTGCAGGACCTGGCACTTGGCCTTGTTGAACCTCACACCATTGGTCTTGGCCCATGGATCCAGCCTGTCCAGATCCCTCTGCAGAGCCTTCATGCCCACCCAGCTTGGTGTCATCTGTGAATGTACTTTAGGGAGCCCTCAATCTCCTTGTCCAGATCATGGATAAAGACGTTAAACTGGACTAGTCCCAGCAGTGAGCCCTGGGGAACCCTCCTAGTGATCAGTCCCAGCTGGATGTAACTTCATTCCCCACCACTCTCTGGACTCAGCCAATCCAGCCAGTTTTTAAGCCAGCAAAGTGTGTAGCTGTCCACACCGTGGGCTGCAGCCCCTCCAGGAAAATGCTGTCTGAGATAGTGGACTGCATGCAGAGCCTTTCCCTCATCCACTGCTTGGGTCCCCTGGTCACAGGAGATCAGACTGGTCATGCAGGACCTGCCTTCCCTAAACCCATGCTGTCTGGGCCTGACCCCCTGGTTGTCCTGTACGTGCTGCTGTCAAGCAAAGAAGAGTTGTAGATATTAAGGACCAAATGTAATGGCCATCCTAGAGGGATTCTGTTTCTACATCATCCAAGCTTCCAAGCAAATACACCATGGGACTGTGTAGAACCCTCATCTAATAATCACTTAATGCCAGGAAGAGAACACTCATTCTGCTGGCTGACCCGTAGAGGTCAGAAGGTGTCCTGTGATCCCTGTAAAACCTGAGCCTCTGACTGAGCAGGAGGTGCTCATAGCTGTGTGTGGGTGACTGCAGACAGGGAGTTGTTGCAGCACCATTCACTTCTGTCAGCCTATGAATGCCACTGCTGGATGGGGCAGAAGCACAAGATACTTGTGTTGGGGGGGGGCTTGCAAAACCTCAAAGACCCAGTTCCTTTCTTACCATAAAACACTAGTGCTGAAAACTACTTATTAAACTAAAACTGAATCTTGAAAGCCTGAGAAAGTGGCAAACCACCTTGGCTTTTTGTTAAAGTGCTGGTTTTGTCTGTCAGGACTTTATCTAGCAAAAACTGGCAGTGGCAATGGGAGTGGGGACAGACCCAGCCAGCCTGACCCCTTCTCCCACAGCCCTGCTGGTGGGTGCCTGTGGGCATTGCAGGTGAGAGCTTCAGCCAGCCAGTACTGAGCAGTTCTCCCTTGTCAATCCTTCCCTGCAGGTTTTCACACAGTCGGAACCACCTGACCTCTGCCCGCTGACACTCGCCTTCCCTGCTGCTGTCGTGAGGGGGGAAGGATTTTTTCCAGCTTCATAAGAACTACATCTCTAATCCAGACCACCATCTGCCGTTGGGTGTGACATTGTGATGGACTCCAGGACATTTCAGAGCCTTCATGTTAGCCGTGTTTCCATGATAACCCAGGGTGGGGTTTGCAATGCAAGTACAATTTAGACCTTTTGCAGAACCCGAGATGGGTGGTCTAATTGTTTTTACAATGTAATCAATGCAGTTTTTAATTGTTTTCCTACAATGGATGTGTCCATTTTGGCTTGGTTTGATTCACAGTTTGTTTCTGGTAAATGCCTGGTTGCTGGAAAAAGGGAGATTCTCTTCCATTGATATGTGTTTCACAGGCAAGTCTGATGGGTTTAGTCTCCTGCCCTTCCTAAAGAAGTGTTTGTGAGCAGTCGTGTGTGAGTACAGGGATGTTGGGAAGCTCTCCAGGCATTGAGGGCCTCTGGGAGAATGAGACCAGCTCTCCAGTTGTTCTGGAGGATCACTTCAAGCCCTTCACACACAAGTAACAACGCTTTCCAGTGCTGCAGCAGCTGAGCTGATACACGGTTGCTCTTTCCCAGCCTGTCATTTCATAGGAGGATGGGTTTGCTGATTGTTCTTTTTTTGGCTCTGGGACATCGTTTTGTATTAGGCTTTAGTTCATCTACTTCAGGCAACAGCAGAACTTGCCTTGGGTCTCCAGGGAGCAGAAGGCAAAGTGGGTATGTTTGCTGTGGGGGCTGGTGGAGTTCCTGTCCTTGGCACTTCAGGCAGCTGAAGCAGCTCCCCAGGCAGGCTGGGCAGTGCTGGTCTGAGCTGAGCAGGCCCACGTGGGGCAGAAGGGTTCAAAAGGGGAGTGGGGGGAACACAACGGCTGCAGCCATCAGCAGAGGTTTGGTTCACAAGGCAGAGGGACACTACAGAGCAGGTTTTGATGCAAGACCCTTTGCTCTACAGGAAGACATAAACTGGATGGCTCACAGCAGTATGGTAGGGCTGGGGATTCCCAAAAGCTGCTCTAGGCCTCCCTCTCCTTCTCACCCTTCCCTTTCTGGCTCCTCCTTCAGCCTGGGATCTAGACTCGCTGCAGCCAGGGCTCTGCTCCGGTTGACAAGCTGGGGTGGTGTTTGGTAGCAGAGAAGGTAAAGCATCTACTGCTGTGCTGGCTGCTTAAGGTATTCCAGCAGAGCCCTCCCCAGGAGCTTTGCTTTGTGTATCATACTAGTTTATAAAGCAAATCTTTAATTCAGGTAAGCGCACAGATCTTAAATCTACACTTTAAAGGTCTAGAAAAATAGACTTAGGAAAATAACCCCTGACAGCTGGTTGCTTAGAGAGCTGCTCTCTAACTGAGAAGAGATTCCCATGAAGTCAGCAAGAACTCAGTTACCCAGACCTTTCTGTCTGGGTGTTTGTATGTGGATGATACAGCTCAGCCCAGAGCCACTGAGAACAAAGGCTGCAGCTGTTCAGCATTTTTTTAATGACAGGCCACAGGGTTAGAAACAAGGCTTGATTTTTGGTACTTCGATTCAGACCTGCAGATTTTAAGTGCTGGGCTGCAAGTAGCTCAGGAGGACCATACATTCCCTCATCCTGGTGTATGGTGTTCACTTTACCTTATGACTATCCTTTATGTGTCCTGATGGACAAATCCGGGCTCAGCAACACTCTGAACTTGTAGAGTGGAGAAGAGGTGCTGCTGTTGGGTCTCTGCTGCAGAGCAGTGTTCTGTGGTGAGAGCCAGCTCACAGCTTGCAGTGAGGAAGAACAGAACAAACCCACTTTTCCCTCAGGAGGAGAAGTTCATGTATGGGCAGGACACTGGGAGAGGGGGAAGGCAGAGGCTGCAGGCCAGCACAAGGGCCCCTGCTGCTTCTCAAGTTGCTGTTCACAGCGGTAGCAAACCGTGTTGAGAAGGTACCTGTATCGTTACTCGTGTGCTCTGCAGTGTAACGAGGAAACTTTTTAAAGGAAACAATCCCCACACCCTTCGTCCAGTATTCAAAGCAACAATGGGTTTAGTTTTCAAAAACGTTGAAAGGGATCTGCCACTTTCAATAAAGAAACAAAATAAATGAGGCTGGTGTAACTGTGTTATTAGGAGAAAAGGATTGGTTCCAGCTGCTTTTCTCTGCATTCTTCTTCGTCTTCCCCCATATCTTCCTCGTGCATCTGTAACAGAGATGCCAGAGACAAGTACTTTGTGTGCCAGGATTACAGCTGCAGGCAGCTCAGCCTTTCCTGCTGGCACTCCAGGATGCAGACACTGTTGGCAGAGGTGTAGCTGGGCACTGGGGCTCGCTGCACTGCGGTTTTTGCTGGAGTTTGTTCATTATCTGCAGGCTTTAGACTCAGGCTCGACTGGCACCGGGGGATCTCTGCCTTCCTCTGTCTCACTTTGCAGCTGGGAGGGGGCCTGGGTGCTGGCACGGGTCACCCAGGGAGGTGGTGGAGTCTCCATCTTCGGTGATAATCCACTGCACAGCTGCAGCCCTGCATGAGCAGGGATTGAACCAGACAGCCGTGAGCCTGTGTGACCTCAGGGACAGGATCAACACTTGGGAGATGCTGCTTTAATTGTGTTTAAGCCCTTGTGACTGTCCTTCCCTGGGCACCAACAGAGGTGAAGGGCACAGCTGAGCTCAGTGACCAGCTCTGCAGTGCTCCTCATCTGTTTTTTCCCTTGGAGCCAAGAAGCAGAACTGATTCATGTACTTTTGACTGCGCTTTTTTGGGGGGAATTTTGCCAAATGCCATGTGCTCAGCTCAGCTCAGCAGGCTGTTGCCAGGACAGTGGTGATGAGCTGGCCTCAGCAGCAGCTGCAGTGTGGAAGCACAGGGTCAGTGCTCCAGGTGGGAAGGCAGAGCTGGTAATGGGAGTGGTGCCTGATGCCTTATACAAGTGAAAGTCTGGCAGTTAATGTGTCCCCAGCAATCAGGCACCAACCCTGCCCAGCAGAGTGCTTGGCTCCTGGCACGCCAGCCTTTGTGCCCTGGCACAGCCGCAGTGCCAGCACTGCCAGGCCTGGAATGCCTGGAGCCCACACCTGCTGCTGCTTCAGCAGGGCTAAAGCTGGGCTGGTGGGGCCAGGAGGAAAGACTTCACTGGTGTAACAGAATCACTGCTCTGAGCAGGGAGGAGAAGGGAGCAGTCACCAGAACAGCAGTAAATGTGCCACGAGTTACTGCACTAAGTCTGGTTTCTTAAGCAATGAAGCAGGATGGTGTCATCCTGGATGATCATCAAGCATGGAGAGGGAAAGCAGTAGTGTAGAGGTTGTTCAGCCTGGAGAAGAGAAGGCTCCAGGGTGACAAGGGGGGAATGGCTTCACACTGACAGGGCAGGGTTAGATGGAGTATTAGGAAGAAATTCTTCCTTTTGGGGGTGGTGAGGCCTTGGCACAGGGTGCCCAGAGAAGCTGTGGCTGCCCCATCCCTGGAAGTGTCCAAGGCCAGGCTGGACAGGGCGTGGAGCACCCTGGTGTAGTGGAAGGTGGTGGGAAGGGGAGGAGGTGGAACTGGATGGTCTTTGAAATAGTGAGACCATGGCTATTAAACCATGTGATCCCAACTGCATCTCCCCCTCACACACACCTTAGCTCCACAGCAAGAACCCAATGCTTTAATTCCATTCTTGCCCAATGCTCCTGTTAAGGAAGCTTCTCATGCTTGTAGTTAAGACAAAAATACTCCCGGAGAGTTCTGGAACAATAAAATATTTCACAGAACTGATACACCACCGAAATCCTCACCCTTTTTAAAGTTCACTGACGTAAGGCATCTGCAGTGTTGCAAGGAAGAGCAAAGGTTTTGGCTTTTCTAGCCTGAGCTCCTGCACTTTAAATGCACAGACATTTGAGCTCAGTATTCTCAAACCAAGAAGGGACTTTTGCTGCCTGCTGTCCTTCCAGAGGCTCCTGGTTCAGAGACCCCACCATCTTCAAGAGAGATGCAGAGCTGCAGGTTCAGCACAGAAGCAACTACAGGATCATTCACTCACCAGCCCACAAACCTCAGGGAAAGACTCCTGCTCACTGTGGGGCAAGTGGCACTCAAGCTCCACAAAGGCAGCTCTGCCCCCTCCTCCACACCATCCCCACTCTGGATGGAGAGCGCTTGGTACAGGGTGAGCTGAGATCCAGAGTCGTGGGAAGCTACTGAGTAACTTGAACACGGGATGGTGGGCCCAGGAATAAGAGGCTGAGAGAGTTTTATACCAAGATGCTATTTACTGTGAACAGTCATATTCAGCCACGGTATAACATGTCTAATCAATCCACATGGATACACCCACAACAGGTAATTAAAAAAATTATAAATGAAGAGGCTAATAAATTAAGTACATTTAACTTAGATGGGACAATGGTCTTTGTGACAGCGGCGGCAAAGGCTGGATCTGCAGTCGCTCCTCTAGCCTGCAAATGCCAAGCAAGAAAATCCCTCTGGATTCCCCCTCCCTTCAGTCCTCATCTTGCATGAGACCATAACTGAACACTCCTGCTGGCCTCTGTCCTTCCCATTCTCCCATGGGATCTCCACATTCCTCCATCCTCACAGCACGCAACACTTTCCTTTTGCTTTCACTGCTTCACTGCATTGTTCCTTCTGTTAGTACACAAACACTTTTCTATCTAATATAAGTCAGAGTCCCCACTGCCCATCAAACCCACGTCCAACAGCATCTTGTGGCACTTAACGTGTGTCAGTCCTTCTGTGGAGGCACCCAAAGGTGACAGCTTTACAAAAGAGAACAAGCTGCAAACATTTCAGATTTAATACAGAAATTATTTAATAGAGTCCACAGACACTACTGCTCCATCTGGAATCCAGTGACTTTTACACCTTCATGAGAAACAGAAGATGGATCCCACCCCGAAACTGAAATAGAAGATTAGGGATTTTCAGAAGTCTTTGCAAGACAAAAGCACAAGCAACAGTGACTTTCAGAGGCTTGTTCTCCCCTACAGTGCTTCAATGCCTTGAAAACATCACCCACACCAGAGCGGAGAGTGTTTGCCATCCTGTGCCTTACTTAACTCCTACTACAGGATAAAGAAACTGGAGCTGTGATATAAGAATAGTGATTGAGTTCAGAGGACAAACCATGCACCCCCCTGCACCGATCCACAATACACCAACACCTCGACAGCTCAGCAGAGACTCAGTCCTCCTGCTTCCCTGGAAAACTGCTGCTCCCGAGGAGCAGAGCTGCTCTGGGAGAGCTGCAGTGTCTGTTCAGAACGAGCTGTGGGTAAGCCAGCACCCCCTGTGCTCCCGTTAGTCAGAGGCAGCTGTGCCAGCAGGCTGGTGGTGACAGCAGCAGCACGGGCTGCGCCGCCAGCCCCACGGAGCACCCGGGCCAGGGCGGGCCTGGGAGCCCTGGCACCCACTGCTGCCAGCCAGCTACACCACTGGAAGCTGCTGCTCTTCTCCCCCGTGTGCTGATCATCCAGTCAAAATGTAAAAACAAGGTGGTACCTGCCTGTGGGGCAGGGGAAGGTGTTACTGTACAGGTCCAATGGGACGAGAACCCTTCGGCGATGCGCGCGCTGCGGCACTGCTGTTGTTGGGCTCTCCCTAAGTAGGTTCCACTGGAACAGACTTGACCCTCTTCCACACCATCGGGAATGGATGTGATCCCTGCCTGCAGCCCCCTCACTCCCACTTTCCATCCCGGGGGAAATGAGCCTCCTGGGTCTTTGCTTTATCAACTCCAGACACTCCTGTTCCCACCTGCTTCTTTTGTTGGTGTTGCCAGCAGAGATCCAGCTCTGCCCCACATCAGTCTGTGGGAGTGTCCTTCTCCTTGGGAAGCAGCAGGCTCGACCTGGCCGGAGAGCTGGTGGCTCTTTTGATCACCTCCATCCACCTGCCAGGAAAAGACATGAGAAATGCTTACCCCTCACTCACAGAGAATCTTGTCCTTTGGTTATGAGCTGTACCCCTTTCCCAAACCTCCCAAACCAGCCATTTTCTTTCTTTTACAAGTCTTCTGGGAAATTAACTCTTCAAAGGAACAGCTTGAGATGTGGTAAATACCCTGCAGAACATGGTTGTCTGTCCAAGTAACAGCTCTACAGTGCTCTGAGCTCCAGAGAATTCTCATGAGAGCTCACTGTGTTCTCTCCTTGATATTATCAAGGATGGCAAGGTGACAATAATTATTGCTTAACAATAAATTAGGAAATAGGTAACAGCCTTGCTCACGTGGAAGAAAGCGAAGCAGCAGTGAAAAAAGCAAGACAAATCCACTGTGAATTAGACATTTTTCCCTTGAAATCACTACATGAGCCCAGTGCATTAAAGAGCACAACTTATGGCTCGGGTAGCTGATACCTAAGCTGTTCACAAGTGTGTGGCACTCTCCCAAGGACGGGGGACATGTGACACCTCAGTAAAACCACATTCCAAAACAACCAATACAGCCCTGCACAGCAGGACCCAGTGCAAGGGTTCTCAACATAGCAGCAAAGTTTTGTATGTGGTGCATCTCACACACAGTTTGGACCTCCTGTGGAACCCTTTAAGAGCAATTAATTGTAATTATAGAGGATAATAATAAAATGTAATTACAGAGAAACCAGCCAAGTGAAAGGGAGCCCTGTACTTGTTGCTCTCAGCCTTGTGTTACAACTTCTGCTCCCACAGATGGAAGACAAAAACCAAAAATCCCTTTACAGAACCTGGAAATCTGACTCCCAAAGAGCTGGTGGAGCTGAGCACCCCACAGCCCTTCCTCCCACATTCCTCCCTGGCTCCAAGCAAGCCCCAGACTCCTGGCACAAAGCACAGCTCACAGCTCCAGGTGTATCCCCAGCTCTCCCACACACAGAGGAGGGTTCTGTCACAGGAGGGATCTCCAAATATCATCAGTGTGGAGAGGAAGGGAATGTTATTCCTGAAAAGATGCTGGAAGATCACTTAGACTAGGAGGAAAGAGAGGATGGGATGACCAACCACCCAGTTAAGAGCAGGTTATACACCCAGACAGAGAAAACAGAAAATTACCTCTCAAAGGTGTATTTGCTCTCAGCCCTGAAGAAATACACGTGGGACTTGAACTGCAGCTTGAAGACATAATCCTTCTGAATCCCATCTGCCTCCACAGGGCAGCTGACTGTGTAGCCGAGCAGGGGGAGGCTGGCCAGGGGATAATCATCCTGCAAGAGCCCGAGAGCCCAGCCCTCAGTGCAAGGCACCCCTGCCCTGCAGCCCGTGTGCCACAGGAGAGGGCTGTGCACTCTTGTTCAGGAGACAACAGGAGGACTCTTCTGCAAGGCCACCAACAGCTTATAATTAAACCTCCTCCCACCTCCTTGAATTTTTTTATAGTTATTTGCTTCTGCTCCTCTGCCCAGTGTTGCCTCCTGGGCTCCCTCCCACTCTGAACCCTTTCTGTGGAACTCCAAGCACAGATCTGACAAAAAAGGTAAAGTAACCCTCACAAAAGAAGTGTGCCCTCAAGGCAAGAAGCCAGAATAACCCAGTTACTGAGTTAATAAACACAGTTTATTTGGTTAATAAGATGAAAAGATTATGCTGCACCATGGTTCATTATCAAGCAGGTGCTGAATGCACCACGGGCAGAAAAATCCCTGGAGCCTGTCAGGCTGAGCTGAAGCCCAGCAGAGGGAGAAGTGGGCAAAGGAGGCCCAGAGGCTGCTGCATCCATCACATCCTTAGTCACTGCACGAGGAGATGTTCCCCCTCCCACAGAAGGTCAGTACCCTCAGAACTGGAAATCCTGATTGAGTTCCACAAGGAGCACCCACAGCCTTTCAGAGACCAGCTTTGTTATGAACTCCTTCCTCTTCCCGTTGTTACTCTCCTTCAAACAGCAGTGATTTGTCCCTGGAGCTGAAAGCCAAGGATCCCCAGGTCCCCCCAACACCCCGACATCATCCCCTCACCTACACCAGCCCACCTGGTGTGTCTTGTAGAAGAACAAGCAGAAGTTGGTGAAGACGACCCACAGTTTCTGCCAGCCATTGCTGTTCTTGAACTTCCTCAGCAAATACCCAGAGAGCTGGTTCTGGCACAGAAGGAAAAGAGGAAGCCCATGAAATCCCAGGTTGCCATCCTGCTGCAGGTGAACAGCCCAACGCTGCTCCTGCACTTGCTCCCTGGTGTCAAAGTCCCCCCAGGTCTGGTGACAGCCACCAGGGTCCATCCCTTTCAGCCACCCTTTCTTACATGCAGAAAACCCACAGGGAGCACACTGTGTGAGAAGGGAAATAAAGCAGGAGAGGAAACAGAGGACTGCAGAGCTGGGAGGTAACAACACTTGGCAGCTACACAAAGCCAAGCTGGCGTGGAAAGGGGCTGCAGGGAGGGGAGCACCACTGCCTTGGAGTCAGCCAGCAGGGTAAGGAAACCTACGGCGTGGAGTGACACTGCATGAATTTTGTAATCTGATAAAAAGACAGGATACATGGCAGATTCACAGAGAGAACCATTTTTTCAGGCATAAACAGGAGGAAATCCTGTCTTAACAAGGCAATGGTACAAGTCTGCCTCTGAGGACGAGCATCCTCACGTGAGCAGTTAGGAAGCAGGACATTTTCCTGGGCATCCCATGGCTCCTCCCCACCAGCACAAAATGTGAGAGGCATCTTTACCTGGATCATGCACAAGTAATCAGACAGGGATAGGCTCTGGTTCCGGTACCAACAAACATGGGTGATTGTGTTGGGCCGTTGGGCCTGGCCCAGCAAATAGCGAGGAGGAAGCTCTGGAGAAACAGCAAGAGAGCAGAAAACTGAGCAGAGAAAGGGGGAGAGAAAGAGAAAAACAGAATGTTAAGGTGAGAGGAGTGATGCAAGAAAGGTGGCTGTCAAAGGAAAATGGATTGTGAAAAAAATGACAGTGTTAGAACATGAGACAGATCAGAGTGAGAGGGAGTGCAAGAACTCACACATTCAACCCCAGAACCTGTAGCAGGGTGGGCTTGTTATCCATGCACAGAAGTGTGAAATGGTGTCTTTCCCAAGGTGTCAGCAGGGAAAGGCCTGTCCCCTCCAACAGAAACCACAACAGAAGCCAGCTCGGGTGTCCAGTGTCTGTACCTCAAGCCCAGGTCACACCTACAGCTCTTCCCTTACCAAGCTGATCCACACGCTCTCTACACCAGAAAAATGCAGGAGCTCCAGCACCCCAACTTTTAACTCCAGTTAAACAAGTGCCTCAAGGGCAGAGCAGGACAGGCAGGCACAGACACATGCTGCAGCCCCCTGCCCCATTGCTTTTGTCAGGTTAGTGACCTTCTTGGTTCTCTCTATGTTATTTAGGGTCCTTCCCACTTCTGGAAGTCTTCCAAGCATGCCAGCCTCCAGGAAGGTG
The DNA here is from genome assembly GCA_013397115.1 of Edolisoma coerulescens. Taxonomy (NCBI): domain Eukaryota; kingdom Metazoa; phylum Chordata; class Aves; order Passeriformes; family Campephagidae; genus Edolisoma; species Edolisoma coerulescens. The sequence goes on along the minus strand of VWZW01001991.1, from coordinate 93,448 downwards.
TCCTACCCTGCCAAACTGCTGCCTAGAGTAAAACCATAGAGTTGGGGCAAGCAGTGGAAGGAATGCTGAGCTGATCTGTCTCGAAATCTGCAGGACTCAGTGTCTGAATGTGCCACCAGTGCTGCCCTGCACTGTGAGTAACAGCAAAACCACAGGCACCAGTGGCTCACAGAATCCCAAAAAGGTTTGGGTGGGAGGGGGCCTTAAAGCTCATCTGGTTCCAGCCCCTGCCATGGGCAGGGACACCTTCCACTAGACCAGGTTGCTCAGACCCCCACCCAACCTGGCCTTGAACCCTCACTGGGCACAGAATAAACATCTCTGCTCAGCATCAAATGATGCTGCCACGAAAAGACACTTGACTGCTCAGTCCTGCCAACGAGGGAAGGGCAGAGGATTCCAGCTGAATTCCCTCTTCTTAATCCTGGGTGCAGTACAGCAGCTAACCAGAGCTCAGTACAGCACGGTCAATCTCTAAAGGGACATATCATGGATAGGGAACTTATAATCATAGAACCATTAAGGTTGGAAAAGACCTCCAAGATCATCAAGTCCCACCTTTGACCAAAGCCCACTGAACAATATAGCAAAGTGCCACATCCACACATTCTTCGAAAATTTTCAGGGATGGTGGCCCCACCACTGCCCTGGGCAGCCTGTTCCAACACTTAACCACTCTTTCCATGAAGAAATTCTTCCTGATTCCCAACCTGAACCTCCACTGGTGCAGCCTGAGGTCATTCCCTCTTGTCCTGATCCTTGTTCCCTGGGAGCAGAGCCCGATCCCCACCTGGCTGCAACCTCCTGTCAGGGACTTGTGGAGAGCAAGAGGGTCCCCCCTGAGCCTCCTTTTCTCCAGGCTGAGCCCCACCAGCTGCTCCAGACCCTCCCCCAGCTCCGCTGTCATTCTCTGGACACGCTCCAGCCCCTCAATGTCCTTCTTGTCGTGAGGGGCCCAAAACCGACCCCAGGATTTGAGATGCACCACCAGTGCCCAGCACAGGGGCCGCTCAGCCCTCCAGCACGCAGGCTGAGACCCAAAGGAGCAATTCAATGCCAGGTGGCCCAGATTAAACTCTCCCTGCTTTGGCCCCGCTGCCGAAGCAGAGCCGTGCTGCGCGGAGAGCGGGGCGCGGGCACGGGCAGCCGGCCGAGCGCGGAGGGGACGGGCAGGCAGTGGGGTTGGCTGGCCCACGCTCTCCCTGGACACGGAGCCGCCGCCGAGGCGGGGCGGGCGGAGTGAGGCGAGCGCTGCGCCCTCGGTACCTCGACGGCCACACTGTGGTCGGTCATGGAGACGCTGGTGTTGCGGTACCAGCACACGTGCATGGTTGTGTTGGCACGGTGGTGGCTCTGCCTGTCCAAGGAGCTACGGGAGGAGTGAATGTCATCTTCGGACTCCTGTTCTACAGAGACCTCATCAGAGGATCCTGGGGGAGGAGAATTGGGTAGTGGTTTAAGAAAAGCGTGCAATACAAAGAGCAAGAGAAGCTGGCGTTCCTGAGGCTGTTTTCTCTTGCCATGGTCCGGTTTGAAGTACGTGGAGCTGGGCTGGTTACACAGCTCCTATGAGCACTCCAAGCACATCAGTCTGGGTGTCATTACTCAGTTCTGCCTGGGGCAGCTGACTCACAGGATCAAAGGATGGTTTGGGTTGGAAGGGACCTTAAAGCTCATCTGGTTCCATGGGCAGGGACACCTTCCATTAGAATAAAATCACAGAATGGTTTGAGTCGGTGCTGTGTCAAACAAACAAAAATGACCACGCTGCATCTTGAGTCAAGGAACAGGACAGAGGGCTCTAGGAAGAAATACTCCATGTTTCAGCACAGCCATAACACCACCAGACAGGCACAGGAATACTGGGCTGTAAAAGGTGACCTTCAGAGACACCACATTTTGGACAAAAAAATTCACCACATGGTTAAATGGAGAAAAATCTCTGTAAAGGGTGACTAAGGGCCTTATAAAATTAACAACTCTGCAATGGGAGCATCTCTGCTGCATTTAAAGCTACCTTGAACATCAGTCTAGGAAGACAAGCATGTCTCTTTTGATTAAAACCAAAGCCCAATTAACTCTCCATTATCATATGAATTATAAAAATATTTGATTTATGTCATCAAACTCACAAAAGGAAAAGCAGGAAGGACAGGACGACTGCTGCTTTTCAAGCAGGCAGGGAACACCACTTACTGTTGGAGCGGTTGCACACGGAGTTTTCCAGAAGCATCTCGGATTTCTCAGTAGATTTCTTGGCCATTTCAATTGCCACATTTAGGTCTTCCATCCACTTGCCCATCTCCAGGCGGGTGCTGCAAGGGAAGAAGTGGGAATGAGGATCCACCAGCCCAGAGCTGTGCCTGTGTGCTGAAGGCACTGCCCACAACAAGGGACAGTGTCCTTCCATTAGATAAATAAAAACAAAATTAGAGTTCCTCCAAAGCAGGAGCTTTCCAGAGAGAAAACTGACCTCATACAGCCTCCACCTCTACATTCAAACCTTGAAACAAGACTAAACTAACAACTGAACACTTGGACTTTATAGCAAATAAAATTAACACACAGCTGGCAGGGGTCAGGAGAGGAATTCTGGAGATTGGGGATATGAGCCATGATTTTTTGGAAGGATAAATGGCAGCCTGAAGCACAGCCCATCTTTCAAAGGGCCTCTGGGATGTACCTGACATCTCAAGTGAGTAAAACCCAGAGCTCAGCAAGAGGAGACTTCCTTCATCCCTCCCAGGATCCACCACAGGGTGAGACCTTCACAGCCCTTCAAGGTGTGTCTGCATCCATGGGGATGCAGCAGTGGAAGGTTTGGCTTTAGACAAAGCCACAACATTTCTTTGTTTTGGTAACCATCTCTTTGTTCTGAGAGTTTTTAATTTAGACTGAAAATTCCACGCATGGTCTAAGCCCAGCAGCAGTTTTTATTTTTGACAGGTAACCTTTGAGCTATTTTAAAGTCATGACAAGGTAAAACTTACATTTATTTTTCCAAATTTAAGAATCTTTCAAGCACCTTATGACTCACAGCTGCTGGGAAATGGCTGATCTTAAAAAAAATTGGGTTTTCAGGTGTTAGGTTGGAATTAAAAATATCTGCACACCAAATGGCTCCTGTGCCATTACATACCTGACTGATAAATCTACTCTAGTGGTTATTTTTCAAGAGCAGGTCATCAAGCAGTAAAAACCCCTCTGATTTAAGGTTGAGATTCAGTGCTCCCACCCTGCATCGTTGCCATTCCTGATTCCAGCTGCCTTTTTATAGCAGACTTGCAGAAAGACAAAACCTCCTAAAGCTGATCCTGAGACCACGTGTAGGAGACTTCCTAAGTACAAAAGGGCACCAAACTCACTGCACAGGGATAATTTAGGCTGAAAAGGGATTGGTTTTATTTCCAAGCCAGCCTTTCATTTCTCCTCTCTCCAGCTTCCTCCATGAGATTCTGCAGCAACTCTCCCTTCCTCACAGCAATTTGCATGTTCTGAATTTTAATTCTTTTGAGTCTCTAAAACATTTGTATGATTAGATTTTGTCTCCTGAAGTGGTTTGAAGGATGACAATGGCAACTCCCAAATAAACAAACACAATGGCAATGTTATTGCTGCTGTTTGTGTTTTGGGTCAGATAGAAACACAGAATCACAGGATGGTTGGGGTGGGAAGGGACCTTAAAGTTCATCCTATTCCACCCCCTGCCATGGGCAGGGACACCTCCCACTAGCCCAGGCTGCTCCAAGCCCCATCCAACCTGGCCTTGGACACTTCCAGGGATCCAGGGGCAGCCACAGCTTCTCTGGGCACCCTGTGCCAGGGCCTCACCACCCTCACAGGGACCAATTCATCCCAATATCCCATCTAACCCTGCCCTCTGGCAGTGGGAAGCCATTCCCCCTTGTCCTGTCTCTCCAGGCCCTTCTCCAAAGTCCTTCATCATCTTCCTTGTTGGCTCCTTCAGGCCCTGCAAGGCCACAGTGAGGTCACCCCAAAGCTTCTCCTCTCCAGGCTGGACATTCCCAGCTCTCCCAGCCTTTCCTGCCAGCAGAGCTGCTCCATCCCTCTGAGCATCCTGGTGCCTCCTCTGGGCTCTCTCCAGCAGCTCCAGGTCCCTCCTGTGCTGGGCCCCAGGGCTGGGGCAGCTCTGCAGGTGGGGTCTCACCTGAGCACAGGGGCAGAGGGGCAGAATCCCAACCCCTTCCCTGCTGCCCACGCTGGGGATCAGCCCAGGATAAACTACTCCCTCCCAAAATTCAACACTGAGAAAGGAGTTGTGAAGAGTCCTGGGCTTATTTTGAAGTCCAGAGGACGTGTGAAACACCCCTCTGGCTCTGCACCACTTGAGGAGTAACTTTCTGGAGAAGGAATCCTTCAAAGCCTCAGGCAATTGAGGAAAACTGGGATTACCTGGCTGCCACCACGATGGTTTTCTGTGCAGAATAGATAGTGAAGCAGTGTGGGACAGACCATTCATTCTCACTCTCCTCCACCTGCAGGAAAAGAAAAGATTTTTCTCATCCGTGCTCAGTCACCAATAAACACTAAAACTGTCCTGTGCTGGCTGGGACTGGAGTCAAACAGGATTCCAACCTGGTTGCAGGAAGTGCAGAGCAGCAACTCTTTGATGAATTACCACCTACTTTTAAGTCTAGTTTGGCTCTATACAAAAAATCTATGGTGTGTTTCTACTGCAGGAGCACAGCACCACTTCCAACAGGGCAAGGAAAGGAAGGGGTTGGAGCAGACTGGGCTCATTACTCACCGGAGGGTCAAGCACTATCAGCTGCAAATCAAAGACAGAAAGAACAACCCTGTTAGAAAAGGTGTGGGGAGGCAGGAGGATTGGTTATAAGCCGAGGTGTGTGCAGGGGGACAAAACACCAGGATAAATAAATGCCTGTTTCCAGATCAGCCTCTCACAGCAGTGTGAAAATGAATGGACAAGAGGGTGTGCTCCAGCTGTTTTGCTAATGTGGAAGGAACAGACTCATCACCTGCAGACAAAGAAAGCTCTGTTTGACACACATCAAGGCCCAATTGCTGCTGAGACCAGCCTTGGAGCAGTCTGTGGCTTTGGTCCTTGTGCCCTCAAGGAATTCCTCCACCTGGCTTAGGCAAAGCCATTTCCTTAACCCTGTGATGCAACATGGAACCACTTACCAACATGCCATGCAGAGAGAGGTGTCCGTGGATTTTGAACTGATTTGTCCCTGTGACCCCTTTGCTTGTGTACAGTAACATATCTGAGAACTGGAAAGGCAGGAAGAGAACAATCAGCGTTCTGAAAGCAGCAAGCAGGGCCAAGGATTTTTTGACATCTCCTTAAAAATCTGTTGTTTAAAGGCCACTGTAGATACATTAAAAATGCCATTTCTCAGTCAGTTTGGCCAACTACTCTTAAAACTTCTCCTCTGTTTACTCGTAAGAGAGGGAATTAAATTTTTAAATTCTGTTAAAACTCTGTGCCGTTAAGGAACCAAGTTGACCAGAGAGTAGTGCCTCAGTCACACCCTCTTAAAACATTGCTTAGAGTGAGTTTTCAGTCTCAGGTGCTGATTTTCAACACAAGCACACGAAAACACACTTCCCCAACAACTTTATCTTGAACACTTTGGGTTTATAAAAGTCAAAAGCAACACCCACCAGAAAGAACATCCGCTGCTGTAAGCCCTTCTTAGTGAGCTTGTACAAGCAACCTTCCCGGATAAACTCCTGCAGTGGAAAAGAAAAAGTTAGGCAATGTTTGATCTTTCCTGACTCAAGGGAACTTTATTTTCATCCCAGAGTACACAGATGTTGATTGGTGCCCAGCAATGATCACTAACAGATTTCTTAGAGGCCCGATGACACTTCTCCTTCCTTTTTTGTGACATGAATCAGCTCCTTGCTGCAGCCAGCATTTAAATCAGTGAAGGAAGAGAAGGGAAAGGAGCAGAATTCCTTTTGGACACCAGCAGTTCACCTAGCACACTTACATCCCACTGCAGTGACTGCCATAGCCTCCCCAAAGCACATGCGATGCTCCTGTATTTATGCCCAGTACATCTATCAAAAACAAAGAAACAAAAAACCAGGCAGGAACTGCACAAACTCCTGTAATACAGAGGCCCCCACACCAGCTTGGCCCAGTGCTGGGGCTCTTGCCATCCCTCCATTCTCTGAGGCTGCACCAGGCAGACACCAGCAGAGCTGGGGGTGGATCACGACACACCAGTTCCCACTCACAGAGCACCACACCCCAGTGTACCCAGTATCTGTACTGGAAACACGAAACTGCAGCCAGAGGTTAAGCAGAAGCACTTCTGATCTATTCCTCAGAATATCACCAAGGTGAAGATCCCATCATCCATGGCACTCACTAAGAGACAATTACATGAAACCTTTACAGCTGTCCCACAGACCAGAGGGGCGGCGACGGCAAATCCACGCTCCAAAGGCACTTCCTTGGAAATAAAACCAATAAAGGCTCTAAAAACTGCTAAGAGGCACTTACCCTGCCAGGTGCTGTGAGATTGTCTATCCCAATCAGGTCGTGCTGCAGCTCTGTAAGCTTCTGGAAGTTTTCCAGGTGGATGAGGCTGTGCTGCAGCTGCGAGGTCATTTCTGTGACTTCCTTCAGCGCGTCTGTGTGGGGAACAGCACCAATGGGACCAGAGCAGAGCAACCCAGGCCACCCGTTTCACCCCCAGAAAATTGAATCTGAAATTTATAGCCACTTTTAGAACAGAACAGTTCCTTTGGAAGGGACCTACAATGATCACCCAGGCCAACTGCCAACTTCTTTAAGTGTATTTTAGAGGAGGGTAAATAGAGACTAGCAAGCGACTCCACAGCATTTCCTGTGCTTCTGGAGATCATTGTGCATCTCAGATTTTGCTTACACCAAAAGTTTTTACCGTGTAGCTGAAAGTAAATGAAAAAAATTAAACCCAACTGTTTCTGCCAAAGATTACTTTGTCATGAATGGAATTTACTACACACGCTTTTGATGCTACAAAACAAGCATTTTTTGGTCACATTTTTACATCTAAATGACAAAGAGTTCGTAAAAAAAACTACTTTTTTTTTTTTTTCCCTGCTAAAACAGGAGACAAGAAAAGGAATCATTTTCCAGCTTTGGTTGAAACATTGGGATCCATCATGAGAAAACCTCTTCCTGGAATGCCAGGAAAAAGAAGCACTTACATTGAATGTGTGGCCATAACTGAACACAAGTGAACATAAGTGTTCAAGGCCAGGTTGGACGGGGCTCTGAGCACCCTGGTCTAGTAAAAGGGTATCCCTGTCCATGGTGGAAGGGGAATGAGATGAGTTTTAAGGTCCCCTTCAACCCAAACCATTCTGAGACTCTATAATTCTTGTCTTCCCAGGGCACAGGCAGGATTTTGGATGTCCATGGGAAGGGTGCTGCCAGCAGGACATGGCTGGGTGCTCACTCACTCCGGCAGTCGGCGAAGTCCCGGTGCTCTGCTGTGTAGTGCTTGCACAGCCTCCCCAGGATCAGCTTGTAGTGCATCAGTCTCTGGATGGGTTTGAGCAGAAAGGTGTTGAGGGGCAGGTAGCAAACCTTCTGCAGCTCAAACTCCTTATAAACCATCTCCAGCTTCTTGAGGCGTTTGGTTGCTTTCTCCAGTTCCGTCAGGACCTCGTCGTGCTTCTGCAGGTAACTGGTGAACTCCTGTGGAATTGGACAAAAAGTTTTGTGGATCAAAAGAAAACAATTTCATAATTAAAGCAAGTGGCAGGCAGCTCCCAGTCAAGGTCAAAATAGGGGTCTGTATGCCTGTTCCTGCTGGGAATCCCAAGTGCTGGGAGTGGAAATAGCAGTCCCACACTCCTGCACTCCCGTTCAAGCCACTGGTTTAAATTAAATAATTACTCCACTGCTACAGCACTAATGTAATTGTCCCACAAAGGCACTCTGCTCCAAATAAAGTTGACTTCATCTCAGAAGAAACTATTCTGCCTTTAAAAAACATGTATATTTTTTAATTATATAACCTTATGAATCAAGGTCTCAATAGGGGAGCTAAATAAATAATTTTTGTTTTCTGCTGAATAACCAACAAACACCTTTCCTCAAGGTAAATGTAGGTAGTTAAACAAACAACAGTGATACAAAGCCTTCCTGCAATTATTTTATTATGTTTTCTTTTTGAATTGTTTCTCAACAATAATTGCAAGTTACTGTTTGCAAGTTACTTCAAGATTGACTGAAACTGAATAGGTTTAGATGGGATATTGGAAAGAAATTCTTCCCTGTGAGGGTGGTGTCAGATACTGGAATCTTATAATTCATGGCTTAAACATTGTTATGAAACTTCTGCCTGTTGTGGCAAAACTGTACAAAGAAGCTACAAGCAGAGAAGCCCAGCCCTCCCTGAAGATGCCTGACTGGAACTTTGGACTGTGACTTAAGATGCCTTGATAAGATAAAGGGAACACTATTGTTCATCATCTCAGGTCGAGGGAGAAGTAAACAAGGCTGAGGGAAAGGAATGCATCCAGGAGAAAGCCAAACCCAGCAGAAAATCATCCCTGGCTGGGTTTGGGGTGGGGGAGGCCACAGCCCAAGAGGCCAGGTTTGCACAGAGCCCCCCAACAAAGGGGAGAGGAGGAGAGTTCTGGGTGTGTGGTGTAGCCTCTGGTCAGAGGCAGTGAACATCCATCCTTCTTTATACAAACTGGATCAGCTGTAAAACCCCCCACCTCAGGAAGGCCACATCCATGTGACATTCACGTGGGAGGCAGCTGAGGGGGTGTCAGAATCCATCAAAGACCCCCCAAAGTGCTCCCCAGACTTATTTCTGCGGCCTTGCACCACAGGCCTGCACGTGATGCAAAGTGATTCAGCCAGCTGCAAGAGACAGTGTCCAACTGCCCCCCTCCAGGGAGGAACCTGGGCATTCCCACCTGGCCTGAGCATGTATTAATCCATTGGATTCTATGTTTTTTGGGGTCTGTGTTTTCCCACCACCAAGAAGACCAGCTGGAGAGGATCATCAGGACACCAGTGGGATCCATGGAGTGGTGACATTTTCTTTAATCTGTCTCTGTCACTTTCTTTCTGTCCCCCCACCTCTTTTCTATTTCTTTCTCTCTTTCTTCTCTCTCTCTTATTTCTTCTCTCTTTCTTTCTCTCTCTCATATTTACTATTAAATAAAACCCATACTATTGACTTTGGTATGTGGTCTCATTTGCACCTTAATTCAGGCAGAGGCATTTCTAATAATTTTAAGGACCAGACCATAACAGGTGGTGAGGCCCTGGCACAGGGTGCCCAAAGAAGCTGTGGCTGCCCCATCCCTGGAAGTGTCCAGGCTGGACAGGGCTTGGAGCACCCTGGTGTAGTGCAAGATGTCCCTGCCCATGGCAGGGGGTGGGATGAGATGGGCTTTAAGGTCCCTTCCAACCCAAACCCCCCTGGGATTCTGTGATTAATGGAAATATTAACCCTGAGCTCTGACCCTTGACGAAACAAAACAAAAAACCTCAATAATGCCAAAATTCCACGTCTTTCATGCTGTGCCCACCTTCAGAGTGCGCATGTTCCTGAGCATGACATCTCCAATGCGCTGGTAATCCCCTTTCACGTGAGCATTGCTTCTGCCTTCCCTGGAACACACACAAGGAGGAAAAAGAAGAAGGCAACATGCATGGGGGATCAAGAAATGTCTATTTTCCCCCTCCATCTTCCCCTGTAATTCAGGACACAATCTTCAGCCACTTGAGGTTCCTATTTCACTGTTCAGATTGAAAGCTTGGTAGGTTAAATATGGATGCTGCACAAAACAGCAAACACAAAGCTGTGCTTAGGAAACTGAGAAAGGACTAGAAAGGAATTTGAGTGAAAGTCTATTTGAGAGTTTTACATTTCAAACCTCCCAATAAATGTCATAACATGACCCCACCTGATTTTGTGAATTTATTTTTGTTCATACTTTGTCTACATTGACCACCTCCTTTTGAAAGGTAGTTATACTGTAATATGTAATATGTCAGGCCAGGAGAAAATAATACAAAGGTTAAAAGACTAAAAACATGATCTGTGAAATAAACTGCATGGCAAGAACCAAACTCCCACCTTAATCCCAAAAATGTTTCCTTGATTTTCTCCTGGAGATTCATTAACTGGAAGGTGTGGAAAAAACACACATACGACCCTTTTGATCTTGTGTTCCTTCTTTTTTCTAAGGCTTGAGAGACACTATCAGATTGTATCAACAGTTGGACTTGATGATTTTAAGGGTGTTTTCCAACCTAAATGATTCTGTGGTTACAAAACCCTCGGTCTGGTGCACAATTCACACAACTACAGGATTTTATACACAAGGCAAAGCTTGAAAAATGGGCTTTGTGCAGTGCAGTTAGTATTTTCTTAACAACTTTAATTTCGTAAAAGATTTCTCCTTGCTTCTCTTGCTGTGGAAATACCAATTGTAGTCTGGTTTTGACAAGAGGATACAGAAAAAGGTCCCCCCCTCGCTTACCAGAGTGAGAGCCTTTGTTCAATCTCCTTCAGAAAGCCTCGATGGAACTCATAGATGGGGTCTATGTTGGAGAAGAGCAGTGTCATCAGGCCCTCTGGCATGGCATTCTCCTTGATCACGGCACTGCGGAACCACTGCCAGAAAACCAGAAATTCTCATCAATTTCTCTCCTTCAGAAATTCACTGTTAGTATGAAAATTCCCGCTCCTGCAGTGATGAGGGAGGAGAAAGTACGCACAGGGAAACAGCAGGAAGGAAGAAGAAATATTTAGGGAAGACGTAATTTGTGACAAATGAAAAGATGGGATTTTTTTTTTTCCTTGCCAAATATTAGGAAGATGAGGCACATGGGTGGCTCTGGGGCACAAGCTGGTTTCTGAATGCAATGATGGGATGGTTGGGGACAGCTGAGGGACAGTCAGTTACCCAGTGGCTGCCCCTTCCATGCAGATACACCTGCTCTCATACACCTGGAGCCCTGCTACTCAGCTGAAGACATCTCGCTGCAGGCCACATTCCACACTTTATCTCTTCCAGTTCCCCGCTTTCTGCAGGGACAGGGATATTACAAAAATCCTCTGAGGTACCAGGTATTCCCCCTTCTTTTAGGAGAAGTGCTGGGAAGCCTGTAGGAGGAATTGGAGTGAGACGGTGCTCAATGAGCTGGCAGAGAACACCTCGACTGAGGCCACGCGGCATTGAGGGACTCAAGCTTTTCTTTGATTAAATTAAAACAGCAGCTTATAGAAAGGCAACAGTCCCAGTGCTCAAACATGGAGCTCATGAACAAAAAAAGCTCTTTTAGAAACACAGCTAGAAGTTCATGCTGCCCTCCAAACTGGGACTCACTTGTTTCTGGGTGAAAGAAGGAGGAAGAAACAGAAGCAACAAAACAAGAAAAAGCTCTTCAAACCCCCATGGGTTCGATGCCCTTTGCAACTGTCATCTGCTCTGAGATCCAAAGGCACAAGGCTAAAAGCTTCCCAAGGAAAACAATGGAGAAGACAGCCAGGTTATAAGCAGAGCTGGCAGCTATCACTGAGACTGAATGGAAAACGTTTTTAGGCTGTCCCTGTTCAGAGTTTTCAGACCAGAAGTTTGCCTAAGCCATCAGGGTGGCACAGGCTGTAGCTGCTGGAGCAAACGATGGAAGTGCAGAGAAGGCATCTGCTCTCCCACAGAAGGAGCTTGGAACAAGGAAGGGGACAACTACTTGGCTCATGGATTATACTACATCACAGGAAGAAATTCCAAATTTTTCCAACCTAACAATCACAGATCTGTTAAAAAAGGGGGAAAAGAAATAAAGTCAAACCCACTCACCACTGTAATGACCTCCAGGTCCTTTAGATAGGTGCGTTCCGTGGCAAGGATCTCCTTGGCTATGAAGTACGCCTTGTCGGTGGGGTAGCGCTGAAAGGACACACAGCCACCAGTCACTACTGCCACTGGGCAGCAGCTCAGACCTTACACCCACTTCCCCTTGCTGTGTGCAAATGGAGCAGCTCATCACTAACAGGACATCTCTTTATTCACTAGCACATCCCCAAGTACTGACTTTACGACACAATATTCTTTATATGGCAAGAGTATTGAAAAATAATGTCAATTATATGTCAATTATCATAGAATCACAGATGGTTTAGGTTAGAAGGGACCTTAAAGCTTGTCTCATTCCAATCCCCTTCCCACCATGGGCAGGGACACCTTCCACTACACCAGGGTGCTCCAAGCCCCATCCAAGCTGGCCTTGGACAACACTTCCATTACATGAACTTCCATCTCAGATCAAGGGAGCACTTTACAAAGATAGGGAAACACTTATTCCAAGATTCCTGGATTTTAAACACTTCCCTAACCAAACACAGCACAACAGATTTGCAAACAGTCCTTTTCCAAAACTATTTATTTACACTTACAGCTTTTACTCCTTTGAAGAGCCTATTAATTAGCTAAGAAAAAAAGAAAATTAAACTGCAGCAGTTGTTGGCTGCATGATTGCTCTGGGCTGCTATTTGAAGAGAGGACAGAATGGATATGGAAGAACAAAGGAATGAAATGGTGGTAAGAGATGTTCTGCAGCTGCAACAGCACAAAATCACAGTTAGCCTGAAAACACGTATTACTAAAAATCATGTAATATTAAGGAACTAATCACTCTTCAAGGTAAGGGACTGCTTTACCTCCCTGGCTCACGATGCTGTGCTGTAGTTCCATGCCAAATGCCACTGAGTTATGTCAAAATTTGGTCTCCTCCATCTCTGCCCCTCCTGAGGGAAACACTGCTTTGAAAATTCCTTCTGTTTCCTTGTATGTTCTGAGTTAATTAAAACTTCTCTTTACAGAGTCACTTTAGGATGCCTCCAGTGCTGTCAGCACAGCTACCGAGTGTTCCCCAACCCTCCAGCTCAGTGCTGCCCGTGGAGGAGACATTCTCCTGATTGCTCAGTAACCTTTCTATTGAGTCCACAGATTATCCCTGGAGGTGTGTATCCTCAAATAGTTAATTTTGAGACACTGTCTAGTCTCTTTTCAGGTTATTTTACGCTAGTTTTTGTAGTCCCACACATCAGCCCCCTCCCTGGAGGAACCAGAGGACATATTTCTACTCACTCCATAGCCATCCCCTTAACTCCAATGTACCTGTCTCAGGTACACAGTGTCAGGCAAAGTCCTACCTAATCTTGGCTTTTTCCCTTGGGTTATTTACCTGGCTGCAGTCTCATATGCTGTTGAACCTCAGTGGGCATCCTTCTCAAACAGCCTCTTCCCAAAGGAAACAACATCACTTTTCTGCCCTCCCTGGAGCCTGAGGTGACACAGCTTTACCACCTCACTCACCAGCCTCAGCTGTTCCTTACATGACAGGAGAGTTTCTGCTCTCAGGGGTGTTTTTACACAGCTCTGGGTACATCCCCTCCTGGACTATGTACAGGATCCTACTGCACTTCTTTGAAATCCTACAGAGCAGGAAGGTGTGTGAAAACGTGGGAGCATGACTTTTACACGGGCAGGGAGTGACAGGAGGAACTTTTTTATAAACTAAAACCACACCATGATCATAACCTGTCACTTCTCATAGCCTGCATGGATCACATTTTTCACCACCTCTGAGCATTTCTGCAGGTTTTTGTTTCATTCTCCAGCTGACTGTGTGCTAACCTGGGGCACAAGAGATGCTTTTCTTTTCCCAGGCATCTTCTCTTCCTTTCTCCCTCCCCAACACATCAGCCCTTTCTGTTCATTCTCAGACGTTCCTGCTCTTTCCAAATTGCTCCCTGGTGGAATTTAGTGTCCTTAACTTGCTTTTTTTCAGTCCTAAGTGCATCCCTTGTGCTGAGTGCTGGCAGCAGCTGCTGGGCAGACCCTGCACCAGAGGAGTGGAAAGGCTGTCACAGTGCACAGGGGCCCTGCCAAACACCTTCACTGCTGCTCAGCCTCTGCAAGGGGAAAGAAAATCAGCTCATGCCTCAAAAAACCAAACACAAGAACTCTCTCAGGTGGCAGTCTCCTTCTAGAGTCCAAAGAAAATGTTTCTACAACCACAGCAGGCACCAAGGCAAATATCCCCACTTGGAAAAACTGGTGTTTCACCACACCATGTACACACAGTCCCAGCTGGAAACCTTCAACATTCACTGGATGCAGCAACCCCAGCTTGTGGGGAGTGAAGAGCTCTGCTCTGAACTTGGAATGGCCAAAAATGTTTAACTTTTCGCTTCAAACACCAGGCTTCAGAAGTGTTAAAAATAACTCTGAGTGGGGGAATTCCCCCAAAAAGCCTAGCTTCAATGCCCTTTTTTAAGTGGGTTGCTACAACCAACCTCAATTAGAAAAGCAACAGGGAGAAATCTACCAGTAAGATGAAAGAAAAGCACAGTGATTTCAAAAGAAAGAAAAAAACCTCATCTTTCTCAAGGTTTCAGTACAGGACCAGCAGCACCACGGCAGCACAGAGCAGACAGCACACGTGGTGAGGGCTGGAGAGTTTGCAGAACATGCCCTGATTAACCAGGTGGAACTACAGCAGTATCACCTTCAAATCAGAGCTCCAGTCAGAGAGATATTCTAAGATTACATTTTTCTTGTACAATAAAGCTGTAAAGCTCCTGTGAAATTCAACCAATTTAACACAGGTTTCCCCCTGGGTCTGTTTCACTTAAAACAATGTCTCTGAATAGACATCTAAGCCTTGGAATGCTCAGGAGTTGATCAAGCTTAAGATCAATATAATAAAAAGAAGTTCCCTTCTGAGGAGTCTGCTTTTATAAATTAGTTTCAGCCTGAAGGAGAACACAAGCTGCCAAAACACCAGACCTTGCAGAATGCAGCAGAGAGGGTTGGGCTTCATATTTAAGTCAGCTAACACAGCCTCTGCTCATTATTTCCAAGCTATAAGGATAAATGAGAGGAGTTATTTTTAAAATAACTATGGAAACTAAAAGTAGAGTGATCAGCCAAAGCTATAAACTCCACCTCAAAAAGTCTAAATGAGACAGGGAAGCTGCCAGTTGGGCGGGTTGTCTGCAGCTCAGCTCCCAGTTACTGGTTAAACCTTCCTCTCTCTGGCAAGCACTTACTCACACCCCATCCACACCATGGGTGTTTCTCAACAGCATCACAGAAGAGCCTGGAGGTGCCCAAGAACATGGCAATGACACCAAAGAGCAGGGGCCTGTGACCTTCTTGCCTGAGGATCCTGATCCTGAGAGAGGTAAGATAACCAGAACACTGGATGGGGCGAGCAGAAGAGCAGAAGCAAAGACCACACAAAGTGGTTTCTTCTTCTTCATGGCTGTATGGAAAACTGTAGATCCCAGTGTGGCCACTGACTCCATATGGAACTGAATTTGGACAGTGGAGCCTTCCTTGCACTGTAATGGAAGGTCCTGGATCCTCCTCAAGCACCAAAGAGCCAACAAACCTCTCTGCAAGCAAGGCAAGGAGGGCAGAGTCTTCCAGAAAAATGGTCATGGAACTCTGCTGTTAGGTGGACTTCTCTATCCTGCTGGAAGAAATGCAGCAAATCCTGAGCTCTACCAGGGGGTGAGGAAAACCCCACATCATGTGGGGGAGTCCCTGGTTGAAGCAGCCAGTGTCCACTGGTAGGCAGAAAGAAAGCAGCCCAGGCACAGAGCAGTACCTGGACACAAGCACATCTTGAAGACCCAAAGCTGTTCCTGGTTTGAGACTCACTGCACCTGCAAAAGTCAGGGGCATTTTTGTTCCCCCTCCTTGCAGAAAGTGAGACTCAAGCTTCTGCAAGACCAGAACACTGTCCACCTCCCTCTGGACAGAAGGGTCAGCCATGGAGAGGACAACTTCAACAACACAGCCAGCTCTGCTGACCAAGCCCACGATGAAATGGGTGTGAGGGAATTCACACTGAGCTCAGGTCCTCCACAGTTCAAGGGGAACACCTCAGGACCCCTCTAAAGGTCCTGGTATGGTCAGAAAGCATGACCTGGAGGAAGAACGTACGGTGAGATGGACCACTGAGATCATGATGAGACTGCGTGGGAAGGAAGGAGCCCAGGAAACACACGCCTTATACAGTATCAAATAAGGATCCCTGAGGATCATTGTGTCCAGCTCCCCACTCCTTGCAGATCCAGAAAAAAATAAACCATATGACCAGGGGCATCATGCAGATGTTCCTTGATCTTTGTTAGGCTTGGTGTCGTGATCACTTCCCCAGGGAACCTATTCCAGGGATCAGCCTCGGGGTGAAGAACCTTTCCCTAATGTCCAACCTGAACTCATTTCCATTTTGGGGTACAAAAGGTGGATTTTGAACACAGTTCCCTGAACACACTGCTCCTGCTAAAACAGGGGGAGCTGGTCCCAGTGGCCATGCCAAGAAGACACAAGAAGATGCCAGGAGGGCACTGGGGACTCCTGCCACAACAGCACAACACATCCGACCAGCCTTCAGCACTGGAGTTTTACCAGAGCCACCACAGAATAAAACACAACCAAGCATTCAGCACCCAGCAAGCACAGCTCCTCACCTGGCACCTTCAGTGCCCAGCACAGCTCCCACCTCACACCCTCAGTGCCCAGCACAGCTCCCACCTCACACCCTCAGTGCCCAGCACAGCTCCCACCTCACACC
>VWZW01001991.1:23796-76477 GCA_013397115.1 Edolisoma coerulescens | reverse complement strand
CTCACACCCTCAGTGCCCAGCACATCATTCCCAGCTACATCATGATCTCACCTTCCGCTTCATCTCGTCATCCTCTTCTATCCTGGCCCCTCCAGCATCGCTGAGGACGGGGCTCAGCAGAGGGGATGAGCCCTGAGTGACTGCATTCACATTCACCTGAAACGCTGGGGTCAAGCCTAGGGGACTCTTCAGCACAAGGGAGGAGAGCTGGGAATGGTCCACGGGGAGGCCTGGGTGGGAAGACAAAAAGAAAATGGAGTGGAAAAGGAGAGAAAATTATTTCAAAGATAGTGCAAATAAGGTGATTATCCACTGTTACAGCAAACCACAATTGCAATCTCGTATTCTTTTAACAAAGGTAAAAGGAAAAGAGCAAAAAGGCATACAAATCCAAAGACTTCAGTGTGTATCTCAGAGTTAAGGGAGTGTTCCCTGCATCCCAGAGGTTGTATGGCAGTGCAGGAAGGACAGACACTGCCACAACCACAATTAAGGGAAGGATAAATTGCTTATTGTCAAGGAAAAAGTGCTGCTGAGTAGCAGCACAGTTCACAACACAGGGTTACACTGCAGGGACAAAAATACAGCTTTTAATTTTCGCTTTTCAATGTAAGAGTTACTTTTCAACACAGGGAAAAGCTAGGACAAATTTTTCTATGACTTGACATTCCGGAAGACAAAGTATGTTAGAAATACATTCAGAAATCAGGGTATCTCCAAAACTGGTCCAAAGGGAAAGGAAAGCCTATTGCTATACAAAGAGGGAGCAGGGGAAAAACTCATTCCTGGCTTTTCTAAGTATGCAAGCAGAATAATCTCAAGGAAAACCATTTTACAGCACTGAGTATTAACTGGAAGGACACAATTCACAGCTAAACCTGTTAGAAGCAACAGGTACCACTTTGCTTTAGGTTATTAAACATGTTTTTCAAAATATTATTATTTCGTGGACCCTTTTGAGATTTCTGACACATCACAGTGAATTTCAGCCTCCCCTTTTCAGCATGTAGACCCCCCTCGGGGGTGAAAATGACCATTCAAGATCAGCTTTTTTGGGCCAAAGGAAGGTGACAGACGTGGTGCTATGCCCACAGAATTCCTCCTAACCTCACATACTATTTTTTCTGATCTTCCCTGTGATAAACAAATGAGTTTTCTCAGATCAGGCAGCTAAACAGGTACCAGCACTTAAACATCTACAGCTCCAACACCCTCCCAAGCCTCCCCAGCAGGATTTGTTGTGTCACAAGTGCTAAACCACCCGAAGACAAATGGGGAAACCAACAGCCAACCCCAAACGGCCAAATCATCATTTCCCAGACTACTTAGAAATCATCACAAAAGGCTTAAAAAAAAAAACCAAATCAGCCCTCACAGATACACAGCAACTCCTCACAAACGTCATGGGTGCTGCAGGAGGAGCTGGGAGCTTTCGATTCCCAGCTGCTCCGGCTTGGAAAGCACACCCAGGGCGAGGCAGCCCCAGCCTGTAATTCCACATGGACAAACGCAGGAAGCTAAACAGTGCTGCACTCGGTCACCTGGAAGAGATTCAGATCATCCAGGCTGCTGAGTTAACTATTCATATACTAGTCCAGCACCAGTTCTGGAGCAGATTTTGGCTTCTCCCTGAGCATTTTGTCCATTCACATTGCTTTTCGTATCGCCCCAGGAAAGCAAGATTGAGAAAAGCATTTGTTTCACCTATGCAGGCACATGTTTCAAGTCTGCTTTTACATGCCAGGAATGCTGAAAAAACAGCTTCCAAACAAGTGAGCTTGCAGGGGTGAGGAGCTTCTTTAAGTTCTTGGAATTTAACACGAAGTAGTGACAAATTCCAGAATCTTTAACTTGAATTGCTTCCAGACAACCTGAAAGCTCGGATACAGTGGGAGCAAATGGGATATAACTTGCTATAAACCACCCTGCTTTTTTAGTCAGGTTGTTCTACCTTTTATCTCCTCCAACAGAAGACGGCCAGTAAATTAATTTCCAACATTGAATCCGAAAGCAAGAACCCCTCCCCAAAGCCAGAGTGACTGATAGAAATGGAACACATTCACAGAATCACAGAATGGTTTGGGTGGGAAGGGACCTTAAAGACCACCCAGTGCCACCCCCTGCCATGGGCAGGGACACCTTCCACTGTCCCAGGGGGCTCCAAGCAGCCTGGCCTTGGACACTTCCAGGGATCCAGGGGCAGCCACAGCTTCTCTGGGCACCTTGTGCCAGGGCCTCACCATCCTCACAAGGAAGAATTTACTCCATCTAAAACTACCCTCCTTCAGCTTAAGGCCATTCCCTCTTGTCCTGTCACGTCCCAATTTTTTTTTCTAAAAGAGGCTATAAGAAGTCACAGAGCAGCTCAGGTTAGCTTTTTGGCTAACATTTGTTTAATTAAATGTTTGATCTAAGCTCAGTGTGATGGTGTGTCTTGGCAGATGATATTACAAGTGAGGACTGAAATTTTCATTCTCATAACCCAAGTCTTCTCCAGCAGAGCAGCACAGGAGGACTCCAGGCAAGCAGGTAGGATGTACAGTAATTCCTCATTCTCACAGAGAAGGATGGTAAAGGGAGAAGCCATTTCAACTGCTGTTCAATGTAGAAAACTCCTAATTAGGTAGAAATACTGATGTGAAGATCAAAACACGTGAATGATTCCCTTTGACATCAAACCCTGGTGCTCCGACGTCTTCCCTTCCCCACAGGCAGCATCCTCCAGTTATATTAAAAGGGATTATTCTTTCAGAGGGATGTTCCTGTGTTTCAATGCTCTGCATGAAGTGGAAATGTGTTCTCTACAAGTCACACAAACATCCCAAACTGGTGTCTGTAAATGCTGTGAGCACAAGCCAGGCCTCCATGCAACGACGTGGGAATTCAGCGCTGTAGCCCAGACTGTCAGACACGGCTGCATTCTGTACACAGCAAACTTCTGCCTCCACACCACACACAAATGCACTTAAGGCAACATCCAAAAATGCACCAGCTCGGTGCAATATTCCACATACTCAAAGATCTTTAGGTATACTAATACTTCTTAGTTACATTTTGTAGTTAGAAACATGTATCCTTAAGCAAACAAACCCACAGTTTCATAAAGACCAGCGTACATGTAATAGAAATAAAAAATAAAAACTGATCAATAAAACATTGCAAAAGCACTGTAGTATGCAAGAGCACAGCTACAGAATCTGGTGAGAATGCTGAGAATATCCTCCACAGCTACTGTGTAATATTGGTCACGTAGAAGCAGGCTCCGTTTGATTTTCACTGAGATAACAAGCAGAATAATAAGATAACAAGCTTTTGGTATCACTTCCCAGTTATTTTTTCAGCAGGTATTTCCATTCTTCAATCTAAATTCAATTCCTACACAGAAAACCCGATTTGAGTGTACAGGCTGGACAAAACAAAAAATACATGTTCTGTAAGCTTTATGCCTGGATGCTTAAAATAATTCAAAGACAGGCAACTAAAACAGTACCCCAATAATACTGAGCATTATGGGATGGACAAAAGCTATGTGAGGGTCAAATGTCAGCAATGGCTCCTTATCAAATGGAGCATCTCTTGCATTTCACAGAAAACATTTAAAGGTACAACTTTATTATTATATCATTGTTATTGCTACTACTTCAAAAGGTGAGATTATTTTCAGGCTAAAGCCCTGCAGAGGCTGACCAGGGGACAATGGGAGCCTGCTCAGAGCCTCCCTTCTGCCCAATGCCCTGCTGAACCCATCGCATGCACAGACCAAATGATTATTTCTAGAGTGAAAGTACACAGTGTTACCCCTAGAGTGAAGTCATTAGCAAGCTGATGTACTACGAGTAAAATCCTGGATATTTTCCCTATCTTCCTTATTTCAAAACGTCACAACTAGCAGATTTTCCCTCTGCAAATCTTCCCTTTAAAAAGACGAGAAATAGTCGGGAGACAAGAGAATCTTGCAAATTATCTAAGAGCCTAATAAACCTACGCAAGAGACTTTAAATTCAAAGATCTCTTTTTTTATCCTCAAACAGGTGCAGGTGAAAGAGTAAAGCACATTTACAGCACTTGGCACGTGCCCCAGTGCTGTGTACCTGTGAAGTCACACCTACACCTGGTTCTAGCAGAACCCTAAGGTTGGCCCTGGTTTTATAGTTATGCCCATAAAACAGCTGAAACAATCCCAAACAGCCACCCTTCTTTTGCCACCTTTCCACCTTGTAAAAGCCCTGTTTGCAGGGCAGAGGATATATCTAAACATTGGTCACAGACACCTGAAGGAGAACCTGCCCACTAGAAAATGTGCAATTGCCTTCACATGCTATGTTTGCAAAAAAGGACAATCTTCCAATAAAAACAGATGTACAGGAGAGAGAGTTCAAGGGACATACCCAGTTTAAAAGAAAAGGTCTCCACAACAAACATAATTCCTACAAAGAAATCTGAGCTTCTAGTCCCATTTGTATCCCAAGCAAAAGATCTGCACAAACCAGGAATTTGAAACCCACACACCAGTGTTTGCCTGCTGTGCTCTATTTTCAACAAACTGGTACAGGGGGAAAACTGTGTGGAGAAAGCTGGGAATAAAACTGTAAGATGCCTTGGCTAGGAGAACAAATATTTATTCTATTTCAAAGATAAGGGTAGTGAAAATAAAGCTAAAAAGCCCATGTTGTCATTTATATCAAAGTTTTCCTTGTTTTATTGCATAAACAATTAAAATTATGAATTAGTACAAATCTGTAGGTTCATAATTGGCAATCTGAACAGACACAAAGATACTCAAAACCCCAACATATAATTCAATAAACATTTACCATATAAAAGATAAAGTTCAAGAGATCAATTAAAAAAATTCCAGCTCTCTTTGTTTGACTGTAATCTTGCCCTGGCAAGAGTAGCACCTATGGAGGTGGGGAGTCCCTCTAACCAAGGCACACGTACCCCTGGATGTACCAATAAATGGGAATTTTGTGCTTCGAGCAACTGCAGAACATCATGACTTTGGAAAATGTCCAGGAACACCCTCCCACAGACCAGGTTCAATTAATCACGTTCCAAACGTGAACTCCCAAACCTCCAGCTCATCCACTGGGGTAATCCTACGGGAGCCCGTGGGCAGGTAATTAATTAGGATTTTATGATGTGTTTGGAACTGTGTTCTCCCCATCTTCAGACAGAGAATGTATATGTACAGCCATACATATACACACAGCCCTTGGGACAAGCGAGGTGTAAGAGCCCCTAAAAGTGGCAGGCAATGACAGCTACAGGACTGCATTGAGCCCTGTGATTACACTCATTCAGTGCTGAGTAATTATGGCTTAGAACATTTTGCAAAATGACAATAATGGGAATGACTTACCGACAGGTTTGCACCAAAAAAGCATAAAATTATAACAACTTTTATTAGTGTCTTCACAAAATCTTACCCCTACCAAGACTTGCAACTAGACAAAATCTACCACCACCAAAAAAAAAAAAACGACCCCAAATAAAATCGCCCAACACCAAACCATAACCAAGCCACCAAAAAAAACCAAAATAAAAATCCCTTAAACAAAATCACCTACAACCACAATACAAATAAGCACAGGAAAAAGGAGATCAATACTTGGTATTATCCAGATTATTCAGCAACTCTGAAATTTACTGGAAATTAAAGTGAAAGTTGAGAATAGATTGATATATAGCCCTATTCCACCCTAAGATAAAATATGGCAAGTCCTGGGAATATACAGCATGTATTACTTTACTAATGAATACTTTAAAATTACAAAGTCTACGCACGATAGTTAACACAGGTTAGTAAATTTAACAAAGCTTAACCAGGTGGTGGATAGGTCAGAGAATATCCCATGACCCATGTTTTGTGCAAATTAAGTTGCATTAACTGCATAGATGATGATGAAAAACGCTCTGATGTAGCATTTTACATTTAATAAATGTGTTTAAGCATCAGAAGGGTTGTAAGTACACATAGAGAAGAACAGGTGGGGATTAAATTGCTCACTCAGAACACCCATTTTGCTTTCTTTCAGTCGCACTGCAACGTTCAGCTGAGCACTGCAGAGAGCTAAGCCCAGCAGCCTGACTCACTGGGAAAAGCCACTAACACTGGCATGCATCCTACAGCTGCATGTGTTTGCTAAAACAGAACAGAGAGATGTGGAAGGATGGAAAACAGCCCCGCTCCACTGCGGAGCCCTGGCACTCTCCCTTTGCCGAGCCAGCACTGCAGCAGCTGCTGGGTGCACTGGGTAGAGCAGGAGAACACCCCTGGAAACCCCTGTGGTTCTCCTCGTGGAAAAGCACAGCACTCAGACCTGTGCACTGGCTAGAAACGTTCGTACCTGTGTGCATCCCCAGCTCCCCACGGGGTGGGAGGCACAAAGCAAATGTGCAAGGATGTACCTGTGATGCTGTCGTGGTTTTTACACTTTTTTCTTTTATATGTTCTCTGTGTCGTTTACACATATACTTGTAGCTTTGTAGCTTCATATTGTAGCTTAGTTTCAACATCTTCCTGGGCAGAAAGACAAAACAAATTCCAGGATCCCCAGGCTGTCTTGGTTCTCCTTAGAAACCAAGGCTGAAACAAGGACGTACCTGTGATGCCATTGTGGTTTTTACCTTTCTTTTCTATTATCTATTCTCTGTAGCCTTTACACATATACTCGTAGCTTCATACTCTAGCTTAGTTTCAACATTTTCCTAGGTACAAAGACAAAACAAATTCCAGGATCCCTAGGCTGTCTTGGTTCTCCTTAAAAAACAAGGTTGAAACCAGCTTTCTGAGACATACTTTTATAAACAGGGCCTGGATCTCATCCTAAGGGGGGAGAATCTAGAAGGTACTAGATCTGGGGAAATTACTTCACCAGGTGGGTTCCTAATTGGGGGGCTCTTGTCAGATATGCTAATTTGTAGAATCTATAAAAATTGTACCCTTTTATCACCTTAACTATGTCTGACTTGTACTTTTAGGACCAGAGAAAAAGGCATCACCTGCAGAGGTGCGTGCTGGGAGGAGCAGGGGGATGACTGCTCACTGGCCACGGACTCACAGAGTTTACACCTAGGTTTTATCTGCTCTACCACAGCTGCTCCAATGCTGCTTTCTTGCATGTGATACTCGACAAAGAGCTTCTCAATCTTGTCATTTTTCCTAAGTATTTCCCCTGTTTTCCATGCCACGTGGTTCCCGCAGCAGCGGTCACTGCCTGGGGTCTGCGAGGCTCCTGGCTCTCACACTGACCTTCATGAAAGGAAAACTTGTGTTCTCAGGAAATAAACAGGAATCAGTCCCAGGAGCTAAGTTTTAGTATCAACACTGTAACAAGAAAATGCAACAAACCACAGGGAATGATGCTGGAAGTTAAGCGGCATCCCCAGGACTCGGGACACAGCACGCTGCTCTCCACTTCACCCCTCCCTTCAACCCCAAAAGTAAATGAAGGGACGGAGCAGGGAAAGACGTTCCTTGTCTCACCTTCTCCTGCCACCTCAGGAGACAGCCAGGGGGGAAAAAGACAGCTCCACTGCACTGAAATAACCCACACATGGTGCTCGAGCTCCCTGAGAAGGTCTGAGCTGCCACATTCCCTTGAGGGCAGCTGGTTTTCCCTCCATCTCCACTGGAAAGTGAATCTGAACTTATGTCTCTGAAGGAAATGATGAAGAACCTCTGCTCACAGCTTTCTTGCCATAATAAAAACTCTACTTATGAACCAAATTTTCTGCTCTTGTGTGTCTGTCTGGGAAGCCTTGAACAAAACAACACAGCTCAGCCTGCAAAGATATCCTCAGAAGCCATTTGGCTTTGGGAATCAAGCGAAGCACGGAAGGAAACCGTGGCAGCTCAAGGCTGTCAGTCAGCCAGAGCACAGATAGAACTAACAGGGGCACAGCAGCAGCTCTGAACTCTCATTCTGTACCTTAAACCTTCATCTAAACAGATCTGTACCTGGGTCAAAGATCCCCTCACCTCTTCCTCACCTGTGGATCCACACAACTTGCCCTAAGATAGAAGGCTGAAATCCTACCAGTCACTACCATTCCTCTGGAAAACAAAACGGGCACCACACCAAGAATCTTATTGCTTTCTTTTTTTTAAAAAAAAAAAGAAAATCCCTGAGAGTTAGAACTGCCAATAAAAGATCTGCACAGTTGCAAAATACAAGAAGAAAAACACTGAAGATGCCTTTTCAAACTAACTGTGGTGCAAGAAGGCAAATTAGCAAGTCTGTACATTGAAAATACAGGCAGCTTTTTCCCAAGATCTTTTGAAAACTAAGAGAATTTTGGATTTATTCCCATATTAAGCTATTCTAACACATTTAAAGGAATGTTTGTGATTGAGGCACAAGACATGAAACAGCAGCAGACACAGTTATATGTAATAGCTGAACCCTGATTCTTTTTTTAAAAGATCAAAGACATCAACAGCCTTTCTCTACACCTTTATCTATATACTTGTCCCTGATGCTACCACCTGCTACAGAGTTTGCAGACAGAATTCTGTCTTTTTGCTAATTTTCTTTTTCTTCCTTAGGTTACATAAGGTAGCTCATCTTGGGAAGAAATCAGACAAACATACTTTAAAGGCACCAGCTCTCTACACCACTGCAGACCTCCTCCAAGTCCTGTTTCAAAATGTCACACCACACACCCACGACACCATCTCCACAGGCCTGAATAAAGTCCCACAAAGAGCCAGAACACACATTCAACAGGAAAGAAATAAAATAGAAGTAACATATAGCAAAAAAAAAAAAAAAAAGAGCACCTTGTTGTGCATTACTGGAGGTCTGAGCTAATACCTTGTTCTGAACGTGCTTTGTCTTTCTGTGCTGCTGGCAAAGGTTTCTCATGGTACAACACACATTCCACTCAAACACAAGATAAAAGCAAGCACTGTGCAGAATAGTTATACTTTGGTAAAACTAAACTGGAAGAAATGGGTGACTAAAGGAGGTTTTACCTCCTCATGTTCTGCCTCATGTTGAAAAGTATTCCATCGAAGTTTCAGTCATCAGAATTTTGAGAAATAATAGCAGTTTTTAAATGTTTGAGTAAACAATGAAGGTCTTTAATGATATATCAAGACCGTATTTAAACTGTTATCAGTAATATTGACCATAACGTTATGTTTGTAACTAAGCTGCTTATTTTGCAGGCATCAACTCTATTAGTAATGCACTCTCTCTGCAAAGGACTGAAAACTGAGCAGAAGGGAACCCCAAAACCACATGGCTGAAGGAGATGATGCTTTCTATCACAAGATTTGGGTCAGGTGTTATGGATTTCCCATTCTTGCTTGGATATAGTCTAAAAAATGCTCTTACAAGCTGAAGCTCAGAATTTCACCCCCACAACCCATAGCAGCTGGGAAGGACATTTCACACCTCTTGTTGTTTCGCCTCAAAAAATGTCGCTAAATTAAATGTGATCAGTTAAGCAACAATTCAATTGTCTTTTGGATTATATTTCCAAACTTACAGCTCTAGTCTCACATCAAAGTCACCTGTCTAAAAGAATTTAGAAAAGCCCTGAAGCTCTAACTGTTGTCTCCAGTATTCACCTCTCCTAACAACTCCATTTCTCAGAAAAATTACAGTATTTTTCTGAACACAGTCCATATTTTAAAGAAAAAGTTAAAGCTAACATCAGGTTTACCACCAGCTGTCCTCCACAGATACAGGACACTTTCCTGAATTCATTGGTAAGTATTTCTATGCAGAATGATTAATAATGAGAAGGAAGGGAAATGCGATGGCATTAAGTGCTTTTACAGTCTCTGTTTATCTCCAAACTGCTGCAAAACGTTTGCTGCTGGACTGCTGAAGACATCTGGAAGTCAGCAAATAAGCTTGACTTCACAAGAAGTTTGGAAACTGCTATTTCCATTTGGTTGCATACACGTTCCCTCTTCCAAACTACCTTCCAAAGGCAGGTATAGGTTATTTATTCTTCAAAGCATACCACAGACGTGTTGCTGGTATTTTAAAATTGTCCATCAGAGATGATTTGAAGATTGTTCAGTTTTTTTGATTGTGGAAACAAAAACAAACCCAAAATTGAGGATCTTGCTACAGCGCAGGAAAACAGGCAATTTAGTGGATGCAGCTGCTGGTTAACAAGCATGTGCAAAAGTGACTGTTTTATTCAGATTTTGGAGGAACAGCATATTATATGACTCTTACAGATATGTTTACAGCCGAAAAAATCCTTCAGTAAGTTGTGATGTCTGCATGAGCCAGTTGATACTTAAAATTCTCTGAAATCACTGTTTTTTCCTAAATGCAGCATTTTCCAACATTGTAGCCTATTATAACCCATTCTTGATGTAGTGTGATGCACAGAAGCACAGCACCAATACTTGGATGCTTTGAGGGACACTGAAGAGGCACATGAATTTAAAAAAAAAAATTTAAAAAATCAACTACGTTACATGATTTAAAATCCAGCCACTGGATTGACTAATATCACACCCTATTGACTTCCAAGCCTGAACAGCACAGAGGAATCCATCACAAAAATCGAGACAATCAATTGATTTGTGACTTCTCTGTCCAGTCTTCTTGCGTGCAATTTTTTAAATTATTCTGAAAGTCAAAGGCACAGTGGTCCCCGGTGGTTTGAGCAAAGGGGTTACTAAAGAAAAGGTTGACATCCAGAGGTGCAGCCGTTTCGGAGTCCCAGGAGTCGGTGTCCGTGCTGCTGGAGTCTTCTGTGGTGGTGGGTGGACAGCTCAGCTGCTCCAGCTGGTCAATAATGTCCGTGAACTGGAAGGCCGAGCTGGACTCGGAGCGCACGGAGTAGGCGGGGAAGTTCAGCATGGAGCTGGCCTCGGAATGGTTGGCAGAGCCGTAGGTGTGCAGGGAGCAGGTCCCGTTCAGAGGCAGGTTGTTGAGGGAGCTGCTCTCGGAGCGGTTGTTGACGAGGGAGCTCGTTTCCGAGGGGCTCAGGAGGCTTTGCATTCTGCTCGCTTGGGCCTTCACCTCAAACAGCTCCGAGGTGTCCGATGGCCTCTCGTTGCCGTTGAAATCGCTCCCTTCTTCAAACTCAAACTCCTCTTCCATGTTCATATCCACGGCCTCGGTCGAGTACCTGTCGGGGCTCGACTGAGCAGAGACTGTGTTTTGCTGGAGGGCATCTGCAGTTAAAGCAGCCGACTCTGACAGACACTTAGAAAACTCAGAACCCTTTAATTCTAACCCGCTGTACACATAGGAAAATGCCTCAGAGCCCCCAGCAAAAAAGGACATTTCTGCGGGGTCATCGTCGATAAACTCCTCCGACACCTGTAACTGGGAACTTGCCAGTGTGAAAAGAGGGGCACCTCGGCTGCCATGCTGCTGCTCTTTTTCAGCAATGAATACACCTGTGGTAAAGTCATCCTCATCATTGTCATTTTTACAACCAGCAACCCTGCTCTCCTTACTACTCCTCTCTACATCTACACCGCAACCACTCTCAACAACAGGACAAGACGGGTTACAGTTTCCTGCAACACTACCAAACCCAACACCTTGGAGCACGGGAGATCCAGGCTGCTGCATCAGCTTCCTCCCCGCTTCTTCCACTGGTGCTGCAGTGGTTTTGTCTGGAATCCTGGTGTACGATGCTCGGGGGTCCAAGGAGGAAGGGCTGGGTTCAGCAAACATGGGCAGGATAGAAGCGGGACTGGCCACGGAGTGAACCGAGTGGCAGGGGGCAGCTGTTGAGGCAGGAGACCCTGGAGTTCTCAAGCCCTCAGTGAATGGGACACTCTAAAAGGGAAAAAAAGCAGAAACACAACAGATAAAAAGGTTTTTGTAATACATAAAAACAAATGTAACATGCAGTTACATGCAGATGCGGAAGGAATATACGCTTCACAGGAGCTCACTTTACAGCAAACACTGCACAGAACCTGATCCAGCAGCCCATGTAAAAGGCAAGGTTTTTTCCTTAATTCTGATAACTGAATGGAAAATTAAATGCATGTATTTTGTAGCTGAACAAGCATCTACATGGAAAAATAACAAAATGACAGTGAAATTCTGTGATGCTTCCTTAATCTCTCCCATGTAACACAAGTGCGCTCAGTGAAATGATTGTTTCTTGCCATGTCCTGCAGAAGGCATCTTGAGACTGCCAGAGAGCAGTCAGAGAGCACCTGGAGATAAACTAATCCTCTGAAATAACAACACACTAGAAAGCCCAACATTTCCTTTCGGTTCAGTGGAACTTCGAGTAAAATATTACTCACTTTACACTCCACTGGCTACAACTCTCAGATCAGTAACACCAACAAAAAGAACCGTGCAGCCAGACAAAGAGCAAACAGTGGAAGCTATTTTGGTGAGTTAACTCCTTCCCTACCACCCCAGAAAGCTGTTTGTCCATGCCCCTGACCACCCCACCGAGAGCGCTGCAGAACTGACCTGCTTTGGCACGTCGGTGTTCGAGGCGCGCGTGGATGCTCTGACCTTGCTGTGCCTCCTGTGGAACAGAGCAGCCCGTCAGTACCCAAGACCTGCAGCAGCCTCATTCCTTCCCCCACCACTTACTGCCATTCCAGGAGCCAACAGCAACATCTCGAGCTCTATTTTATCGTGTTTTGTTAGTGACTAGTTCAAGGTTTAAAAGGTCAAGAGAGTTGTGAATTAAATGATGCAAGAGTAAGAAATGTACAAAAATGGAATAAAGCAAGATCCAGATCGTTCACAGAATCAGGGAATCATTAAGGTTGGAAAAGACCTCTAAGATCATCAAGTCCAACTGTTCCCCCAACACTACCCCATGTCCCCAAGCACTTTATCTCCATGTTTTTTCAACACCTCCAGTGACAGCGACTCCAACACTTCCCTGGGTAGCCTGTGCCACTGCCTGACCCCCCTTTCAGAGAAGAAATTTCTCCCAATATCCAACCCAAACTTCTCATGGCACAGCTTGAAGCTGTTTCCTCTTGTCCTGTCACTTGTTACCTGGGAGAAGAGCCTGACCCCCACCTGGCTTGTGGGGAATTCTTGGTACCACTGAAGGAGAACTCAAGAACAGCTTGGGGCTGAATACTAACTGGATACTAAACAGCACATTTTAGTTTAACTCCATCCTTTGTCATTATTATAAACATCTACAGAGGAATGGCTTCAGAACCAGAATGAGCTGATCTACAACAATTGTGCAAATTTTTACAAATTCAGTCAACCATATAAAATTCTGTTTGTTAGACTCCAAAAAGTGGTATCCTATCTAATACTCGTGGTTAGATTCATTCTACGACAATAATTAAACAGAAAATCAAATTTTCATATAGAAAAGGAGCTCAGCTAGAGTCTGAGACATTAAAAATATTTATTAATAGTAGATTAATGCAAATTTTTAAAAAATCCTATTAAGTCCCTATAATATTTTGGATTAGGAGTTTCCCACATGCAGTTTGGATTAGGATTTGGAGTAGGAGGAGTTTCCCACATGTAGACTGGACAGCTTTAGAGTTAAGTAAGGAAAAAACAATTTTATAATGAAAATTCATATTCTTAATTTATATATTTATAAGTTCAGAAACAAAAGAGTATTTAAGGTCACTGTTTCAAACTCGCAGATCCCAAGTTCCATCATGTGCTCTGCCACTGGCTGACTGCACAGCAACAGTGGCACACAGCCAGGTCCTCACATTATGGAATCTTCAGCACATGCTGAACTTTCAGACAGCTAAGCCACACATTGTCCACAGACATCAAAACGTGGTACCAAAACTTTCCTAAGCTGCTTACATCACCACAAAACAATCAATTTTTTACATTTTAGTTTAGCTACTTTGAATTTGGTAACGAGAATGAGCCTGCTTCCAAGCAGCATTAACACGCTGAAATTTAGGCAATAAGGGCACTGTGAAAGTCTCAGCTGTGTTCTGCCTCACAAAGCTATTTCATCTTACCTTTCATATGGAGTTCTCTTCATCCCACTGTCCTTAATATAATCCACTAGCTGCTTCTGTGTTCGTCCACTGTGAACCCACAGAAGTACAAAGGTTATCAAACACAGGGGATGAGCATTACAGATGGAATGACTTTAGAATACTTCTTCCTTTTGATCTCATTTTCTAAGGCATAATGAGGCTGCTGTGTTTCTCCCTACCTGTATCTGAACGACGACCCTCTGGTGAAGAACACTGCTTTAGCCT
Source organism: Edolisoma coerulescens (assembly GCA_013397115.1). Taxonomy (NCBI): domain Eukaryota; kingdom Metazoa; phylum Chordata; class Aves; order Passeriformes; family Campephagidae; genus Edolisoma; species Edolisoma coerulescens. The sequence continues at coordinate 62,304 of VWZW01001991.1, read as the reverse complement.
TTGGCTTTGGCTGGTCAAAGAGCCTAAAGAATGTGTGATACTCAACACAGATTTTCCAGAAGTTTTTACACTCATCCCTACTTCCCAAAAGAAACTCCAATGTATCTTGATACGGGCCCTGGGAAAAAAAAACATAGAAGTTCAGCAGCACCTAAAATGATAATAAGGAGAAAAGGAAGGCACATAGGGGTGCCAACAAAAAAAGCTGAACTCCAGGAAGATGCAGGATTTTCTAAGTCACTTCTCATATGCCTTAAAACAATGGGAGTGATTCTGAATGCAGTTAAAAATTATTTAGTAGCTTTCAAAAGTGTTTGCTTACCTTGAAACTGTAAAAGTGTTTAAAAAGCACTTGACTTTAGAAACATGCTCAATATAACCCAGCTTTAGAAATTTCAAAGAAATTTAAATATTTAAGTGAAATAGTAGCTATTTTTAAATGTTCCTTTTTTGGGAGTTCTGATGCTTGTCCCCCTGAAATTTAGACAAAACTGGAAAATACTGCATATGTCAGAGCACAGTTATCCCATGAAATTTCTCAGGGTCTCTTTGTGAGGCACATTGCTACACAAGCAGACAGTGTGTCCTGTTTCAGGTGTCCTTGAACTTATATATTCTGTCCAAAGTTGGTTTTTTCCTCTATTTTAATGTAAATTAAACACTGAGTGCAATCTAGTCATCCAGCGTGGAAGCAACAACAACTTTGATGACATCTGCAATCAAAAACATCTACTGTAAATCAGCTAAGCATGAAAAATAACACTTGTGCTATACAGATGTATAGAAAAGATGAAGCAAGAGTAATCACACCATCCTTAAAATTAAGCTACAACAATATAGTTTCAGCCACCTATTCCTGCCTGAGGTGTATCAGGTAATTCTCATTTGAATCAAGAAAGTGGATGCAACTTTTTCAAAGTAGAACTACTAAGACAGGGTGCACCAAATACTTGGGCCCAGTAATTTTTTTTCTGTCTTACATTTATACATGTGTAAGCTTGTGCCAAGGATAAGCTGAGATTGAAACACAAAACCTAGAGATCCCAACTCATGGGGTGAGAAAGGAAAGATTTACCCATGAATGATGAAGCCAAGCCTGCCCCATTGAGGCTGTTCTATAAAATCACAAACTCCAGAAATGTTCATAATAAAATGAAGCACAGGTATTTTTTTCCAACACTGACCAGTCTATATTACAGTAAAATTCACACAGACCTCTGGGTGGAGCTTAATAAGGAATCTTTTCCTCTTGAAGCTCAGTTTACGGACCTTGGACCAGTTGAAGGTATTGATTTTCGTGTTACCCTGAATTAAAATGAGAACGATTAAACGTTAGCAGAAGTTTCAGAAAAGCAGAGTACCAAACAAAACTCTGTTGTGGGTATATAGACATGTGTATGTGGACACATTCAGCTGGATTTTTAGTTCTGGTGACAATATTCCCTTAAACAAGAGAGGCCACTGAGCAGCCCAAGAGGAATTGCAGTGGTTGATGCACCTCCCAAAGAAGCTGCCCCACAGTAACCAAAGAACAGGTAAGACACAGCTGAGCACCCAAAAAGAAATATTTCAGTAGATCAGCGGCCTCTGTGTTTTGGGGAGAGGAAAACAGTATCATTGCATTCATAAACAGGACTCTGAGCACTGAGTCGCTTATTTAATACAACAAACATAATAACACTAATTGGTCCAATCACTCCAATCAATCAGCATGCCCATACACCAAGAGCAACAATATCCCAGCAAAAATACACTGGAATATTAAAAGAAGAGAAACCAAACCGAAATTCCAGGATGACAGACCTGTCCCAGGGCTGTTCCAAATGAATTGATGATTTTCTCTGATCACACACCTAACTTCAAACAAAGCCCCTCTACTTTACTGTCACTTGGTTTTGATGCTCTTCACTCTGCACAACAGTATTTTGGGGGCTTAAATAACACTCCTTGACCATAGAAAACATTAAATTTTCAAGACATCAGAGACACCTGATGTTAAAATGAGAGCCTTAACTCCAAGCCGTGCTAAAGGACAGACAGACTCAGTTTGCCATCTGTACCTGGAACACCAGCACACCCATGTGTGAAACTGCCAGATTGATTTTGGTGCCCTCACGGTCAGAGGCAAGGTGGAATCTGATGCCATACATCTCCAGTTTCCGGGCAATTTCAAGCACTTGAAAGTCAGATTCAGCAGGAGTTTGACCCCTATAATGAGGAAGAAAAATAAAGTTTTAAGAACAATCTGATTCTACAATGCTGCCAACATGGCTAACACACTTAAGTCTGAAATCTGGCACTAAATGAGAATTTTCTGTCTCATCTAGTTGGGTGGTTTCACTCCAAGTCATGTGTTACACTGAAAGTTCTGTAACGACACAGCTGATGCCCAATGTCAAATGCATCCCAAGACAGATGCTGAAAGAGATTTTAATTAGCTCAGAGCTTTTTCAGTTTAGAAACTATAAAGTTAAGCAAATCCAAATTCAATCCACAGTGCTCCTCCTTCTGCTTGCTTGTGTACACATTAGCATTAACTAAGATAAGAAGTGAGAGCTGCACAGCCAGCAAAACAGGAGCAATGCTAATATTGCAACAGAATGACCCTTTTCAGGTCAGGTTTTGGGACCACAAAATTATTACTCTATTACTACCAGGTGCAACACATTCCCCCAGTCTTTGGCTAGATAATTCCCTCCCTGCCAAGAAATCCAGAGAAGGATCTTTAAAATGAAACCTTATCAAAATTACCCGAAAAACAGGAGGAAGCTGTAGACAGACAGGAGCAACTGCTCTGTAAGGGTGCACAAGGTCCAAAACAGCAACACAGAGACTGCTCATGACTCTGGCACGCACCTGTCACAGTTTCAGCCCTCACTGACTGCTCCCCAGGTTAGCTGATGTCAAACCACTAACATTTTGCTCTCCTGCATGCAAACAGTCCTTTTTTTTCCCCTCAATCCCCCCCGTTTTTCTCCATGAGAGGGAGTGTGTTAGATGGTAGCACATTTTCAGCGGGTGGTCGCACTGACAAGAGCTCTTCCCCAAAAGTCAAAACACTCTCTATAAGTTCAGGGGTCCTGACAAGGAGCTAAAGATCCTCCAAGAACAAGCAAATGGTGCTGTGGAAATGAAGGAGTTCTGAGAATCATTGAATCACAAAATCATTAAGGCTGAAAAAGACCTTGAAGATGATCAAGTCCAACAGTTGCTACCGATCATGCCCCAGTTAACACTACAAAGCAAAAAAGTCTTTATCACAAACACAAGCACATCACCCAAGTAGGTTTCTGAACCACAAACATCCTGCAAGAAAACACTATTACCCAGTTAAAGGCATAATATGGTCCAGGAGAACCAGGAAAAGCAGGAGAACCAGGAAAAGCAGGAGAACCTTCTCCTGTGCCACCCCCAAGGAAACCCCAGTGCAGAGCTGCCTCCAGATCTGGGGCCCCCAGCAGAAGTGGACACTCCATCAGATGAAGCAAGACCAGAGAAGGGCACAGAGATGCTCCCAGGGCTGGAGCCCCTCTGCTCTGGAGCCAGGCTGGGAGAGCTGGGGGTGTTCACCTGGAGAAGAGAAGGCTCTGGGGAGACCTCACTGTGGCCTTTCAGCACTTAACAAGGGCTTATAAAAAAGGGAGAGGGACTTTTTATACGGACAGAAGGTGATGGGAGAAGGGGGAATGGTTTTCAATTAAAAGAGATGAGATTAAGATTACATTAGGAGAAATTCTTCCCTGTGAGGGAGGTGAGGCCCTGGCACAGGGTGCCCAGAGAAGCTGTGGCTGCCCCTGGATCCCTGGAAGTGCCCAAGGCCAGGTTGGATGGGGCTTGGAGCAACCTGGGATAGTGGAAGGTGTCCCTGCCCATGGCAGCAGGTTGAAGCAAGGTGAACTTAAGGTCCCTTCCATGCCAAATCACTCTGGAATTCTCTGAAACAGCAGCAGCACAGGACCTGCTGGGGCATTCAGAGCAGTGAGACTGTATCAGCCACAGCTGGATAAACTGACCCCCTACATCCCTGCTGATAATGATTAGAAATAATAAATCCCAAATTACGTCCATGTGCAAGTTCACTAGGATAAATGCAATGATACAAGGAAGACACAGGTGCTAAAAAATTATTATTATTATTCTATTTACAAACAACCAGTGGTGAAACCAGATTAGATTCCTGCACACACAGACTAAGCAAATTTTACAAGCCTTTTTTCCAAGAAGAAGGCCTTCCTTCCATAAATCTGCATTTCATTTTATTAAAACAGATGATAAACTATTTTTAGCATTACCTGTTTTTGTGTATTATGCAGTGCCAACCACAACATCAGCGCTAAATAAATTCTCCTGCTCCCTTGACTGGCCTTTCTAGTCATACTCCTTAAAAATACCTCCTTCTACCTACCTAGAGTCATGTGTTAGATTAAACAATTGTTTGGTGCCATATAGATTTTTTTAAAATATAAATAGAGAATATTGAAATGAAGGATTATTACATTTGAATTTAATAGAACTGGGGATGATGACAACATATATTAACTCCAAGTAGGAACTGTCTCTACAATTCAAAACACAATTATGAAACTTATTTCATATGCTACGGTTTTAAAAATAGAAGTTGATAGAAAAAGCAATGCTTCTTTGATCCTTACTAAAATGCTCTTTAGTGTAAAACACACACACACACAAAATGCCCTGAGAAAGTAAGCCTGAATGCACACACGTTTGACAACAGGATTTCAGCAGAGTTTTGTTGCCTTGTTCATTCTGGAGGGGAAAACAAAGAATCTAAAACACTACAAGCAGGAAATCACAAATTTATTTTGCCAGCTGCAGAAGGCAGGGATTCAATGACATTCCTGACTTTACAAGCTCAGTCTGTAATCCACCCTCATCCAAACATCAGTGTTATGTGACCATGTAATATAAAGGGAAGAACATAAGAGGAACAAAAACCTGATTTCAAATGGAAACAGAAATGCCAAACTACAGAGAGAGTCTTGTAGCTGCATTTCTACCAGCGTTACTGCTCCGTGTACTAGTTATGCCTAAGAGTTTCAACTGGTAAAGCAGATTTCTCTTCCCCTCACTGAAATGAGTAACACTGGAGCAAGTGCTTTTAATATTGGCTTTAAGTGTTGTTTCCATCTCCACCACAGATTCCTTAATTGCATCAAAAAAGCTGGAGTGCCATGGCTCCTATTTATTAAACAGATCCAAGACAAAAGAGGTAGACCATAAATCCTGCTTTTGGCCAGAGTTTCCTGAGTTACACTCTGAGAGCACTGTGTGTAACTCCCACCCACACTAATTCCTGCTATAATTCTTCTGAATACAGCGACATTAAGAATGAAAGCAGGGCTTTGTCTTTTAAAGAGGGTGCTGAGGTTGGGAAGGAGGGTTGGAAGGGAAGGGAGGCAAAACCAAAACATGGCAACTAGAAAACTGGAGCTCTACAGTACTAAAAATTCCTCATGAACAGTCTGGTGTAACCGATGCAGAACCACTGACAGTTATTTCATGTACCATTAGATATCATCCCAAGCACAGCTCAGAAAAAAAAAATCAAAAATAAGAAACCAGCCAATTTTAGGAGTGTTCACTTGCACACATCCTGCCTGTACCCACCAAAGAAGGTTGAGCCTGGTGTGGAGGAGCTGGGAGCAGAGCCAGGCAGCTCTGCCTGTACCACAGAGGGGTACAAAGAGAGGCAGTTTCAGAAATTGCCCTCAGCTGCTGCCTGCAGGCTTAGCTGCACAGCCCAGCCCCAAAACAATCTGCTCTAATTTTGTTCAGCCATTAAGCAGATAAATCTACTTAATCTTCCCCAGGTCAATGGACGACAGGCTAATATCAGTATTTCCAGCAAAAACTGCTGTCAGTGCAACAGGTGTTAGTGTAGAGGTTCCTTACAATCATCCAGTTAGACAAATATTGGTTGTGATACAATATTCCCATGGCAATGGATTCAAAATAAATGCTGTCAAGTGTTAGGTGATTTACAGAGCACTTAAACCCAGTGATTAATGTAGAGCTTTCAAGATGAAGTGCCAAGTTAGAGTTTTTCTAATTTACACACAATTTAAAGAATTTAAATTCATGGATAACTAAGCTAACAAGTTGTGAAAGGATGTGAGGGATAACAGTAAATGTAAATATAAATCTATTAAATCTTCTACTTCTTTCCTGATTTATGTATGGACAGACAAAGAAACCAGGGACATGTGAACACAGGCAAAATGTGTCATGTTGAATCCTACACTCACCTCACAGCAAGTATTCTACTACTCACAGGAAGGCAGAAAACATTGTATTTTGAGTGTCTGGGTGCCAGGAATTAACTGCACCAGTACCAATACACCATCTACAAAATATACATCTTTTATTTTTAATAAACTATAGAAATAAACTAAGTTAATTCAGGCTCTTGCTGAAGCAATAACTAATGTGCTACACCAAAAATGTAAACTCATCTTGTTTACCATTTCTATACTTTGCAAATGTAGTAACCATATTCCTGTATTTTTGAAAGTAAAAGAAAGTATTAACAAATATAAAAGAAAAAAATATGTTTAATAGAAAATAAGCATTCAATTGCCATCTTTCCAACATTCTCCATAGACAGAATGGACTGGATACACAGGTTCTGTTTTATTGAGGGTAATGATGTTCTACCACTTCTAATAGCTACAGTGAAGCAATTAAAAAAAAAGGAAAACTGGGGCAGAAAGAAAGTGCAGAAACAATCTGGAGGGCAGAAACAATCTGGAGGAGGTGAGCCATCCTGCCAGAAAGGGGTTTCTCTTCCTGGACACCCAGTTTGTACAAGAAATCTCTGTCAGGAGCAATCATCAGTGGAAGAATCACAGAATCCCAGGATAGTTGGGGTGGGAAGGGACCTTAAAGATCACCCAGTCCCACTCCCTGCCATGGGCAGGGACACCTTCCACTACACCAGGCTGCTCCAAGCCCCATCCAACCTGGCCTCAAAAATATTAATCTGCTAAAGGTAAGTGGGGGAATAATAAGGTAAATAAAAGGAAATAAAAAAATTAAAATAAACCAAAAAAGTAAAAACATGACACACCAGGATAATATGAGAGAGAAGCAATTTTGTCTGTCCACCTGCACTGTGCATCACCAGGAAAAAGCCAAATGCCCAGGTCCCTGCTCCTGCCTGCTCCTCGGAACAGAAATGAGGAAAAATGGGTCTGCACTGAGAAAACACAGAACCTCCTCAGCTGCTGAAGGTGGGAAAGGGTGGTCAGTCCTCCCTGAGTAAGGGAAGAGGGGAGGGATGTGTGTGCTAGTTTGGGCTGGGGTTAATTTTCTTCCCAGCAGCTGTGATTTCTGTTTGAGCTGGGCACAACACTGATAAGCCAGGGGTGTTTTCATCATTGCCCAGCAAAGCTCACCCAGAGCCAAGGCCTTTTCTGCTCCACACACAGCTCCAGGGAGGGGCTGCCAGAGGAACAAGGACTTGGGAGGGGGCACAGCCAGGACAGCTGATCCCAACTGACCCCAGGGATGTTCCATCCCATATGGCCTCATGCTCAGCATATAAAGCTGGGGGAAGGAGGAGGAAGGGAGGACATTTGGAGTGATGCTGTTTGTTTTCCCAAGTCACTGCGAAGGGATCCTGTTTTCCTGAGGATGGCTGCACACCTGTCTGCTCGTGGGAAGTAAGGAATAAATTCCTGGTTTTGCTGACGTGTGTGGCTTTTGCTTCACCTATTTACACTGTCTGTGTCTCAAGCAGTGAATTTTCCAACTTTCACCCTTCCAAATGTCTCCCCCAGCCCACCAAGGGGGAGCTAGCAGCTGCAGGGGGCTGAGCTGGGGTCAAACCATGGAAGCCACAGCTAATTTTAAGATTGCAGTGCTTGCAAAATGACATCTCTCTAACAAAAATGTTTCCAAAGGCGCAGGGGAAATTTGAAACGTGCCTTCAAGGTACCCAGGTATTGCTAACATTCCATGGTAACCTTTTCTAGTTACATGCCTCAGCTGTTAATCTTAAAGTGGCTTGCATATATACTTCTACAACACTGCCTTAAAAAAAGATTTACAATCATTTTAATCAGACGGCTGTATTAAATGCAATTCTCATTAAACTCATTTTGAAAAGTACACTGATGAAGCAAGGAATCTTCACCTATCAACCTTCCCCTGACTCCTTCCTGACAGGCAGAAATACAAACTTTCCTTACTGTAACGAATGATTAGAAATAACTTGTTTGGAAAAAAAAGCTCAAATCTATTTAACAAAACGACCAGTCCCTGACTCAGAAGACAGTCACAACCCTTCCATCAAGAGGAGCAAACCAGGAAAATTCCCCACAAGCAGAAGCAACCCAACAGAATCCTGGTACGTGACTAACACTGGGCTGTTCTCTCCATGCTCTGGGGGTTCTTAGACCTAAAAATCCCACGTTTCACCTCAAATTTGAGAGCCATCAGCCCACACTGCTGATGATGGTGTCATCAAAACCTTGCATGACCCATTTGTAGCTTCAGACTCCACAGCACCTTGCAGTAGTATCACAATGTTGCTACAAGTTCTGTAGGATGTTCCCCTTTTTAATTTGCTTTGAAGTTACTAATTCTTTCAGGACTTTTCTTTAGACAAGCAAAAAATAATGAAATGAACGGTTTCCCTCCTCCAGCTACCTTCTCCCAAGGTGAAGAATCCTAGCATTAAATTACTTTAAATTACTTAAAAACATTTATTTTGTTTCTTCATCATTTCCACGTGCACCTCCAAAGGTTCAAAAGCAGAAAAAAGTAACCACCTGATCTCATGAAGAATCGACAAAGCTGAAATTTCATCATTAGCAATAATTCCAGTACAAGTTAAAATGACTGCTCATAAACAGCAAATAGTTAATTACAGAAATTCTCAGGAACTAATTTTCCAATACTACAGGATGTGTCTTTAATCACAGATGCTGCCCTGAAAAACCTTTGTTCTGTCTTAAAAGAAAATCAGTCAGCAACAATCCACGAGTTTACCCACAGAGAGCAAAGGAAAATCTAAGTTTGGATTAAAACACACAACCATGTACAATAAAATGCTTGTGTGGATATTCACAATTTATAAAAGAACTTCAAATTGCTAAATCCTAATATGCAAGGTCTTGAAAATTACAGAAAAATAAGTTCCTGCAGTCCCTGACTCCATGTTGGAACTAATTTTATATTTGTGGCAGAGTTTTTTTGTCACCAATAATCTTCCCTTATTTCAAAAATATCCAGCTATAAGATAAGGTATTACATGAATTCTGATGGAAGTTATTTTTTCCCCACTCCTTCCATCCTTCTCCATCTCCCTTATGCCTAATGTGTGGCAAAAGAACACAATGCAATTGATATCTAATTATTTAGACAAAAGCAAGAGCTCTGCATATGCTGGCAAAACTGAGCTTAAACTTCATAGAATGGAAATTCTGAGGAATTACTTTGCCTAAACCCACCATTACACGATAGCTTACTTTGGCAGGTTATCAAAGGTACACTGCAAAAACCACTTGAGATAAACTACTGCCCAACAACTCCATCCTGACTCTGTAACTATTGCTACACCCAACTTTTCTTGCTCAAATGGTGTTTAATTTACACACTCTTAACTTCATCTTATCTCACAGCCTCTCAGCCTCCCCCAGGGTTACATTGGTGGTGTACATTAATCCTCACTTACACGTGCTTCCTGTGGAACTCCAGGATCTTCCCCTCAAGTTTTTCCTGGTTTGGCAAATACTGGTTTGTTTTAAGGTGTTCTCGATCTTCCGATTCATCAAAATCCCCTATTTCAGCTACGACAGAGCACAAAACAATGTCAGAGTAAGAAGAAACAATGGGAAATGAATGACAGAAAGTGCTTTGTAAGGAATTAGAGAGATCACAAAAGCCTTTAATGATTCAAATTTGGACGTGATGCTTTGTATCCAACTTTTTACCAAACTCACGTTTATCCCAAGCTAACTTCCTGGGGATCACAGCAGTATTTGAACATTGCCTGGAAAATTTAGACTTCTTAAGGGTGCAAGATGTGAGACTTGTAGAAGACCTGTGAGGTGGCCTGAACATTTCTTCCTTACAGATATCTTATACCAAACAGCATATTTCAATTTATATTTTACTAAATGTATGTAAAATAGTAATAGACAAGGCTACTTGGGAAGATGGCAAATTACATCTGGAATTTTGGTCTCCCCTTCACACATCCACGTCTTTCAGATGCAATGCTGTGCATTTAGGAAGAGATTTAGAGAAGAAAAAAGCATTATTGTAAAGTGCAGAACAGCTTCCATCTGATACAACACGAAGCAAGCAGAAGTCTTTGGCTTGGCATAGAAAAGCACAAGGCAGGCAAAACATATGGCAAATGTATATAAAAATTACAAGTTGAAAAAATAAAATTTTAAAAGTCATGGACTTTTTCTGATAAAAAAATACGAAGTTGCAATATTAAATTCAAACACAAAAGGTTTTAAAAGATAAAAGTATATCTGTTATCCTAAAAACTTCCCAAAAACTAAGCTGTGGAGCTCATTTCTGTGGAAGGATGCCAAGAATATAAGCAAATTCAAAAATTAGACAAATACAAGGGCAAGCAAACACAGATGCAGAGTCAGTCTGTGATGCTGTGTGTGCAGTGATTATGGGATGGATGCAGCAAAGGAAGAGTTGCCATATGCTTGCTCTGTGCCTGAGGGCTTCCCCACTGCATCTGCCATCAGCTACTGTCAGAGAAACGAATGGGCTTCTTCTTAACAAGAGCACAGCAAATCCTGTTTAAAATCAAGCCAGCACATGAAAGAACAAGTCAAAAACACTGAAAGGCTCTTTTGTAAAATAATTTCTGCTGAAAATAAACCTATTCTTTCTCACAGCCCATTTTCCAGGAGAGCAGGATCAAGCTAAGCAAGGCCTGGTGGTGAGGTTCTCTCACCAGCTCCACAGTGCAGGTTTTAACGGTGTCCCTCACTGATGGCACACACACAAGATAGATTTGCCTTCCAATAAAATCACCAGAAGTAATACTATCATAACTGTATTATTAAACTGCACTGCAGAATTAGACAACCAATAACTATTCAGCAGTGCACATGTGAAGAAGCATCAGTGATCAGCTTTTGCTTCCAGCCAGCAAAGAGCCACCAAAGGCCCCGTCTGCAGGTCAGGCTGCAGACCTGTGAACACTTCAGCTGCTGCTCCAGCAATTTGGGGTCTGAACTCACTCAAGGTTTCCAACCTCCTCATCTCAAAGGCCACATTTTAGGTCTTTAAGCATGTACAGACTGAGCCAGCAGCAGCATGGAGTGCTTCCAAATAAATTGCTTCCCATTTCCATTTCCAGTCCCAGCGAGGAGGAAAGCTGCTGACAGCCCCACTGCAGAACCTGTTCCAGCATGGTCCTAGTTGTATTTCAGCCCAGCTCCTGCACAGCCATCTCCTCCCAGGCACAGGGAAAGTGAGAAGTGAAGCTGAGGGAGCACAGAGACAGGTGGGAGCAGCTGTCTGGAAGATGTGGGGTGCTGGAAACACAGCTTGCAGAGCCAGGGAAACAGACAGCAAGGGGCTGCTTTCATACTACCCCCCTGAAGCCAAATTCACTTCATACACAAGCACCAGCTGTTCCTCCCCACACCAGCCCCGATGAGCACCCCAGGGCTGAAAATCAACATATTTACAGCGTGTGGAGAAGGAAATACTGTGAGACAGAGACTTCTTTTAGTTACCAAAAGCTTCCATGCGTGATTTAAAGTGGGTTAGCACTGGCACCACGAGCAGTGCCAGCCCAGCTGGGATACTCACACTGCAGAAGGTGGGAGACCAGCAGAGCAGCCGTGTTGTCACTGCAGGTCAGTCGCTCCTCCGCCAGGTCCCTCTTGATTTGCAATGCAAACAGGTACCTGGAGGAGAGGTACAAGGCTGCAGTTACACCAACCATCCTGACACAGGAAAGGACAACAGAGTAACTGAGCACAAGGTTATAACAGCAGCATCTCCTGATCCTTCCGCTATCCGAAGAAAAACACACCAGCCTGGCTACCAAGGAGTGTCAAATCAAGCCAAAATAACCTGTGACTAGTCCAGTGCAATTTATCAGCACAAAAGGACTCACAGGAACAAGGAAGCAGAAGGAAAAACACATTTTAAACAGGCTTCGTCTGTGCAGTAACAGCAGCTGTCATTTTTAGCTGGAAAGCAACTTGAAACAAGTGATCTTATTTATTAGAAAAAAAGATGGAAGAACATCACTGATTCCAGTATTCTGTAAGGAAAACTGATAAGCATTTCTTAACTAATCTACTCAGAGTTGTATTTTCCCAAACTATATTGGCAACCTACAAAGGCAGTAAGAAGTTCAATTTCCTTTTCTTATACTGCTACATTAGTTCCACTAAAATATTTCCCATTCAGTTGTTAAAGAGGAATCATTTCTGTTTAAGTTTTGTATGCTGTTCCTTTTACTTGGAAGAAGACACAGTAAGGACTCCAGTAAACAGGCAACAACTCACTACTACAAACCTTTAAACTGACAGATTGATCCTTTTTCTGTACTGAATCACACCCTGAGAGATAGCAATAATATTTTTTTAAAGAATTTATTTTAAAACTTTATTCCTGAAGCAAAAAGATAATAAAAGTTATACATTGTGAATGGTAGAGGGTTTTCTAAATTTTAAAGTACTGTAAATACGTATTAAAAGCTTCTCTCTGCTTTCTGCATGTCTGATGAGCTCTCTCAGTTTCCTCAGTACACTCACAACAAAGAATACATTATCATTAACAGCATCATTAGCTACCCAAATGCTCTAAGTGCAGACCATAAATACTCAATAAATAGGCAAAATACGATTCTTGCTCTAAAAAACTGTATTCCTAATGAATTTCCTACATGAAACAGCAGTTAACACAAGAAAATTTGGTGCAAAGGAAATATTTAGGTAGTATTTCTCCTTACAAGAGACAATCACAATAGTTATCATGCTGGTTTGTTCTTAAATACATCTGAAGGATAATAAGGAACCTCTCTAAGAGGAATTCCAATTAAAAGCAGTGAAACTGTGAAAAGCACTAAATGAGCTCTTTAAACACCAACATCTGGGTAATGTCCTCGTTAGAGGCACAGACTTCAAACCAGGTCCCCAGGTGATAGCAGGTGGATAGGGCTGTTTAATTGACCACATATCAATTAGCAATCAGCAAAAATGACCCATGATGAGCAAGGGGAAAAATGTGAACAGTAAAGTGTGTTTGCAAGTGCGAGCTTTGGAAGTTTAAATCACTTATTAAAATATGTACTGATTATTTTATATTTATTTTTTATAAACACTGCTCATAAATGTTAGTGTTTTCTGCATATTCTGACTCCCTTGACACCATGATGCTGGAAAGCCTAACCCTAAGCAGAGACTGTGCTGTTTTCTGTTTTGAAAAGTATTTTTTCTGATAATATTTGTTTGATTTCGTTCCCTGATTTGGGGATTTCAGAGAGTGCAATTTCAGCAAGTTTCAGTCCTTTTCAATGCACCTCATTCCATCCCAACCCATTTGGTTGGAGTCACTCCATTCTCAAATTTTTTTTTTTCAGTTGCATTTTATTTTATCACATCTCCCTTCCAGAGTGTTTGTTACACTTTCTTCTCTGTTTTCAAGGACTCTGATGTTTTGTTTCGAAAAGTACTTTTTCTGATAACATTCACCTGCCTGATGGCTGCTGAAACTGCAACATTCACTCTAAGTGCTCTTTCACTCATCTTCCATCTCAGCTTTGCAAAGAAGCAGCTGTTAATTACTCTACTCCTCTCTATTAATTCAGTACATAATACAAGTCCAATAGTTCTAAAAACACTTTACCTAGTATATTCCTCTTGCAGCTGACCCGGGTCTGGAGGGAAAAACTTTACAGCCAGACGAAGCATTGTAGTCTTTGGTCCTAGAAAAAAAAAAATTGGTCATTTCACCAAAAAACCCGGTGCTCTTCATAAACACGTGCATATTTCGTTTGCCAACAGGCAGAGAAACAACACAAAGAAAGTCTAGCCAGATTTCAAATCCCAGCTAACCACAGCAGGCTCTGGTGCAGATTGTCCATGTCAAGGGAGATAAAGCAGCTGGTTTCCAGAGGAACTTGGATACCACTGACAAGGTGAGTCTGCAGGCTAAATGCTGGAAGAGTTTCATGCAACATGAAATCTGTAATTCCCCAAAGCAACTACTTGGCTGCATAAAAGACCATCACAGGTGACCCAGGGAGAGGGTCCCAGAAGGGGGAAGAAGGGAGACACATCCCACAGGCTCCCAGCACCCACCTCCACCATCAGGACTGATGCCAGCAGAGCCAGCTGGCTCCCCATGGAGATAAAAGGGTGTTTGCAGCCTGCTCCCAGCATGCCTGGTAATACCCATTTCCTCCCATTTTCAACACTGTTCTTGTACGTCTCAACAACAAGCAGAAAACTAATTTAATTGTCAGAATTAAAGAGAACCCTGGGTCACTATTGGGAACAGTCCATAATGCTCTGAATTAACAGTTCCAGCATCACAACTCAGCCCACGGAACCACGATCCCCGTTTCACCTGGATTTCTGAAGGAATTACTGCAGGGTTATGACAGTCTCTCTCACCATGCCAGGACTCAGCACCACTGTTTTCCCATTGTTTTTCCTGCCTTAAAGCAAACGAGGCCAAGTATTCCACAAGCAGGCAAAGCACTGGCCAGCCTGTGCTTACAGGAGCCTGCTGAGCATCCACCTGATGTCCACAGGCACCCTCTGGACCAGAGCCAGGCACAGCCCCCCAGGACTCCCCATGCCACTGCTGTTTCAAAGTAAACTTGGCCAAATTAAAAATAAATCAAACTCGTTGGAGCACAAGCAGCCTGCTTTAATTTATTTTAAGCACCAAGATCTCTTAAAGCCTGACAAAGTCCAGTTTAACCCCATCAGCCCCAAAGTACACTGATTTCTTCAGTCTGGAATACCTGATTCCCACAGGGCAAACGTTCCTTCACTCACCCTCTCGTTTGCTAATGAGAGAATAACAAACTTTGCTTTTTGACAAGTAGCTGGGAGAACTCACAGACTATCACAGCTGTGACAAGAGCAGGTCCCAGCCTCCAATTCCAGAATTACCAAAGCTTTGGTGAACGAAAAAAACACTAAAATCCACATCCTAATTACAGTGTAGAATCTAGAAACGAAAGGGGGATGGAAATAACACCCTGTAATGACACAGAAAGCTCCCATTTGGCAGAGACTAAGGATTCTACAGTTCTAGAGACACACCAAGTGAGGAAAAAAATACCAGTTTTAATGATTCCAGTTAAAAGACCAAAACTTTACATCAAATTTCTGAAAATACTCTGAGCCTCTTGAAGACCTTCACAAGGTTAAGAACAGTCCTGCACATTACTGATGCCACTCAAGTGGAAGTATTAATGTGGGAACGATTTCGGAAGTGTTTCAAGCATCACTTACATCAAATGATAATAAATTTTAAAAAATTAAAACATAATACTTCATATTTGCTTCTGTAGGACAACCCTCCTCTTTTCGTTTAGTCAACCTTGCCTTTCCTCTGTGAATAAGTTCCACTCAAATCAGGGAAAGAAACACTTGCCCAGTCTTAACCGAGATGCAGAATTTATTTTAAGAAGCCAAGCCTGAGCAAAAGCAAGAAACAAAAATGATGTGAGGAAAAATTACCCAGGCAGGAACGATGAATACAACACTATATGAAGTGGCAGCACCTCAGAGAAGGTACCCAAATGCCAACCTGATACTGTGTGCCTGAAAATTTGGATCCAAACTCCTTCCCATCTGGAGTGGTTCAGTAGTAAAACTGATTGCATTCATTTGAAATTAATAAAAAAAACCCCAAACCTTATCACACAAGGCAAAGTTCAGTGCATGTCACAAGAGGTCATTAGCCAAAACTAATTGGGAGAAGAACTTTTGCTTTTAAAGAGGATGCCAAAGACTCAGAAGTGCTTATCTGCAGATACACAACAATCACCAGCAACATCAACCAACAGGTTTGAGCAAGGTCACCTTAAAGCCAGCACCATCTATGTTCCCCTGCTGCTGGACTAAAAGTTAAAAGGTTAACTTCAAAATCATTACATTCTGCTGAAAAAAACCCCAACCAAACAAAACCCACAATATACAGAAAATAGGACGTTTCAAGAAATTTAAAATTGATTTCAGAACGTGAACATCTGCCAGACAACTGACTGGTATCTCTTACAGATTAATATTTTTTTAAAAATTAAATAAATCTTTCAGTTTCACTGAAAACACAACGTGGCTGGCAGACTGCAAAGCAGCCATAAATCTTAGTACATCCCCACGATTTTAGACCATTTTAGAACAATATTTGTATCATCAGGGAACACTGGCTGTGGTCTAAGGTCAAGTTTCCACAATTTATATAGTATAGGAGAGGATACAGAAGGAGTAACCAAGCAGCACTGCAGACCTGTTATCTACCAGATCTTTTGACCAGGACATAATTCCTTCTAGCCAGGAGCATATAAAAAGATGGCACTCCCAACATCTTTTTGGCAGGGAAAACGGAGTGAAAATATTCTGTACTCTCCTAAGGGAGCCTTATTTTATAGATGATTTGGCTCTTCTGCTTAAAAAACAATGTTGAAAAAAGTCAAAATCATGACCTTAAAGTTAAAAAATTAGCTAGAATTGATGATTTCATATTTTCTGGCAATCAATTTTAGACAGAACAGTAACTGAAAGCTACTTCCCAGTACTCATTTTCAACATATTTCAATCTATTTCAACCAAGATCTGGAAAGGAATAGGAATCCACCACACCCTCCTGAGCTTGTTCTTCCACAAAGCCTCTACAATCAGAACCACAAAACAAACAAATAGCTTAAACTGTGTTCTACAGGGAGAAAACAAAAACTTGGATCTAATCTTTCAACATCTGAAGAACCAACCAGCATCCTGCATTTCTTCAACTATTTTTGGCCTTTCAAGTGCCCGTCACATTAACACTTTTTAGGTAGTGTAAAGACAAGACAGCATCACTACTGCAGGATCCTCCTGGCCAGGCAGCACAACCACAGCTCACAGCCAAGGCAGAGGCTCTGACACTGCAGCCACCACCAAGGTGGGAGATCCCCACCTCTGCTCTTCCAGCAAAGCTGCTCCTGAGCACCTGGAAAGAGCTGACGTGGGAATCAGCCAAAATGTTCCCTTTTCTTCCCACGGTATGACAAACACAACTTCCAAAAGCTAACACAGCAAGTGTTATATTTCACTTCGACGTAACACCAGCTGACCCAACCTACCCAGATATTTATCAGAGAAAGAACCCTACCCGCAGGAAGTTTCCATTCCACCCACACCATACTACCTATTAAAATGTCAGGTTGGCATGCCCCAGCAGGAACCACCATCACCCCTACTGTGTGTAATTTGCAGGGAAGCATAACCAGTAAATCAAGTGGCAATTGTGAAAGCAACCCACATAAAGAAGATGCAAATTAAGGAAAACTTCCTTTTTTAAAACTACTTACTCCGTACTTGTTTAATAACAGGTTTCATAGGTTCCAGCCAAATCTGAAATTGAAGAGAAAAAAATTACAAACTAACATTCTTATTGAATACAATATGAAAACATCAAAAGTAAATTCAAATTGAGCAGTAACTTACGAGTAGTATTTCTTCCTCAATGCAGTAATTCCTTTGCTTTACAAAAAGTGTACTTATCTACTTGAATTGACATTTCTCATGCATCAATAGAAAAGCCACTGATCTGTGCTTAAAGCTCATCTGGACAGAAGAAGAGCCAAGTCAGCAAGGGCAGAGCCCCACAGGCAAGAGGGCAGGAGTCATGCCAAAACCCACAGTCTGACAGGAGCCAGGCTGCAGAATTACAGAAAGTCTGCAGAACATGAAAAGGTCCAACGTTTTTTTTCCCTTCTGTGCTTTTTCTGTCACTTTTCCCTACTTAAGGGTTTTTACTCAATATCAACTGCCCATGGTTTTTTCTCTTTTGACAAGCATATTTTAAAAGAAAGATTATTGTTGTACTAAAAGGAGCATCCATAAAGGTAATGCAAAATATTCTGGAAGCTCAGCCTTTCATTTTCCCCACTCTTCCAAACAGAAAATTGTTACAAGACAATCATGCTTGGTCCTTATTTGTTACTGCTCTTTTTAAAAGACAGCTGAGGATTTTAAGAACCTCATTAGCTGCAGAAACAGTTTGGATGCCACGCAGAAGAAATGGAAACTAAATAAGCTTTACTGTATTTCCTCAGCTTGAGAGCAGCATGGATTAGTGCCACTAGCATTCCCTACGTTCTCAGTCATATTTTCTGCGTGTGAGTCGCAAAACTAAAAAAAGTAATTAAAAAATGTTAAAAAAAACCAAAGCAAAACAAAATAAAAAGAAAGTTTGGGGAACGTTTTCTAGTTTAGAAGCTGCTTTGTCCTCTTTGCAAGGTACAGGATAAGTGGCTAGGAGGCTTAAAGGTGTCAGCATTGATCTAGATCAATGATTTAAAAAGCTTGCAGGCCTGTGTACCTGCTGAGGTTTGTGTTGATTAGAAAGAGGTTTGTAATGGCTCTTCAGGAAAATTAATTGAAGACTGAATTAACTGAGGATAAATACGAACACTACCAAAACTACACATCATAATTTGATTTTATAAGCACTCCACAGAGTACACTTTGAGTTCATGTTTCCCCTTTCAGAGGAAAGGAAGATTTTATTTCTGTCCCTGGAAGTGGGAACATCAGCAGCTATTTAACTGCTTTATACAATTTCTGAGATTTAACAAGAAGCAGAATCTGATTCCTCCCTTCTGCTTTAATAGCTCTTGTCATTCTGGTGAGTGAAACAGATTTACAAGAACCCAAGAGATAATCCCACAGGAGACTACAAGGGACTCCAGCAGACTGAGAAATTTCTGTCACCCAAGGAACTGCATTCACCCAACCTTTTCATTATACCAGATTTGTCAGGGAACTGTACGCACCCAATATGACTGGATATTCTGGAACTCGATTCCAAAGTAGTCTGATTCAATCAAATTCAGATGCTTGTAAACTTCTGTCAATAATGCCTGGCCGTAACATTTTGACTAAGGAAGTAATAAAAAAAAGTTACCGTGAGATTAATAAGAATAAACAAGAATAAGTGTACAGCAAATTCAAGAACAAAGGGCATCTTTAGAAACTGGAGAAAAATATCACAAAGATTTTTTCACATAATTCTTGTCACTGTAACACACAGACATCTAATATACAGACACGACTCCACATAAAAATCCTTCTCAGAACCAGAGGAACTGGAGTTGGAAGGGGCCACTGGAGGTCACCTACATCCAGTCCCCTGCTCGCAGCAGGGTCAGCACAAGAGCTGAGCAGACCAGCTGCTCTTTGCAGCTCCCTCAATAAACCCACAGGTTTGTTTGTGTAGCTGAGTGGTGTGGTCTGCCTCAGCTGCAGCCCATGGAATCAGGAGCTGCCAAATCCCTGCTCCACACAGACCCCTCAGTCCTTCCCACAGCAGGAACCCCAGGGCCACAGGCAGCCTTTGCACCGAGCAGGCTGGAAACGCCTGCGGACAGCGGGAACCCCACCAAACCTTCTCTCACACCACGCTTGCTGGGGAATCCTCTCGATGAATCTCTCCCTCAAGAAACTCGCTCAACAGCCCTCCCTGACAGTCAAGTCAGGGGCAAAGCCACAAACACCAGCAGAAAGCAGCTACAGCAACACAGGAGAGAGCAGGGAACTTCCACAGCACACCCAAAGCAGCGACACTTGGGGCTGCTGCTCCAATCCCCCAGCTTGCTCTCAGCACCTCTCACTGTGTGACTGTAGCAGGCGCCAGGAGAAAAACAGCATTTATGAACCCACACATCAGTCCTGGAGCTGCATCACTCAGGAAAGACTCCAAAAGGCTGTCACATCCCATTCCAGCAACACACAAAACCTAGCAGGGTGCAGCAGGAGGTTGCACGGCCACCAAGCTACGCCTTGGACCTTGGAAGCAGCCCCACAGCTGTGGTGGCAGCATTCTGGTTGGCTGGGTTATCCAGCAGGACACACCGAGGTTTTGTTTATTAGGGAAAGTTCAGTGATGGAAGACTCGATGGCTTTCCCACCAAAGCAGGCACAGAGCTGTGTAATGACTCCAGACACTCAGAACGTACCTCCTTTAAAAGTATTAGGCATTATAATAAATTATCACAGAATCACAGGATGATTGGGGTGGGAAGGGACCTTAAAGCTCATCCTGTTCCACCCCCCTGCCATGGGCAGGGACACCTTCCACTGTCCCAGGTTGCTCCAAGCCCAGTCCAACCTGGCCTTGGACACTTCCAGGGATCCAGGGGCAGCCACAGCTTCTCTGGGCACCCTGTGCCAGGGCCTCCCCACCCTCACAGGGAAGAATTTCTTCCCAACACTTAATCTAAATCTACCCTTCTTCATTTTAAAGCCAAATTAGTGTTAGAATTAGAATAATTTAATACAATGCAAATTAAAATATCTGAGAGGAAGAATGTGCTATTTTAGACTTAAAAGGTAAAAAATAAGGTGAACATTGGGAAAATACTTCCACATTTCACATTATTACAGGAAAAATATATAAACTGCCAATGTTTTTAGAATTGTAAAAATGCCTCTACAACACTTAAAAAAACCCCAAAATTTCACAGAGAAAAAGTCTGACAGCCATGCAGTGGTGCAAATCTGATACAGCTTTGGTATCCGCAGTGGTGTGAGCGAAGCTGACTGAATCCAACACTGTAACCTCAGAGAAAAGCACAGAAGCAGGACAGAGAAGGACACAGGATGGGCTTGTCCCTCTCACTCAGGCATTCACCAGCCATGCTCCTGTAAGAGCCACCACAGCCTCGGTCAGCTGAACTCATCTGGAGCAAACACAAGTCATTCAAAAAGCTTCTTGGTATCACACTGGCTCAGGCTGCTAATGCTGAAACCCCCAAATAAAACTGCAGGTCAGGAGAAATGATCCAGTTCTTGGTGACTGCAGAGGGTACAGAGATGCCAGGCTGAGTGCTGACATGGTCCAAGAGCAGGAGTACCCATCTCTTCTTCTGAACGAGTTTGGTCAAGTCTAAAAAGGCATTTTCTAGGTAAGAACACAGCTGAACTATTTTAGCCAAAATCTGTGCTTGCAGAAGACTCTGTGGGTATGGGTTTGGGTTTGTAAATGGTGACAATGCAATAAGGAATGATACAGGTAATGGCAAGCCACATCTCTAGTAAATGGGATTCTTTCTCTGCTGTCTCCTGCACGTTTCCCAGGCAGGTTACAGACTCTGCCACAGGAGACACGTATGCCTGGAGAAATGCATTTTGGAAATTAAGTTTTTTAATTCCAACTGAAACACATTTCTTGCTATGGGGTTGTGCCTAAACCTTCAAATAGTAACAGAAGAAAATATCCTCAAATCTAGTAGGACCCTTTTTTTTTTTAAGGTACACACACACACATCTGTTATTGTACACCTCATTCTCCCAGGCCCCACAGATCCAAGAAGGGAACACTTTTCAGCCAGCAGTGTTTGTGAGGAGGCAGCAATACCCTGACCAACCTCATCTGCACAAGATGGGACATGCCACTTGCCTTTTCGTGGACAGACCTACAAACCTTTAGAAGCCTCTGAACAGGAGGTGTCCTGTGACCCAGATCTCTGATTTGTCATTCATGAAATCAAAAGCAATTCTGGTTCCAACCACCTTGTGTTAGAACTGATACACTTGGATTAACTCGTGAAAGACTCCTGCTAACAATCAGACAAGTTTTACAGCCAAAATGTGTGCTGCACTGATCAAGGAATCTGTGTGCATGGCTAGTTCCATACAGGCATTAAAATTATCCCAACTGGATTCTAATACACAGATTTCTTCCATTTAAACTGAGTCATGTCTCTTGGCTCCACCAAGCTCCGTGCCTGAAGACAATCTAGCTGCCTTCATCTCTCCCAAGGAAAGAGCCTGTAGGGCAGAGATCCCTGGCACTTCTCTCCTTCCACTGTCAAGAGAAACTTGTCTCCTTCAAGAGAAACTGGAGATGAAGAAATTCAGATGGTTGGAGCTGGAAGCACTTGGCAACTGATTAAATTATAAAGGTGCCATCCAAATGTTAAAAGTGTAAAATAATTGGGCCACCAACTATAATTTTGGGTGTCACTTACAATGACAAGCTAAGAAAAACTCCAGTTCAAGCTCAATATCACTTTGCATCCTTCAAAGGATGTCACATTTTGAAAGAACAGTATTAATTTTATTTTAAAATAAAAATGGGGTTCAAAAGCTTGAGACAGAACACAGTCTTCTATCATTATGCCTCAAATTCTTTGGGAAAACTCTTAGAACTATTTAGTTCCTCGAGTGGTTTATTACATTTATAACCATCCTTTCCAAAGAGCTGAACATTTTGACGTAGACAGAAGTGAAAGTGCCATAGTGGGCAGTTCCATGTCATTGTTTAACTTGCATAAAAGCAGCACAAAGCAAAATACTTTAAGTAATTCCTTAATTACTGTAATTTTGACATCAGGGCAAGTAGCTGCATGAATGCATTTCATAAAGGTCCTGCTTTCAATTCAAATTCAGAACATGGCATACTTTCCATTCCAAACTTCTCAATTACTCTTTATTTTCTGCCAAGACAATGACTACTGATACTACTGAATTATTTCACACAAAAAGAAAGAAGAAAAAACAGGGTAAAAAAGCTAAATAGGCAGCTAACAACAGCTTTCCTCAGTGACCCAGCTCTAACTGTACTGTAGACAATTTTAACAAGTCATCATCAGAAGACTGTTCAATAGAACAGATTTATTTCAAATTGATTTCTATAGTGAGATCAAGCTTGAAAAGTTCCCTCAGAGCTGTGCCATTGCCAGCAGGGTACCCTGGCAGGCAGTAATGGCACAGAGAGCCCTGTGTGGCAAGAGAAACTACACCTTCAGACCCTGCTCAGTGCCAAGACAGCATCAAACAGGAACAAACATTCCCCGCTGAAGTTTCTTGCCTCATGGAGATATCTGTATTTTTCACTTTATCAGAAAAATAAACACATTTAATGTTAGGAATGCTTAGGACAGAGGAGTAAAATATAAATAATTTTTAAAAAGTCCTAACAACAGTTATTTTTGTTTTACAGAACCATAAAATCACAGGATGGTTTNCTCCCAGCCTGGCTCCAGAGCAGAGGGGCTCCAGCCCTTGGAGCATCTCCCTGGCCTCCTCCAGACTTGCTCCAGCAGATCCACATCTTTCTGATGGGGTCTCACCAGAGCAGAGCAGAGGGGGAGAATCAAGCCGAGTGTTATTTGTTATTTACTCCAACATCACTACCTACATGGCAGATCCCCCCTCTGCCCTAATATCTGAGCTTAGGAAGAGAGAAAAACAAACTCACAGTCTAGGATTTCCAGTAGACCATACCTCAATATTATCAAAGTCAATTCTTCCTCTCTAACTCCCAAACTTGTCTTCCAGAACATCTTAACTTTCTGCTTCCACATATTTTCATTTAAAAACCAAAAACCCCAGTATTTTCATAAGGAGTATTCTCGTCTTCCAAAACTGGCAAGCTGCCCTTGCTCCAACTTTCCAAAAAAGAAATCCACTTTTGGCAGCAGATAAACTGGAAGGGAAAATCAGTCCAAAAGTCAAGAGTTTGGAAAAAACAAAGTTATAAAGCTGAAGTATAGGACGGAAACTGTTGTGCAGCCAGAGCCAGGGCAGCCACTGAACCCTAGCACCAGCAAACACCTTGGATTTTTGTGACACAGAAACCTGCAGCTGTCAGGAGACCAAGTCCTCGAGTTAACAGTGGATGCTCATGAGAGGCAGAAGTTTAGATTTGACATCGTCACTCATAAGCAGCCAACACAGAGCCAACACGGAGCACCCTGTGAATGGCCAAAGCAAACTAAACTGATTTAAATAAAGGTCCCTTCAACAGTCATGGATTTTTATTGGTTTTTCTTCTTCGGGGCACTTTGGAGGTCTTCCGAAGGAAAAAGTGATTTTTCAATTTTTGGCAAATTAAAAAAAAATAGACAATTTGCAACTAAACATAGACTTGTTATTTCCTTTCCTAAGCAGAAATATGCAAACATTTTGGTGAGTTTACAGCTCTGTTTATCTCCAACCCTTCTGTAATCTGTTAGATCTCTGTCCAAACGAAGCGTGAGACAGAAAAAACACCCTCAAAACTCCCTGTTAATAACCATCATTAATGCCATATATAAACAAAACTGCATTTCTGAATACAGGGTGGATATCAGAATCCTTATTAGAAAGAAGGAAATAATCTAAGATGGCAAGGAATACCAGTCATTAAATTTGTGCTTTCATGGCTGAAACAAGATGACCTTACAGCTCCATATCTAGTATTCAGTCTGCAGACTGGAAAAGCAAGAAACAACTGCTTTCCTTTTCAGTACTTTATTAGTTTCCTCAATTTTGACTGGAACTAATAACTCCAATGAAAATACTTCCTGCTCCCCCACAAAAACAAGCACCAGGTAACCACTCTGTCAAACACTATTTTCACGTGCTCAGCCAAATTGCTTAAATACTATTCTACTTCCATCATCTGAACATTTAACAATAACTTTAAACTTCAATTCTTTCAATTTTTCTTTTAACCCTTTGTGAAGAAAATGGTGTTTTAAATACATTTATTTTATTCACTTTTCCATGCTGACAGGTCCCAGCTACAGGTTACTTTACTAAGACCACACCAAGAATAGTCTGCAGAGCATTTAGCAGCTTACAGAGCACGGGATGCCCAGCTGGAGACACGACTCTCATACGATGTCTGGATGACCTGCAGCCCCTCCTGCACCTCCCCTGCCCCTGAGTGAGGATGCCAATCCTCAATTCTTCCAGAACTGGGTGAAGACCTACAGGAGTCGACCTAGCACACACGTTAGTTTTGTGAAACTTCATCCAACTTTCTGCCCTCGTTGCTGGTGTGAATTTATTTTCTAAAAACTTTTTTTTCCACCCTAGAGAGCACAGTTCAGCTACCAGGTTTCCCTCTTGCAACAGCAGCCTTCCGATGTGGCTTCATTATCACAACATGAGAGAGTGTGCACTTTCATCTTGAAAGTTCTTCTTTTTTAATAAAGAAGAAGTTATTATGTTACAGAAAGAAGAATTATTGTGTTACAGTATTTCCACACAGCACTGAAATACCATTTACTCAAATATGGAAGCTGCAAACCCAAACAAAAATCTCAGAGCTATTTTAAGTTCCATTATTACACTCCATATTGGGCATAATTTTTTGTTTAGAAAAAAAAAAATTCTAAGACTCTCTCCCCATGATTTTTTTTTTTGTCCTAAGATTTCAGTGGTTGGTTTTGATGTGGGTTTGTCGGGGTTTTTTAAAGCAGAATCCACAGCCAGACAAATTATTCTAGAAATGGAAGCCTCTGGCTCATTTAATTAAGGCTAGCTTTAAAATTATGATCATTTAAAGGATCATTTAAGGCAGTGTCAAAGTATATCCCTGCCAAATGAACCAGCTCTACCCAACAAACAAGCTTTTCCAGAGCAGCTAGACTTGCTGGATGCCTGAAAGTAGGAAAACAACAATTGGTTGACATGGGAAAAGATTCCCAAAAGGGAGGGAATTACGTGAACGAGATTGGAAAATGTATACTCAGGCAGAGAGCACGTGGAGACAAAAATTAGTCCCAAGTTTTAGAAAGGGTGCTGTGCTGAAACACCTGGACTGCTTGGAACAAGACACACTGTGCTCAGAGAAAAGCCACCTCAGCCAACACGCGGTGCCCAAGTGCACAAAAAAAGTGGAGCAGCCACACATGGGCACCAAGCAGAAAAATTCTCAGCTGTTTTCATTACCTGGAGAGACAAATAGAGACATGAACCCCCACACCTCTGCTTCATGTAACTACTTGGGGAAGAAGGAAGTCGCACGAATTAACACCGTGGGCCACATCCTTGGCCAGAGTCTCACAGGTACTGCTGGATGAACTGGCACCAGGGTTCCTGCTTGTTAATAATTAAACATCCAGGTGACAACAGTGACTATCACAGAGAGGAGCTGCTTTGGGGAAGCTGATCCCAAATTCAGGTCCATAACAGAAAGTCTAAGGACAGACCTATTTTGTTCACACAAGCTAATATAAAGAGAGAGAAGGAACTAGAGGTCAGGAGACTGATCTCAATTTTTCCCCCTTGAACTCTGTTACAAGCCCCTACACACTTGAACGAATCCCTGAACCTTTCTGCACCCATTTCCTTGGGGAGGCCTGGCCCCTCCACACACTCAGACTGCCAGTGCTTCTGGGACCTTGCACAGCTTCCTTTCATATGTGTGTATATGCATATAAAAAAACCCTATATTTTTAAATTGTTTTAAACACAGAAAATACTTTGTTTTCCTCTGTTCATAAAAACACCCAGCTCACTAAAATTGCAAGTCTTTCTCCATTAATTACGCTTTTGCCTCAAAACCATCGTCCATGCCCACATTCACCAGATTTGATCTGGGTTTTCATGGAATTCCAGAGTGGTTTGGGTTGGAAGTGACTTTAAAGACCATCTTGTTCCAACTCCTGCCATGGGCAGGGACACCTTCCACTAGCCCAGGGTGCTCCAAACCCCATCCAACCTTGGACACTTTCAGAGACGAGGCAGCCACAGCTTCCCTGGGCCTCACCACCCTCACAGGGAACAATTCCTTCCCAATATCCCATCTAACCCTGCCCTCTGCCAGTGGGAAGCCATTCCCCCTTGTCCTGTCACTCCAGAACTTTGTCCTAAGTCCCTCTCCAGCTTTCTTGGAGTCCCTTCAGGAGCTCAAAGACCTCAATAAGGTCTCCCCAGAGATTTTCCTTCTCCAGGCTGCACAGTCCCAATTCTCCCAGCCTTCTCTCCTAGGAGAGGTGTTACAGCACCCCACATGCTGTACTTCCCCTGCCAGGCGTTAGGTTCCTCCAGGCTGACACGCTGCTTGGAGGAGATCTGCCCGAAGGAAACAGTTTAAAACATCAAGTTATGACACTCTTCACACAAAAGACAACCACAAATCGGGTATTTTTACAGAAAAGGCCAAAGCTCCCTTCTGTTTTGTGCAAAACCGAAATTGTACCAGCTGTCCTAACATCGCTCCCCACTGTACTTTGAGCAGAGGTTCGATAACACGGTGATGGGTTAATAAATACCTACAGGCCAGATTAGATAAGGCCAAGCTTTTCTAACTTCCCCCTGGCCAGCAGGAGTCTTTCCTACACCACTGGCTTCGGGCTACCTGCCTGAGACGTGGGCTGAGGGCACAGCAGCACTTTTCCTTCATCATTTCACTTGAAGACATGTCAGCTCAATAGAGTCTCTACAAACCTTTATTTTTCCCCTTTTCTAATTCTTGTTTTTATTAATGAATGACTGTTCTGTCAGAGAGAGGGGCCTACCCCCCTCCCATATATCCAACACTCCAAATCTCTCACACCAGGCATTGCCACCATAGCACAGCTTTTTAAATATTCAATGTATTTGGTCTCTCTTGCCCAAGCAGGCAACGCTGCCCTTTCCAGACATGAATTTGGTTGCAAAGAGAAAGGGCTGACACACAGGTGTGTTTTGCAACCCTGTTTAGCTAAATGCACATCCCCAAGTCTGTGCTGCTCTGAACCCTGAGAGTACCGTGCCACACCATCCTTGCTCAACTCCAAGTCCCTTTTTTCAGCAGGCACAAACCTAAAATTTCTCTGATCTGCCTCTCAGCAAACTTCTGTAGCTGTCTTTAGCTGCTCGTGGGTTGATTCTTGGTTTGGTTTGGGGTTTTTTTTTTCCCTTTCAGACTCCATATATTCTACAGAATTACCCATCTGTGGGCCCAACCTCGAATGTCACCCACACCCAAAAAAGGTTTAAAAGGTTTCCAGCAGACTTATTTTGGGGTTTTTTTGTGGAATACAGCATTTCCTACAGCCATTTTGATTGAATGGCATAAGACTGATTTCAGCTGACTTTCACTGTCCTACATCACTAGATTATGAAAACAGTTAGCCATACAAACTTATGAATTCAACCCACTGCATTAGTATTTCAAGGACTGTGATAACACTTGATCACCATTTTTCTAAATGGTTTCTGTGTTTTGAGACATGTGCATATAATCAACTTTTTGTACAGGGATATTCAGACTTTTTTCTTTACTGCAATATAACTCAATTTTCTTTACATATAATATGACACCTAAGGTCAAGAGAACTGTAAAATAATAAATTTGGCTCATTATACAATTTAAGTTCACATTTTTCCTAAAAAAACCCAAAACCAAAAAACACTCGAATGAACAAAACACACACTCTAAATGTCTGTCAATAAAATGGCTGTGGTTTCACCTTTCTCCACCCAATACCACATTCCTACATAGCATCAAAAAGTCAAGCTTCCAAACACAAAATAACAGGCCTAAAAAATATATAGTGGAATCAAATGGTACACAAAATGCAAAGCTTTAGTTACCTTCTTTTTAAACCCTATAATAATTGCAAATTTAAAATAGTGAATTACTAACTTTTTCTTCTGAGGTCAGATAAAAATAAGTCCTAAGGCAGCTTATTTGCCATATTTAGGAGACTCAAACCAGAGCAATGACAAACATCTGGCTATGATTCTTTCTGGAATTTTGACTATTTCTTCCTGGCTAGGGAAGAAAAACACTGAGCTGACCAACAGCACCTCGATTCCTCCAGCACAGCACTTAATAGGATTCAGCAGCAGACTATCCCTTGACTCCTCACATATTTAACCTGCTAATACTTTCACAGCACAGAGGGGAAAAGCCTTCATGAAGGGAAGGTCTGAGCAGGCACAGGGAGGGCAGGGCAGAGGCAGGAGGGCAGCCAGTGCCAGAGCCAGAGCCAGGACAGGGCTGCCTGCACCCAGCAAGTGCTTCTCAGTGCCCACAGCATCATCCCAGTGCTTAACTTATACGTATTTCTTCCTTAAAATTGCTCAATAGCAGCAGTTAAAAGTTGCATCATTTCAGCATCATCCCCATGAAGGTTCTTGGGTGCACCAATGCTACCAAAAGGCTGCTACTGAGAGCAGCCTTTTGCTGTGGGCACAGGTGGGAAACGCTCTCTCCAAACCATGGGGAGTATATTGCAGCCAGATTGCTTCCTCTGCCATCCCAAAAACCTCCTGCAGAAAAACCCCAGCTCCTGATTTCAGGGCCTCCAATGGCTGGTTGAAAACAATGGGCATCCAAGGGGAAGCCACTTTGGTGGCACCTTTTCAATCACAGATAACTGCAAACTGCACAGAAACCAGAATAACCAGAGTTACTCCGTTCCATTCTAAACATAAGGATGGAGAGCAGCTTTGCACTTTTAATAATGCAATTTATATATTTCAATAAGGCAAGGAAGTGCCCAGCAAAGACAGTATCACCATCAGAAGTAATCATCAAGTACACATTTTCAGCTTGGTATGGAATAAGCCACTTGGGTTTTGCAGTAATGTAATAGTTTTGCAGGATACATCAATGAACACCAAAGTAGGCACGAGCAGTGAGAGGACAATACTTCATAAGAAAATAAAAGGGGGAATTAAGGTGTAATCTTATCTAACCAGCCTGTTCTCAAGAACAGCAGTGGAGTGGAGCATCTGCCTGCTAGGAGTCCACCAGTATCAGAGAGAGGGACACCTCAGACAGCACTGCAGGGATGCAGAGCATCATTACTTCAGCACATGAAAAAAAATTTAAAGAACAGACTTCTGTTCTCAAAACGAACCAACAGAGATTAGCACAAAAGAAAAAAAATTCCAGTTTAAATTTTCCCTTAGAGTGGAGCAGGCAGGCAGACCCTGTAATAAAATGTAGAAGTATTTTTCACTCCCAGATTTCATCTGACATCCAAGCAGATGGAGAAGAGGAAGTACATGCCATTGAAGAAGCACCAAGTTAATATAAATATAATATAATAATATAAACTTCTTTTTCTGGGGCACTTCCTCATAGCATAGAGCATAACTCATGTAGAAGAATTTCCTAAATGACACGTATTTCCTACATAAGGAACAACACAGAGACCAAATATTAAACATCATATTATGGCAGCAATTCCATTAAATGTCATTTTGGTGAATTCAACCCAGCCCAGACTCTTCTGCTTAAGAGTCTGCCACATTTTTGTGCTGATCAAAAGCCTCCAAGTTTACTCTCTTTGGAAAATCTGGAAATCTGGCAGAACTTCTACTGTAAAACCCTGATTACTTTGAAGTGTGCCCACAGTCTGAACTAAATTGAATTTGCCAATCATTCATCTCATAGTCTGCAAAACCACCCTTTGGACAGACTTGGTTTGGAGAGAAGAGGTACCCCATGAAATGGCACATGAAGGATTTGAGCTGACTAAACAAGCAGGCTGTAAAAAGGCAAAACAAAACAACTGATGAAAATAATGAATATTGCAGCCTAGCTTTGAATGGATATGTTTCGTTCTCTCTTCTGATTTGGAAAAGAAATGAGAAACTATTTATGGTTTAAACCCATTTTCAGTTTTTTTAAATGCTAGAAAACATTGAGTATTTCTCCATCCCTTAACATTCAAATCAGATTCTCTGGAGAAGGGCTCTGCCCAACACACTTTAAAGAGTAATTCCCTCTTAGTGATTAATAAAATTTCTACTTAGAAATCAAACCTTACAAAACAAATGGGGAAAATGGACAGAGGCAGTGGACTTCAGACAAAAGGTGGTAGAATGCATCCATATAGAACTTTTAGCAAACTGTTCCAGGTACACCAACAACACAAAGAAAAGACTGTTCTTTCCCATTTTGTTCTCTCTCCATCTATTACATCACTCTGACAGTCTCTTTTCTTGCTCTTTGGCAAGTTAAAAAGTCAAGTGGGCTACCACAGAGGGCAACCACCAGCTCCTGACAGGAGAGAAGCAACTGTTTTAAGCACACCTTGGAGAAAGGAGGGGATGACAAGGTAAAGCTGCACGGATTAAGCTGTTACTGTGGCTACTCTGTTTATCCCATATGGTTAAAAATGCTACTGTGGCTCATTTTAGGCAGGGAGGCAATAAACAGGGCTACTGCATCAGGCTCCCCACCACACCGCACAGGGAAGGGTCTCTCCAGGAGCTGATCCTACACCCAGTCTGTCCTTCCACTGACACACCATTTTTCCCAGTAAAAACTCATTTGCCACAGTTCTTACAGACAGAAGAGAAAATAATTTGAATAGGGAAAAAACAAACCCCAAATCACCTTTTGCCATCACCTACATCTCCCTGAGCAGGCAGTGCCAAAACCCCACGGGAAAGGCCTGTGTCCCACTGCACTGGCAAAATATTACTGACCTGAATCAAACAAAACCCCACGACATCACACCTTGTTTTCACATCTAGTGACAAAAACTGCAAAAGCAAAGAGAAGTGGGCAAGTGGCATGGCAATCTGAACCTCCACTCCTCCAGGACAGCTGCTTGGCCACCAGTTTCTCGAATTGCTTTTTGAAAAATTATTGTGCTAGCACGCACTGCCTATTCAGCAATGTCACTGCCTTTTCCTAATTCCTGCCCTCAATCCCAAGTGAAAAATTCCCATTTTCCATGACAAACGGCAGTCAGCAGGTCCTGCTATCCCATAAACTCACCAAAGAAATCAGGCAGAGGGTCACAGTTTAATACCTCATGCCTGTTTGCTATCATTTGCTACCTTATTTAGCCAAAACTGAAAGGCAATGGAGGCAGTGTTAGCTGGACTGTAACGCCACAGCTGCTGACTCTGGACCTTTTTGTGCTCAATGCTCTGAAGCTGACCCAAGGCTGACCCCTTCTCCTCACCACTCACAGCGCCAGGCATGAGGTTTCTAAGTTTTTCTAATGAGCTGATCTCATAAAGAAGAGCAGCACAATATTAATTATGGCCTCAGCAGGCTAGTGCCCAAATTCGGGTGTTTCTGTGGGTACCATAATCAGAGAGAACTTTCCAGGTAAAAAAAAAAAACTAAGATAGCTCCTAATTATGGGAAACACATACAATACAACATAGCTGAAAGCCCCATAAACCTGGCCTTGCACTGACTTTCAAAATCACAGAGCTGAGGGTGTTGCTTGGGTTTTTTTTTTTTCTTTTTTGAATCAAAACACAAAAGCACCATCCACATCAACTTGGAAAAATAAATAAAATTATCCTTCAAAAGAACCAAAGTCAGCGGATTTTCTAAAAAAATATTCTAACATAATTTAAAGGGAAAAAAGAGGCTTTTGTGTTCTGTGTACATGAGGGATGGGTGGGTTTGCAGTACCAGACACTGTGTGCTCAAGTGGAAGGACACAGGCACAGCCTCACTCTTAAAAAAAACCAAAAACCAAACAGATTTCATGTCTGAGACTTGAACAGCTGGACAGAATCTGTAGAGGACATCCCCAAATCCACTATTTCTTCAGAGTTCCACAGACATCTTTTTCACTCTATTTGAAAAACCCTTTTTGAGTCTATGCAACAAACTAAGGCTCCAAGTGCTAATTATAAATTACTGATTACAGTTTGATACTGATGTATCTGATTATCTGATAGCTGAGTATCTTCACTAGAACACAGTTGTTTTCTAACAGATCTCAGGTGAACTAGAATTAAACTCTGAGATTAATGCTGAAAATGCAACAAGAATTGGAAGAAAAAAAATTGTTTAAAAGCAGAATCTCCCTAATTTGTGTATGGCTTCTCTGTCTTATGGCAGATTTCCCCAAGCATACTTTTAAATAAACATTTTCAGAAACACTGAACTGGTTTTGGTGCATCCCTCCTAAAGTGTACTGGCAAGCAAAGACTTTCAAATAGGAGCAAGTTTACTTGGAGAGGATACAAACCATTAAAATAATTAATATAAATCAGTAACTAAGGCAAAGCTCTTCTGCTCTCCCATCTGCCAAATTGACAAAGCTGCATGTGGCTCAGGAAGCAAAAACAGTTTGGCAGGAGACGTTTGGTATTCCCCCAAAGCAAACAACAAATAAAGACTCTCCTTGCAGTATGTCCTTGTATTTAAAGTCTGTTAAAAACACAAAACATCTCTTATACTTGAAAGATTTTAAGAAACAAGCCATGCAACTGATACCACTCCTTGTAAGCAGGTAAAATCCTGCCACGAATCTTTATTCAGATATCTCCTCAAAATGTCCCAGCTCTCTACAGAGGCACTGAGCTTTAAACCATCAGAGGCTCAGTGTACTTGAAATCAGGTTTAAATATCTCTTACCTCAATGTCAAGTACTTCCACTGTGTTGTCCAACATCTTTATTTTGATGGGGAGGTCGCGCTCGTGCGCTTTGGCAGGCGACGATGCCATGGCAGTCAAGAGGTTCTGTCCTGGCTCCAAGGTACTCACTCCTGAGGTCTTCTGGGCACCCAAACGAGAGCCCGGCGTCTGCAGAATTCTGTATGTTCCTTCTATCTCTCCCATCTTCCAACAGCGAGCAGAGTCTACAGAAGCATGGAAGAAAATAGAGGGTTACAGCCTGAAAGATTTTCCGTTGACATTCTGTATGAAAATATTACCCACTGAAGCACTGTCACAAAATCCTTATTTATCGCTCTTTATCCCACTAGCAAAATCAGTATTAAGGTTAATGAAACTCTGGACAGGGCTTGGAGCAACCTGGTCTAGTGGAAGGTGTGCCTTACCATGGGAGAGGTTGGAACAAGATGAGCTTTAGGGTCCCTACCAACCCAAACCATTCTACAGTGACTAAAATCCAACAGCTGGGAAGAAAAAGTAGGAAGAAAAACTAACCATTCTGAAGCGTGGTTAAGACATGGGATAGTCAAACCTGTGCCTTCTGCCCTCCCAACATGAACATTTTAGTTTCTGATGAGTTTTTCTGCTGCTGAACCCCCACCCCTACCACCAGCAGCATCACTGGGGACAGTGAGGGGTAAGGCAGAACTGTGCCTGTCCCCAGTACCCAACCATCCCATCGACTGCACACTGGGATAACAAGGACCATTAATTTCCTTCATCCCCAGAATGATGGCTCATGCAAAACCTGAACTGCTGGCAGCTCAGAGCCTTCATCAGGTGCTGCTACAAGGTAACTATGGATACTGAAAAAGCTTCAGCAGAGAATTTCTTCGGCTCTCTGTAGCATTTTGTGAGAGTTCTGTCTTTCCCATGCAAACTATCTCAGACTATGTTACGGTTTTGTAAACTTCTTGCACCTGCAGGATGTTTGCCTGATTGTTATGGTTTTGACTAGGAAAATATTTAGAAATAGGTATCTTAGAATTTGACCAATCCCCTCAAGGGAGGGATGGCCAGAGGGCCAATTGCCTTATGCCACTCAACACACTTTTTGCGAACTAGCATTTAAAAACCCTTGGAAATTACTAAATTTGCTTCCTTTCATCTCTGAGACTGGGATTCTGCGTTTTTCTTATTTCACTGTTTGGACTCAACAGCAACAGGTAACAGCTCCTCACCTCCCTAGCAAACCTGTGCTGTACCCAGATTAAATCCGTGGGCAAAAGGAGACAGGCACTAGTTCAAGTAGACTGACTCCTACAGCACGAGCCTTGCTGTCATGGCTTGGTGGCAGTTGTGCAGAGCAAATGTTTAATTTGACATGGGGGAAAAGTGCCACGTGGCTCTCCCCAGCTCTCCCACGCCAGCAGAGCAGCGGTGATACCTGCACGGGGAACCCCAAGGTGAGACCTCTGTGCCCAGAAAGCAGCACAGCCTCTGCCCCACGCCCACCGCTGGCACCGAGGGCTTGGCAGCAAGGTGCAAGGCACCCAGCAGGAGCACACAGGGAGGCTCCTTGGGGCTTTTGGGTGAATTACCCCAACACCACACTGTGTCTCAGCAATCCAGGGTATGCGGGTACTGCAGTGGGACAGCCTTCACACGGCTTCACATCCAAAGGAGTGATAGGTCATTGATTTGTAATAAACATGTTTTGTCAGAAAAGAAGAGAGGCAGCTCATGAAAACAGTCCTTTGTCTCTCTGTGCTCAGAGTAGGTAGGCAGCCTGCTCCAAGGATTTGAATGAAGCCAGCCCTACATGTCCTTCCAAATTAGTTGGGGGTGGTTTATGTTTCAATTCTCACACACATCGAGACTGGTCAAACGTCTTCCCAGCTTGCAGCCCAGTGCATTTTAACATTTTGGGGGTTTTATTTTTATACTTGCAGACCCCTGTAGAGATAAACTTATGCCAGGAGGGCAGAGAGGTGCCTCCCCACCTAATCACACCCACCACAAGGCTTGTGTGGCCTCTGAGCCCCTGCAGAGCCTTGCCTGAGCAGCACAGCTGAGACCACCCAGAGACACCACCAGCCTCCCAGGTGATGACATGCAACAAGTGTGACAACCACGGAATCATTACAACTGGAAAAAGTCTCTGACATCATCAAGTCCAACCATCAACACAGCACTGCCAACCACTAAACCGTGTCCCCAAGTGCCCCACCCACACGTTTGAACACTTCCAGGGATGGGGACTCCACCACTGCCCTAGGAAGCCTGTTCCAATGCCTGACAAATCTTTCAGTGAAGAAATTTTCCCTGATATCGGATCTAAACCTCCCCTGGCACAGCTTGAGGCCATTTCCTCTTGTCCTGCCCCTTGCTCCCTGGGAGCAGAGCCTGACTCCCCCTCGGCTGCATCTTCCTGTCAGGGAGTTACAGAGAGCAAGAAAGGTCCCCCTGAGCCTCCTGTTCTCCAGGCTGAGCCCCCCAGGCTGTGCCTCATCTGACTTGTTCTCCAGACCCCTCCCCAGCTCCCCTGCCCTTCTCTGGACATGCACCAGGGACCCAAAACAGAACCCAGCATGAAGGATGAGCTTAACCTTAAAAGTGGGCATACATTGCCCAGTGCCCAACCTCCCAGCTTTGGGTGACAAATAATCAGAAAGTTTCTTTTTTGGGGCGTTTTGTGCGTATTCTTTGGCTGAACTTCTTGGTTTCTATGTGGCCACACAGCCAAGGAGAAAAACTGTTAGGTCATAAATTTTAAAACCACCCTAACAACAAAAGTCAGCAGAAAGAGATGCCCAGGTTACACCTCTACCTGCTAATCTGAAGAGAAACCAGAGCTTGATGTCACCTGTATCCCCTTGATACTGTGTCCCTTATCATGTAATTGCATAGTAACATTTTTGTTACTGGCATTCAGGAGCCTATGAGCAACTGGAGCTGCCCAGGATCAAACTCCTCACAAGGCTATTTATGAGCCACCCGCTCTTAAAATTAGTGCTCCAGGAGCACTCATTCCCTTCTGAATAAACAGCTCCTGGAAGAGACACACAGTGCAGTTACTCAAAAGGGAAAAAATGCAAGCAGCAGCACGAGGAACAGCCCTGCAGCACGGACCTCAGCAGCCTCCCCTCCAGCTGGAGCCAGCTGCTTCCCAAAGGCCAGGCAGGCAGGCCACCCAAGGCCAGGCTCATGACGAGCTCCTGGCCACTCTCTACCTTTGGTCACCAGCCAGGAGAGACCAAAGTCATATCAAACAGAAACTGCAGATGTCAAAGTCCTTCCCCACAGGTGGTAACAGGAAAAGCGAACTCAATGAGGCTTGACCTCGTGTCCTACTGATGACATGTCCCTAAAAATATTTATGCCGGCCAATATTCAGATTTTAAAGGCCAAACAGGCACTAGGCAGAACGCACGGTGTGCAGAAGCAACTATGATCCCCCGAGGAGCAGTGGCCTGCTGTGCCAGCTGGGAGCATCTCCCCCATGCCACATCCTGTTCCAAGGCACCCTACTAATGCCACCACAACTATTAACAATCCCCAATTAGCCCGGCCTGCTCCCACTGCCTTCAACACCCGACACGTGAGGAGTGCTGACCAAGCTGAGCACCGTTTCCAGTTTCACCACCAGAGTTACGTGTCATGTTTTATGTACTCTGACCACATAGGACATTTCTTAAAAAAACCAAAGAGTCGAGGTTCAGGAAACACTTCAGTTCAAGGGGCTGACTACACGAAAGGAGGAGGAAAATGAACTAGCAAAGCCTGAGACAGGCTGCAAGCTCCAAGAACACAGAATTTCTACAGGCAGAGCAGAGCATCCCACAGCACCAGAGTCTCCTGCCATGGGTGAGCCACAACAAGGTCTCAACAATGCAAAACTAAAATGCAATATTACCACAACATTACTGTTCTGGGATAAAAAAATCGTCCTTGCATTGCCTCTCCTTGAACTCGTTTGCACCTAGTGTTTGTGCTGACAAGTTCCTACAAACTGGGACCAGGCACCAAAGCTAAATCTGCTCCCTGAAGCACAGTGACTGAATGAGTGTTGCTGTCAGCCCTAAGTGAAGGAGCAAATTAAACAAAATTTACAAAATTTAGGTAGCTGTATATAATCTTTTTTTTTTTTTACTTTTTGTACCAGGTACTTCTTGAAATGGCTTTTAAGTCACAATGAGTTTCATCTTCTACTTGGATGGAATAAACTTATTTTTCAGAAGCAAGACAGCGTTTTCAGCTACCAGCAAATCCAGAAAGGCAGCTTATACCTGAAGCTATGCAAGATCATAGAAACATGGAGTAGTTTGGCTTTGAAGGGACCTTAAAGCCCATCTCATTCCAACCCCTTGCCATGGGCAGGGACACCTTCCAGCAGACCAGTTTACTTCAAGCCCCATTCAGTCTGGCTTTGCACACTTCCAGGGATGATACCAACGGCTTTCAAAGGAACTCCTCTGAGCACGGAGACTTTTGGTCAGTGGCAGGGTCCGTGCTCCATCCCTCACCCATGCAGAAGGCAGATCTGAAGTCAGGCCAGTTTCCCCACTGGGGAGTGTGAGCAGGGTAGTCCCTGCCTTCCGTAGGAAGGGATCGCTACACACGGAGCAGCAAGGAAGTACTCTCAGATCAGCTCCCTTCAGCCACCAGGAGCAAACTCTCCTCTTTTAACTTCCTCATCCGTTAGCATCGCTACACTGAGCTGGCACCAACTGATGCACCAGGAATCCACCACCGCAACGAAGAGGGATGAAGATTCCGAGTGCCCGGTTGGGATAAGAGCGACACGTCTCCCTGGAACGCGGACCTCACGCTCCCCTACGACCGCCGTCCCTCCTCACGGCCTCGAAGGGTTTCACGGCTCTCCCCTGCAGCGCTGCACGGCCACACGCTGCCTTGGAAGGAGCTGGAAGGGCGGGGAGGGTGCGGAATGTCCGCGGCCGCTCCCTGCCAGGTGAGCGGGGCTGCAGGAGCGCTCCTCCGACCCAGCAGCGGGGCGCCGCGGGACCCCTCCCACGGCGGCTCCCCCGCACGGAGGCGGATGCAGCGGACGGGGTGCGCCGGGGCGCGGGCGCTCACACGCTGCCAGCCCCCGAGGGCAGCGGCCGAGCCGCCCAGGCCGGACCCGCGGCAGCCCCCAGCGAAGGCGCTCTCTGAGCCCCCGGCAGCCCCCGCGGAAGCCGCTCCCCAGGCCCCGGCAGCCCCCGGGAGGCTTCG
>VWZW01001991.1:2825-23714 GCA_013397115.1 Edolisoma coerulescens | reverse complement strand
GGGCCGGGGCGGGCCCGGGGGCCGCGGCTCCGCGCACGGAGAGCGGCGCGGAGGGACCCAGAGCGAGCCCCCCTGCTGCCCCACCGCCCGGCCGGGTCAGCCGTGCTTCGAGGATTATTTTCTACCGAAGTGAAACCCGAAGTGCGGTTTTCCAGCACGAGGAAGGTTTTAAAATAATTTTTCCATCCGAAGCTGAAGGGCAGCCAGCCCACAGGCTGCTGCCCAACGCCTGCACCCCAAAAAAAGGCGCATGAAACCCCCCAATGCACACCCCAGACACCCATCACACACAGCCCCGCACCCACGGATCTCATTCGCTCGGGGAAACACCGCCCTGGGGGAGGACACCACGCCAGCAACCAGCTACAGGCCAAGTAATGAACATTTTAAGTCTTCACTCAGTTAAATTTCTCACATACAGATTTTAAGTGGGGATAGAAACAGTGCTACAGAACAGGAGAAAAGGTGGGTGTTGCACAGAGGCATCGGGCAGTGTTGCTGGCCAAAGGAGCTGAAGACCACAAAAGCAGCAGCAGCATCCTCCTCCTCACTCCCCAGCCAGCAAGCGCATCCCTCACTGACACAAAGAACACAGCACTGTAGGAAATTCAGCCCAGGACAAACAGATCTTTGCACCGTCTGGATTTCATCAGCTCTAAAGCCGAGGCCAAGGCTGGCAGATAACAGGACAGCCAGGAAAAGAGCTCTTCCTGAAAAGGGCCACCTTTGACAACCCCTGAGTCGCCCACAGCTCGCTAGAGTCTGCTCTTCAAGACAAGAAGCAACAGGAATGAGAGAAATCCTTGGGTTTCTCTAGGTAGGGGTTGTTGGCCAGCAGCATGAGAAATGCAAGGAACCATCTTGTTTCTGAGAACTCGACCTTTTCACAATGATTTGAAAAACAAAATATTAGCA
This sequence comes from Edolisoma coerulescens, assembly GCA_013397115.1. Classification (NCBI taxonomy): domain Eukaryota; kingdom Metazoa; phylum Chordata; class Aves; order Passeriformes; family Campephagidae; genus Edolisoma; species Edolisoma coerulescens. The sequence continues at coordinate 22,799 of VWZW01001991.1, read as the reverse complement.
TAGCATATGACTTTTGATAATGACAAACACATAAATTATGCAGAACAGCCCTTTCAAACAGAAGCAGCTTCATTACTCTCACTCACCAAAAGGCAACTTGCAAATTTAATGAGTAATTCCTGACTAGCAGCATTCTCATCTCTTCAAAAGAACAAAAGACACAAGGTTTTAAAAAATATGCCCCGTGATTTTTTTCTCCTTAAAAAGTGAAATGGAGCTGAAGAATCTCATAGATACAGGAAAAAATCCCATAAATATGAAAGTTGCACAAGTGTACACGGTATTTTAGACAACTCCATTCATAAGATCAATTGTGATTTCAGTCAGGTGAAGTGCTTTCATTACTGACAGGCTGTTTCAGTATCCTATTTGCATGGCTCTTTATTTGCAACTTAACTGCAAATACAGTTTCACATCCTTTAAAGTGCAGGCACTTCGGAGTCATCTTCATTTCAATCACCTTCCTAAGCATCTAAAAAGAGCACGAAAGTTTTCTTGTGCAAAAAAGCCACTAAGTCAGAGAACAAATCTGACGTGATCACTTTAAAGCCACATACCACCACACTCAGGAGAGGAAGCAATAATTACAGATATGGCAGAGTCTTCAGAAACATCAACACCCTGCTGCTGCTCTTTATGCTTCACTCAAGAGTCCTGACTTTATTGCTTACCCAAAACGCAAGTAATTTACTGAACTAAAACAATGCAGTAAGGAAAAGGCACAAAGGTTCAGTGTGTTTAATTGTCCACATCCCCAGCACCTCTGTTTCTACACACAGCTCATTTCTGACCTTTTTACCCACACAAACAAAAAATTTATTTTCCATCATATCAGAGAATCCCAGAATAGTTTGTGTCAGAAGGGACCTTAAAGACCACCCAGTTTCAACTCCTCTGCCATGGGCTGGGACACCTTCCACTGTCCCAGGGTGCTCCAAGCCCCATCCAACCTGGCCTTGGACATTTCCAGGGATGGGGCAGCCACAGCTTCTCTGGACAACCTGTGCCACAGTCGAGCCACCCTCACAGGGAAGGATTTCTTCCCAGTATCCCATCTAACCCTGCCTTCTCGCAGTGGAAAGCCATTCCCCCTTGTCCTGTCACTCCAGAGCTTTGTCCAGTGTCCTTCTCCAGCTTTCTTGGAGCCCCTTCAGATACTGAAAGAACACAATTAGGTCACCCCAAAGCTTCTCTTCTCCAGGCTGCACAGTCCCAATTCTCTCAGCCTTTCCTCTCAGCAGAGGTACTCCATCCCTTTGATCACCTTGGTGGCCTCCTCTGGACTTGCTCCAACAGGTCAATGTCCTTCCTGTACTGGCCCCCCGGAGGTGGGTGCAGTATATATACATAAATACGTCTCTGTGTGTGTATAAGAAAACTCAAACATGCACACAAACCTTTGTAAGAGGTGACTTTTCCCTGTCAGAGAAGTCACCACCCATTTTCACACTCCTACCTGCACATGTAGAACCAGGCTGCAGAGACACGTGGCATCACCTGCTGCCACAAGCAGGAGAAGTGACAAGAAGGGACAAGGCTCCACTTTTACAGTCTAGAAGATGACAGCTCTACCCTCTGTAATTCCAACTCCCAACCAAACAGGGTGCAATTAGGAAGGGCCATACCAGGTTGAACCTCTGTTCTATACACTCAATCATTTCATAAATCCTCAGCAACTGTAACAAAAAACATGCTTGAGATGTGGTGTTTGGTGATTTTGAAACCTAAAAGAGGGAGTGGATGGTTATCTCCACCAGACTCCACAGTATGTTCTTCACAGCTATCCACAAAGACCTCTGAGTTTCTGTAACACCCATGAAACCAAACTTTTCAGCCATCCAGGCAGTGTTTGAAGCCTTTACAGGAGAAGGAAGAAGTTTAGAGACCAAAACTAGAAGAAGAATGTCATTACACATGAAAGCCAGCTGTTGCTGTTGGAAGGATGCAGCGTCAGGATAAAGTGCAACTTTCTCCTTTTGAGATAAAAACTGATAACAAGGTGTAACTTTCTCACTCAAGTAGTATAACAGGTAATCTGCACCACATTCTGCTCTTGGCCTGAGCAGGACAATTAGAAATACCCTTTCACTATAATATCATCTTTGTCTTTAATCACTCTCTGGATGAGGGTTGAGGAAGTCCTTCAAAGCAGATTTCTTATCCAGCCAAGACAAACAACAGCTGGGAAAGCTTCTTTTTATTCAGATCCTTCACCATGACAAAGAGAAATTCTGCAGACTGAAAAATTACACCTATTGATGATTTTGTCAGCACATATTTTCCAAATACACACTACAAAACTCCGACTCCCAGAGATCTCCCATCTCATAACAACAAGGCAAGCAGTTTCAAAAGCTTACATTATGTCTTCCCTTCTGTCTACAGCAGCAAGTTGGCACAGCTGAGAGCAAAAATAGTTACAACCATGTAAGCCAGTATTTTATACCATGTACACCAAACTGACTGGGCCACACATCACTTCCCTAGTGATGTTCACTTCTCTAGTGTGTTGTACTGGGACTCTACAACGGCAACACACATGGGCATGCCAAGGATGCAAATAGTAAGATGGACTGGTATGGATTTCATTGCAGGTGGGTCACTGAAAGCACCAGAATCCCTTTTGGGGCAGTTCACGGACCTTTGACTGCCATGGTTCACTGCCATTGTCCTACTTCAGGTCAAGCCAGTGCCTTGTAGGACAATTCTCCCATCTGTTACTACTTGGAGATATTCAACAATTTACTGTAGACATCATTAACCTAAGCACAGTGTCACTTAGGACTAATTGGAAGGGCTGAGAGCTTTCTCCACAGGATGATCACTCTTTCTTCCATCACTTTTGAGGACCTGGTGACACCACACCACCTGCAGAGCACCTCAGAGGTCCACCAAGAGAAAAACTCACCTTTACACAACTGTGTTCACATGTTGATGAATTGTCATGACGATTAGTGACCGCCCTGGCCATGTTTCTGGTCTGGAAGTGTTTCAGCCCTGAAGAGTTCAGCCAAGTGCTTCACAGCTTGTAATGGCCTGCACAGCAGGACCAGACAGAGACCAGTTATCTTGTCTTACTGACCCATCCTCTGGACTCCCTTCCACATCACCTCAGACATCTCAGTAGGGACTCCTCTGCATAGATCAACAAATCATTCCTCAACCCGTCTCATCACCGATTAACAAGTTCTCTACCCAGTCACAAAGAGCATAAGTTTGTTTCTTAAATAGCAAAATCAAGCCAATTTCAGCGACTTTAATCAGGTGGTGTTCTGTACTAACAGCCCACTGGTACCCCAGAAGGCAGAAAAACATGAAAAGAGTGAAATCATAAAATTTGATCAATCCACCAACTGTCATTAGCAAATGACAAAAGACTCGAGTCAAGGTGAACAGGAATTGCTGGATGAGCAGAGATATGATCCACACGATGAGCACAAAGATTGAACAACACAGCCATACCCATACCTACCACTCACCAGAACTACTCTCTCACTCCAGGCTCACTTACTGTTAAAATTGACCCTAAAGCCAAGGAGAAATACTGTTCTTCAACAGCAGTGAATGAAGATACTTCAAAAACAGTCAGAATGCACCTGGTTCTACTGGCAGAGATGCAATGGCAAAGGCACTCAGCAGTAGCAGTACCTTGCAAAACCAACTTGACAAACTGATTTCAGTGCTACAGATACTTGTCCGCTCTGTGGTTGGGATTTTACGCTTCCAATCTTAAACAATTCTGCCCCCCACAATCATGCTCTAGCACTTCTCCCAGAAGGAAATCTTTGAGCTTCTCAGATTGTTCCCCTTTGGAGTATTTTTCAAGAGCCCTTCTACACACACTGCAACTACCTAATTACAGTGGCCTTTATAAAGCACAAAGTCCACCAGCCTTAGACCATGACCTGGAATTAAACCCTCAGTATTAACCAATTCTTCAGACTAGGCCTGGGTACTTATGTACAGGAAAAACTCCTGCTAACCAAAAAAAACAAGAGGCTGCAATCCCTTTTTGCAATCACCTACTTTGACTTTCACAATTATATCTCTATTTTGACTTGGCTCTCATGGTGAAGGTGGCAATTAGAAAGTAAATTAAGCACAGCATGTGTTCATACCTGCACACACACAGACGCACTCACTCAGCAGCTTCTCTCGGTCTGACTAGTGAACCTGTCCAAGCACGTCCTGCCTGCCCAGAAGGTTCAGTCTGTAGCCAGCAGCAGTTCTGAAGCCACAGCACAAAAATCAAGAGTGTAGACAAGTTACAGACTGCAACAAAATAGAGCTGCTGAGCCACAACACTGGAACAAAAGTCCAGGCAAAATCTGACAACTGTGTCTCCCGTGTTCTTATCCCCAGGTAAAAGCTGAGACACAGACAATCCCTTATTGCCCCCACGTGGTACAACGATCCTACTGCACAAAAGCACAAATATGCCCAGAATTCCTCTAAATTCGCTTTAAATTGAATCCTAAGGTTTTTTGATAGATGTTAGTTCTGTGACTGTAACAGCCTAAACATTAAGCAGCTACCAATTAGTCTTTTCTCAATTACATTGACTTTTTCTTCTCTTACACTTAATGGTGTCTGCACAGTGAGGGCAGCCAAGCCTGTCTGAAGCAGCAAGGCCTGACAACCACCCCCCAATAAAACTGGGAGTGCCAGAAAGCTCACCCTGCCTTTTTTTTTTATTTTTAAATCCCATTGAGGTTCACCTCATTTCCCTGCCCGTCAATTCAACCTGGGTTTTGTTACCTCAAAGAAGTTGCACAAGGGTTCAATTCAGTCATGACTTGTACCATACCTCAAAGATCTACAGGAAAAACATCTGTGTGTGTTTGGGGGGCTGGGGAACAAGACACCCCCAAACAGCAAACACCGCTCCCCCACAATCTGAATTTCTGATAAGAAAGAAGATCACCTCATCTTCACATATCCATCAACTTTAGTCAATACAAATACACAAAAGCCCAGTTAAATATAAAGGAGAAAAAGGCCTAGTTCTATTTGATGGACAGGACACTTCAGACTAAAATGATAAATTTAGGATCTGCAAACATTAGACATGGATAAGCTTGGCAATTATTTTACTGCCAGATAAACCGCAGTTGAGGCTGTCAGTAACACCAACTCTGCTGCATTAAGCTCTTTCAGAAATGAGGCAGCCAAACACAGATTGCAGGCAAAACAAACTGGCAGATTGCCCACTCTGTCCCCAACCAAAAGGACTGTTCCAGCTGTTTGTGCCAGGACACAGAGCACGGCAGTCCCACTGCTGCCAAGACACAGCCCCTGAGCTGAGCCCAGCTGTCAGACACATGGACAGCCATCCCTGCCATGCTGTGTTTCCATGTTTCAAAGGAGCCTGAGACTATTTGCTGGGCAGGAAAGCAAGATTCAAACCAGTTTTCTTGCTCTGCGTGCAAACTTTCAAAGAGACTGAAATATTACTGGAGAGCCAGATCGCATGTTCTCTGCAGGGGAGAAGCTCTGAACTCAGAGCAAGTACCACTACAGGAACAGCTCAACCTAGGTTTTAGGCTTTCCTTTATGGAAAAGCTTCTTAAAAGTAAAAATAAATCAAAAACTTTAAAACAACTGGGGAATTGGAAATTGCAAGGCACAGGAGTGAGCATGTTCTGAACAAAGCCCTTTTACTGTCAGTACCTTTCTTCCTTTTAAATAAATTGAAGCAGCACAGGATCTGCTTTAATGAGTTTTTTGCATTAGCTCTCAGGGTGTGTATATTTACCTATTCTATAAAATACACTGAGTTACCCTCATGACACTTGTAAGCTCCTATGCTTCTTACATGGGCCTTTTCCCCATGAATTGTTGGCTTCTGCTTATAAAAATGAGGTGACTCCTCATTGCCCCACCAGCTTCAAATTGTTTGTCAATAAAAAACAGGGGGACAGCACTGAGGTACTTGAAGCACGATGCCTCAACGTGGTGAAGTTGCTAATGGAAGGCACGTTGTACAACTCAGATCTCCCTGACTTTTTGCCATGTCTGCCTGGATGTGACTTAGAGGGCTGAGCAGGAATTTCTATCTGGCAATGTGGATCGCTCTTGGAACGCAGCCTTAAAGCTGACAGCATTTACATCACCAGAGATGATGTGTGCACAGCCAAGAGCCAGGGAGGGCTGGGACAGAGCAAAAACAACCGGCTCCATCAGTTCTACAGAACTGTTTACAGTGGGTTTCAAAGGGAGCAGGATAAGCCCCAGGCTTGGGAGAGAGAGTAGAGCTCCTCATTCTTTTGCTATCTAGTTCAGTGTTTCCTACAGCAACGAGAGCACTGCACTGCTTTCTCCGTGGGGCTGCTCCACAAGGCATCCAGGCAGGATGGCCAACGGGCTGTGTCTGCTCTCACCAGGGTAGGTTCCCAAAACCGTGTTGTTCTCTGAGGTAGCTGGACATCTCCTCTGCCTTGCTGGACTGACAGGCTCTCATTCCTGTGGGTGGGAGTGAAATTCATTTGCCTTCTGCATTTCAAGCACCGAAACCAAACTTGCAAACACACAGCTACATCAGATCGTGCCTTGCTAAATGCTGCAGAAACTCCACAACGCACCTGAAACTTGGGCACACCCTGCCGTGGCTGTGAGCCAGGCCCGGTGATGCCATGGTGTCCGGGCTGCACAGGCAGTGTGGCTGGCCACCACACCACTCCTTAGACAAAGCTCTTCCTCCTCATACTCCCTCCATTCCCAGTTCCTGGGCTTGACCCACAATGACATCAAATGTGAGTTCGCTGCACGTGTGCTCACCTGGTCACTGTGACAACAGCCTGGTTCAGCACCCTTCAAGCCTTCATATAAAAGGGCATGCGAGCAGGTGGCAGCACCTCCCATTTTTTGGGTTATGAAGAGATTCTTTAGGAAACAGCTACACACCAAGGGCTGCTCCAGAACAGGGACAACACCTGCTTCACCAGTAAACTGGCCTGCACTGCCAGCCACATGCCTTCGGGGCTGTCCAAAGGAACAGGAGCTACAGCAGCCCAGAGGCTCGTTCAGCATCTCCAGGAAGAGGTGGCATTTAAGACAACAAGCTGCTAATCGAACTGTTATCTCTCCTGAGAAATTGCCCTTGGGAATCGTGGGCTGTGGGAAAATCTCTACAGCAAGCTGAGTTACGAAGTGTTTCAATCACAGCTTTCCTGCACTGCAGGAATCCTTTAAGCATTTCTTTCTGGCTTTCTCTGACAGCAGGAGCCCTGTGTTCAGCTCTTTGTGCTCTATTCCACACACAGCATTGAGAGAAAACAGCAAACAGGGAAGAGCACATAATTCCAGGGAGTCCTTTGCACTGAATTCCAGTACAATGTCCTTCCAAGCAATAGTTTCAACTTTTCCCAAAGCCTTTATAGATCATGTCCTTGCACATTCTAAGCAATTAACCACCTCATTTGTCCTCTAGTTCAGACACTTCCCTAAAGCATGTAGCATTTCAGGATGTATTACAAAGTGTCCAGAAAAATGCAGGAAAAGTTACATATTTCATTTTTCTTAACTCAGATGTCATGAAACAGGGGTTTAAAGATATTTTGTTCACTTTCTTTTTCTTTTTTGTAACCACTAAATCTGTATAACAAGCTAGCAAAATCCTGATGGAAAGCCGCCTTCAGGGCCCAGAAGCTGGATAAACCAAGAACACCACAGGGAAGCCAATGAAACCAACACACGAGGTGTGCTTAGCCCCGTCCAAGTACTCAGAAAGATCCAGGCAATATTTGGCAGTGTGGAGCAGGAGAGTTGCCTGAAAACAAGGCACTTCTCTGCACTCATGCTGTCTACTGAGACAGAAACAGCAAAGGACTCAACTGACATCGAAGTTACAATCCATGAATCTGAACTTAATTTCTTCCAGTCTTGGGAGGATTTCCTACTAAATGCCTTCTGAGTATAGTTGGGATTGGTAGCATTTGTTAATGAAATGCCAAACATTCCCTTCCACTGACATCACAGGACAGCTTTCTCCTCAGTCGCTCACTCTGCGGTCATTAGAGCGTGCATGAAGACAGAGGTGGGACTAATTCATCCACAGGTGCCACACAAATGGAAAGCCTGGGAGCAAGTGGTGTCGATTTGATCTCCAGCCCAGCCATCCTAATATTCGAAACAACCTGAAAAGGGCACACCACAGGCTCTGAATGATCTTTTTCCTCATTCCTTGCTGAAGAGCCATGACGGCCAGGGAGTGAACTCCAACTACTCTCCTCAGAAAAGACAACATTTGGGCAAACAAGCCACCATCACTCTAACCAGGACAAGTGGGACCTACCAAAACGCTACCCCAAAAGTATGGATGAAATACAAGAAAAATGCTGGGAGCTTGCAGGATCCCAAATGGAAGCAGCAAAGAAGGGGAAGGAGTCTAAAGACAGCCACGGTGCCTGCTGCTCTGCTTTCCTCCTCCTTCCCTGAGGGTGCTCTCCAGTGATGAGCAGTGCCCACTAATTAAAAGCCAGGGCTCAGCACACTGCAAGAAGTTGCTCCTCTCTGGAGTTGCCACAGCATTCTCCTTGCAAATATTCTGTTACTTTAACAGGGCCCTGTACTTCTTTAGGGGTGAACTTCCAAACCATTGTAGCAGAGAATTTCCCCAAAACCTGGCCCATTTTCTCCCATGCTGTGCATGTCTGTTCACCCTTGGGGGCAGATCTCTGAATGAACTCCCTAGAAATCTCTGCCCTGACTCTAAACTTGGTATGGAGCCCACTGAGGAGACCTGGCAGACTCAGCAACAAGAGCATGCTTTCCTTAACATACAAAGGGAATTCAAAACTCACAGAAGCTGTTGTAACAGGCCTGAGGGAGGAAAAAGGGGTGAAAAGCTGGGGGCAATCATCCTTCCCTGTTCTCCCTGGATAGCAACACTGAACACTCATCAAGCGACCCTCATTGCCCTTCATGTTATCATGTCATAAACTGGCATCACACAGAACAGCAACAAAGCAATCCTGATTGCTCTCCCTGCTCTGAAAAAACTCCCCACGAGGGGCAGCTATGGCAACATATACAGAGTCAGGCACCGTGCCCACATGAACAGACCAAGCAACATTGTGACCAGTGGCTCTGTACCGAACACAGAAAATGCTTGGATAAAACCTGTTTCCTACCCATTCTGGGCAGATCTGTTGTTGTCTCACCCCTTTGTGCCCCACATTGGGGCCTAATTAAGGCTATCCTGGTTTAGGAATGGTATTCCCCAGTTTGGTGTTCCCACTGAAACTCCAAACCACGCCAGTCACTCCTCCCTTGTCCTCTCTCCCTCTTTTCTGCATCGGGATGGAGAGGAGAACTGGAAGCACAAAATGAAAAGATCACACATTGTTATAAGAATAATTTACTGGAAACAGCAATGAGACAAGAAAAGGAACAGTAATAGCTACCATATTAATAACAAAAGGGTACCAAAGAGAGAGTGATTCACGTGCAAAAATCCTTACCATGGAGCCCAACCCCACTTACTGCCACTCCCACCCTGCCCTTCCCGGCTGCTGCAAAAATTAACACCATCCTCGCTGGAACAGGACAATATTTCAAACAGATCACCACAAATTAATATTGATTATAATAAAGAATCATAATAAACACAAAATAGCTTTTTAGCAATTTTTATTACAGTTTTGGCTAATTGTAGTACATAGATATATAACAGGGTTGTGTACCAAGAACAAGTAATTTTTGCTATCAACTATAAAGCTCTGCAAATTCAAAAGTATTTTTACTCCTAAAATAAAAACCGTCACAGCACAGTAACAGAAAAAGAACTGTGGCCAGTTCAGCAAGCCACCAAACAGAACCTACCTTTTGTCCCCAAGTCTTTCTGCTGCTCATATCTTTCTTTTACCAGCAGCTTTTCTGAGAAAAGCAGTATTGCTTTTCATGCCCTAGCACAAACCCATGAACTTCAAGACCATCCCAAGAAAAGTGAAGGGGAAACAGACCTTCACAGACATCAGGCACACTATGAACAATTGCCCCAAGGGCTTGGGAAGAAGCAGCAATTAATTACCTGTTTTGAGTATTGCAGCTAAAATGGCTAGTGCCATAAACTTGTTTTTTCCCATTAAATACCAAAACAGCATACAAAAATATTTCTCCTGCTGACTTTTTAGATCAATCTTTTTTTTTGCTTAAGAATCAAATGAAATGCTTTATCCTGATCAAATGTTTTAATAGGTACGTAAATATTCCAAAGAATCACACATTGCCTGAAATAATTTCACAGATGGTGACCAAACAGCGCTAAACAAACGGACAATCTGCTCTTGTTCCCACGCTAAAAATACAGGAAAAAACCTATCAACCCAATATACACAGTGAGAGTGACAAGTACAACCAGGCCCCTGTGCAGACATTTTATATTTCACAGTTTTTCTTCAAGTAGAGGCTCATGGTAATAGAAATAAATAAGGTGGTGTGGAGTGTTCTCTAACAGTGCTGCTACATTACTTCGGTCTGACTCTTTCTTCTGAAAAAGCAACTCAGGAATTTAGAATCACAGGTTTTTCCATCCAAGTTTTATATGTAAAAATTAGACAAAATGGGACTTAACTCTTCTGTGCATCTCAGCATACAAAAAGGTTCTCATTTTCACTTTTGTGAAGGTTAGGGAAGGTCAAATGAGTCGTGTCAAACTTTGACAGTAATTACTTTTGAAAAGAGAGCTGGAGCTCCCCAGCAAAGGCTATGATGCAGGGTTTTACTTCACATTTTTAGAAAGATTCAAACATAAAACAGTAGTTTCAGGCAGGTAAAAATTTCAGTTGATTAACAGGTTTATATTTAATCTAGCCACTGAAGTACCACCGGAATTATACATTAGCTGTAGAAATTCTATTATTTTTTTCAAAGAAACATTAACAAAATTATAAAAGTTACAGCTGCACCTGAGCTCAAAGAGCTGAAAGAAGTTGCAATTCTATCTATCTGTTTATTAGCTGCTCAGATAGGGATGTTTTGGGACAGATCAGATGAAGAAATCTGATTGCTGGCCTTATCAGAAGCAGGAGACAACCCAAGGTGTGTCACTGCTTGCCCTGTCAGCCACCACCTGGGCAGTTGTGTGCTGCAGTGTGATTACTTGCTGCAAACACAATATGAGGCATGAGCTGCAGCACAAGTCCAGCCAAGATAAGAACAGTCTCCTTTGCTATCAGCATTAAGAAAGTGACCTTGGCCTAATAAAAAAAATCGGAGTCACTCCCGAAGTAATACTGCTGACTCCATCCTGGAGCAAGAAGTTAAAATCCAGATTGCATTGATCCTGTCAGGAACAGATCACTTTTAAAAAGAGAAGTGTGCTGATATATATTTTTATATATTTATATTTTTATTACATGCAACAGTTTGCAATGCCCTAAAAATAGTATGAAAATACTTATTAGGAATGATAGAATTTCTTTCGCCTTTGGATATAGGAAACACTCATGCATAGAAAACTACTCTTTGGAGTTTACCTCATTCAACAAAATCAGCCTTATTCAAGTTTATTTGGCTACAATAACACCAGAAAATAGCAGGAGTGATTTGTGATGGCCTACAAGAAACTATTCAAAATTAGCTGCGATAGAGTAAGAGATTTTAGGAAAATAATAACCCTCAAGGTTAAATCTAAAGGAAATGATGCCTGCCATGTAACATACAATGTGCCTCTCACAGAGGCATTTCCTCTTCTTTCTTTTGCTAAGATACAAGGCATGCTTGAATTTTCATTTGATATTTTGCAGAGGCCAAGGAAATCCTCTGCTGTGAGCAGAGACAGAGAAAGGGCTGCTGGTCTCGCACACACATGTAAACACTGCAATATATATAAAATTAACCTTGCAGGAATGCAGCCTTAGTGAGGTGACTGTTACCTGGCACTGAACAAGGTATCACTGACAGCTGTTTATTTCTAAATGGAATACAAAGTTAAAAGCAGGGAGATAATAAGGTATATTAAAAAAATATTATCTAATGCCTATCAGGCTAGAAAACTTTCAATGACTATTTTGTATCCCTAATATAATATGAAATTTAAAAGAACCCAAATATAAGAAGGACTAAAGAAAACAAAAGTCAAATGTGTATAATATATAAAAATACCAACTGACTACATGTTATGAAATACCTCTCACAAGATGTTACCACAAAACATTCCCACATTAAGCTCTACAGCAAGCTCCAGATCACATGGAAGCAAGAGGCATCCCTTCTGCCTCCAGCACTGCAATCCAACTCCAGAAGGTCTCCTGTGAGTCAGGGGATAAAGTCATCTAAAAACAAGACAGGAAAATACCATTTCAGATCAGCAGTCTTCTCACATTAAGAAACCTGAAAGAACTGCACACATTTTATAAGTCACAAGGAAACAATGACTTCATCATGAGTTTAAGAAACCTGTTTAAACTATTTCAAAGACTTCCTCCATAATTCTTACCAGTACATATTGTATTGACTTTCTGGAAAATTTTCATATATACACACACACACAACACCACACTGTTTAGTTTACCACATCAAGCCATTTAACTTTGCAAGCAGCAGTTAATCCTTATAAATTAAAAGTAAGACTGAAACCTATGGAAACCCATCTTGGAAACATTTTTCCAAAACTTCTTAATACCAAGCACATTAGAGAGCAGCTAAAGGAGAAGCCCTTTAAGTGGCTATTTGAACACCTTACCCAAGCCTTTACACATGGTGCCCATGAACTGCACTGCTGTCACCTTCTCCACTTTGCATCTGCATCTGCATCTGTGCCTGCATTCTTGCAATCATCTCCTGCATGCGACGGAGCTGGAAAAGCAGCACAGAAGAATTCTGTAGCCTAATCTCAGGACATAATTTTTCACTGTCACCACCCTGTTACTTATTTTTATTAAAGAGGGATCACATATCTGCATTTTCTTCATCTGACACGTAATGATTTCAGGTTATGGCATCTTCTTTTATTGCTTGTCATCCCTGAAGAGGCTGGCATTTACTGACTGAAATAAATAGGCTTTATTATTGTACTGGGAGATGGGATTTTTAAGCATCCATAAGTGGACGTCTCTGACGTTCAATGTATAAAAATTATGGTTCTGAAGAACTGAACAAGCATTTACACTTACTACAATTTATCAGAAAACAAAGCAGCTTGTTTATGTCCCTCCAAACTACTCCTGTTTCTGTCATCAAAAAAGAAATTGTCAGGATTACTCCCCAACTGCCTTGCTAGCAATGACTAGGTGGAAGCAAGTATTATAGGCAAACCATCCAGCGAGACAAAAGCATAATTAGACTTGGTTGAAGCTCAGTTTTAGAGTATTACATTTAACCATATTAAACACTTAAACACAAGGAAAGTACCTAACTCACCTAAGATTAATTGAACCATGTTGCACATACATTACTTAAATCCTTTTATTGCACCCAGCTCTGACAGGTGGCAAGTCAACCTCACTATGGAAATAATTTTGGGTGCCTTTGTGCACTTACACAGTAAGCTCAAACTAAACTGTTAAGCTTAACAATAAAGTTAAACCTGTAGAATGTTTACACTATACTTTTTTTTCATACTGCTTGAAACAACAACCCTTTTCATTGTCACTTGGTTGTATTTTGGGACTTGGGTCCCCACTAAGATCACTGGTAGAAGTCTGAGCATCTGCTTGTGCTAGGGCAGGCTAAGGAGTTAATCTAACTCAGTCCTCTCCCCAGTCCCAGCTCTTAGGGAGTGCATGGAAGAGACTCACAGCCAGGTACCCTCTCTCCCACTACTTATCCACACGTGCTCCAAATCTAGAATTTGTCCCTTTGGAACTTGCCCAGCCAAAAAATTCTACCTTTGCATTTAGTGAGCACATTCACGGAGAAAGCAAACTCTCCCATCTCAGCATTTTTGGCCTTACCTACTCAAAAATACCTTGCTGAGTACAAATTCCATACTAATGAATATCACAATTTACAGACTATATTAGAAGTATCTTTTTAAATTGAAATTAGCCATCTATTAATCCCACTAACCACAACCTCTTGCTTGTGTAGTAGATTCCCATTCATCCTGCCATCTGTGATCATGTTAGTTCCTTTCCCTTCTGTCATCTACTTCTCAACAAGGCTATTAATCTCATCTACCCTAGCACAGGTCTCCACTTCAGCCTTTCTGCCCATGTTTTGCCTTTCATCACACTTTTTCTAGTCTTGCCTATCTATAACCTTTTTGGGTTAGAGGAACAACAAAAGCAGGATTAGAGCCACGCATTATGAATTTGTCATAGTGGCAGAATGAGAATTTCTGTTTCATTTTTTATTTCTGATCATTTCTACCATTATTCCCTCTTTTGCTGCAGAGCTCAACTGTGTCCCAATCTGCAGCTGTTAACTGTAGAACCCTTACTCCCATGAGGATGGTTCTCCTTGCCCACACAGTGTGTGTTACATCCATCGCTGATCATTATGGTAGAATCACATTTTACCAGATTCCACTTGTTCCAAAAAATCCCTATCCTGAGTCCCCTTTCACCTCTTCTCATTCTGTTTTCTTAGTGAACATTAAATATATATTGGCATGTAACTGTTTTTCCTTTAGGAATTACCAAGATCATATAAACATTTGCTCTAAAGTAGCAACAAAAGAACAAAAATTCCCCCATTGTAAGAATATAAAGTTTTGTCATCTTACTTCTGCTTCCTTCTCAAGCAGAATCTGGTCTTTATTTACTTCTTCATCTTCTATTTTCCTAAAATAATATTAATATTGTTAGAAACATTAAATCATTAAGGTTGGAAAAGCCCTCTAAGATTGCTGAGTCCAAGCATTAACCCAGCATTGTGTTCACCACTAAACCGTGTCCCCAAGTGCCACTCCACAAGAAGTTTGAACACTTCCAGGGATGGTAGCTCCACCACTGCCCTTGGGCAGCCTGTGCCAGTGCCTCAACACCCTTTCTGTGAAGAAATTTCTCCTAATATTCAATCTAAACCTGCCCAGTGCGACTTGAGGCCATTTCCTGTTGTCCCATCCCTTGTTACGTGGGAGAAGCAACTGACTCCCACATGGCTTTATTCAACATTACCTACCACTTTGCTAAAAGCTTTCTCCTACTCCATGTCACAACAGGGAAGATCTACTAATGGATCTAATCAAGCAAGTGCCATCAAATATGCAAAGCAAACAAACTGGTGTTTGCTAAAAGGTTGACAGAGAAACAGATTGTAAAAAATCTGCTGTGCCTCAAAACCTCTAAGATCATGAGTGAGTACAGTCAACAAGCACCTATTGCCAAGCACTCCTGGGAGCAGAAGTGCAAGCTTGAAATAAATTCACATGAAATCTACCCTTGCTTGTAGTAAACCTAACTACGTTCAAGCACCATTTCAGAAATGTGAAAGCAAAGGTGTATGGGCCACTTAACTAGACAAGATACAAAAACATGGTGTAGTTTCACATACCCAATTTAACAGCAACTTGAAATCCTCTAAAAATTGGATGACCTTAGGTCATATTACTTCAAAGGCCTTTGTACACATCTCTTGGATAAGAGGTGCCAGAACTTGGGATATTTGGGGACTTTTACCTTGAATTTCAGAAAGCAGGATTTAAAGTCAGGAGAGAAGAGGATTTTATCTTGCCTGTAGGCCAATGCTACAGGCAGGAACAAACTCCTTTTGCTGAAAACTGACCAGACGTGTGACAAAATCTCTGTCAACAGCAGGATGGGGAAACTTTTGCAAAATGCCCCAAAGCCCCCAAAATGTGCAATTCGGAACCCTCTAGTGGCTATAAGAAGAGATGCAGCTGAAACACCTAAAGCAGGAAACACGCAGTTTCCCACAAGAACTCACCAACTCATCTTTACAGACCCTGCTATTGTACTTAAAAATGGGGTGTTTTGCCCAGTTCTCTTTCCAGGAAAGCTGTGCCCTACCCACCCCACCTCAAAACAGGGCTGACAGCCATTACCCTGTGACTGCTATGTAGAGAAAATTATTTTTTTATGTATGTCATGTTTAATAAAGCACCTCAAAAAAATTTGATCATCTCTCCTAAAGACCCAATCCAAATATTCTGGTTGTTAGTTCTGAAAAAAACCCACACTCTTTCTAACATACCAGCTCTGATCTAATTTGCAGATTTTTTAAGACAACGTTTATCACAGATATCTGTCCTACTCAGTACCTTCAACATTCCAATCCAACTGTGTTCAAGCCTCAGATCTAACTATTCCCACAATTCCCTAACTCCACAACTGTCGCTTCAGATTTACCAAATATTTTTTGTTACACTCTTTGTAAGCTGGTCGATAGAACTTGATGTTGACTGGAGTTACAGAGCTGCCCTTGATCTACCAAATCCTAGCAATGCAATGGTAGGTGAGACACAGAGAGCAAAATATAAGCTCAGAAGAGGAAGAAGCAGCATGTAACCATGAGATGACAACCTGCTGCCTCGTTTGAGCCTCTCAGAGCGGAAGTTCTCATAGTGAAGATCCTGGGTCACCTCCTGAAGGTCTTGCATGTGGGTGCTGGAGGAAGAAAAGTAATTAAAAGATAAAACATCCTTATGTCACATCCCTTTGCTTAAGCAACTCTTGCATTCAGCGCTGTCTTGGATCAATGTGCTCAGCATGCACACCCACCTAAATTAATGTAAAAGCTAATTTCAGTTAAATTGGTGCAATAAAGGACACAGAGAGATCACCTCAGCCCTGAGACTTCCCTGAGAGAAGCTGTACTTCTGGGAGAGGCCTCCGATGAATCTGAGCAGGCGAAACAGAGTAGC
This sequence comes from Edolisoma coerulescens, assembly GCA_013397115.1. Lineage (NCBI taxonomy): Eukaryota > Metazoa > Chordata > Aves > Passeriformes > Campephagidae > Edolisoma > Edolisoma coerulescens. The sequence goes on along the minus strand of VWZW01001991.1, from coordinate 6,031 downwards.
AAAGACCAGGAGAAAAACGAGTGGACTTTTCAAGTCTGTTCCTTTGCAATTGTATCTACTTATAGATACAATGAAATAAGCACAGCCTGGTTTATGTTCCTGGGGATCTGAGTAGCAACACAACACTACGTTAGACAAAAGAATTACACAAACCATTATTTTCACAGAATCACTAATTCAGATCAGAGAGAACCTGTGGGGCCTGTGTGGTCCAGTCCCTGACTAGGCCTAGCTCAGCTAGGTCAAGGCTGCTCATGGCCCTCCCCACACAAATTCTGAATGTCTCCAGGGATTACACAACTGCTGCAAGCCCCCAACACAGTGCTTTATTATGTTGGTGATTGTTTACTAAACTACTATTTAATTGGAATTTTCTAACTTACATTAACATGGTCCTCAGCTTCAGGAAGTCATTGTGCTCTGGATTCTCCACTTCAACTACACCCCATGGGTAGAGCCGACCTCTAACTTTTTTACCTTTTGCTTCAATGAGTTGATTGGACCCCACTACACAAAATGGAATGCTGGCCTGAAAGCCAAAAGTGCAAAAGTTACTTATAATGAACCAGGACAAACAACTCCAAGAATAACTCTTCTTCTGCTCAGCACTGCATATTATGGTAATAAGTTCATAATTCTTTAAATTAAAAGGTGTAAAATAAATAAGAGTAATTGCTGCCACCATCTTCCAAGCTAGGGAAGCCTGGGCAGAGACACGGTGACTCACTCCAGGTTGCATTGCAGGTCTTGCTCTAAAGCCATCTGAGCAGTCTGAAAAAATACAATATATTATCCACATATATAACCTATTAAACCAGTCACACCTTCAGGAGTCTGGTCTGCTCTTTAAAATCTTCATCCTCATCTGATTCAGCATCAGGCAGGTGATAAATCTTGATGCCATGCTCTTCTATTTCATCCAGAATCTGAGATTTGAAATAAAAGAAATCGATATAATATACATGTAGAATCACTACTTTTAAATCTTAACATAAAATTACTTTTTTTTTACAGTGTCTTAAGAAATCTGGATTTATCTTACTGATCCAAATTGCTCAACAAGGATTTGGTTTTAAAAACCATATTTCTTCATGATATTCAACAACTACTTGCCACAGACTTTCAGACAAACAACAGTGCTCACAAAAACACAGTCCTTCGTGGAAACTGTTTTGTTAAACCTTTGCAATTTTTTTTATAGTAATAAAAGCATTGACTCAGAAGTCATAGTTACTTTCTACAGCTTGCCCTCCTTGCTCCTACCTCTGAATTACAACTTGCTGGGTAGGGGTGGGAGTGTTTGAAAAACTGAGATATATACCAAACAAATACCTTTTTTCCTCATGACTGCCAGTAATGGCATCTGCAGGAGGAATCCATTTGGCAGAGACCCCAAATTTTGCTCTTTAATAAAGAATAATCTTCATTTCTGCAGAATTCTAGCACAGTAAAAGTACCTACTAGAGTACACTACATATAAAGTCTCTATTTTTATTCCAGATTGGGTAAGATAGCTATAAGGATTTTCAGAATAACTGACAAAAAATCATAAAGTTTTCAATGCAAGAGCTAGGACTGGAGCATGCCTTTGAGAAGTTAATTCTAACACTTCTTTCTAAACTTCATAGCTGTTATTAGCTCATGATGGTGTGTTGAATTCAACCTCCTCCCAGCAAATACATCACCAAGTCCTGCAAGACTGAATGTGTTAAGAGGTCTTGCTTCCGGAAGAAAGAACTGGAATGCTTTAGAAGGAGTGACATAAGGGAAGAAAAATAACCCCAAAATCAGAAGCATCTCTGAAAATCCCATTTTTTAAACAACAGAATTCTGACTGGGTAAAAAAAAAAGATATATACATATGCACATTCTATATGCAGATACTATCTCTGCTTTGGGACTGATTAAACAGGTAACAGCAATTACCATCAGGAAATGTACTTAAGTATTTTTCCAAAGTTTCAAAATTCACTCATAGTCTAATTGGAAATGTTGCCAGTCTGCCATTTTGCAAACAACATTCTAAGGACAATTTCTCAGTTAAACACGTAATAAAATAATTTACAAGATATCAAACTACATATTAAATGATGCTACACTGTGCATGAGATTATCTTTTCCTCAGCTAGAACAGAGTAAGGTTAATGAGAATGCCCCCCTCTTCAGCCATGATACTGCTTCAACCAAAGCACAACACATTTCTGCAAGCTAGAAAAACACTCACCCTTTTCTTTAGTCTCTCTCGCTCTTTCAGAGAAAGTGTATCAGCTTTTGCAATCACTGGTACAATATTTACTTTGTTGTGTATGGCCTTCATAAACTCAACATCCAGAGGCTTAAGGCTAAAATTAAAACATGGAAAAATTTTATTTATTTTTACTCTAAATTACCGATTTGTTTTCACTCCAACATAAATATATCTCCTTACACAGAGGAAAAGAACACAGCTAATTAATGTCAGCAATTATAGCACTTGCTAAGTAATGGCAACCTGATTCTGAAAATTTAAGTCAACAGGCACAAACCAACTCTCTAAAATAAAACAATGAGAAAAAAAATGACAGAGAAACACCTACCCATGACCAAATGGTGAAATGAAATAGAAACAGCAGTGAACTCGATTATCTATTATATGCCTTCTGTTCAATCCACTCTCATCATGCAGGTATCGCTCAAATTGCTCATCAATGTAAGAGATTATGGTCTTAAAACTGTAAAACAAACACAGATTTGAGAAATCACCAAATGGTCCACAACTTTAGGACGCTTTCCAAGGTAATATTAAACCACTAAGATACCCTGCTGATGAACCAATGTTCTGATGGACAAAAACTCATTTACTGATTCTACAGAACAGGGAAAAGAGAAGAGCACATATCTCGAAATTTTAATTGAGTTCTAGAATAACAAGCTACTATGCATATTTTATATATAAATATATATATTATATGTGTATATATATTAAGATAAAATATACATAACCCAACCTCAGTTCTACAATAAATTTCTCTTGGGTTAGTGTTTATATCTTGATTAACATTAACCACACGTTTTCAAGATATTTTAAGGTTCTTATTCCAAACTGATTTAAAATCATGAATGGTTGGTTTTGGAAGGGACCTTTAAAGATCATCTAGTTCCAAGCTGCTGTCATGGGCAGGGACACCTTTCATTAGTCCAGGGTGCTCTAAGCCTTGTCCAACCTG
>VWZW01001971.1:0-17561 GCA_013397115.1 Edolisoma coerulescens | reverse complement strand
CTGCCCCTGCTCCATGCAGCTCTGCCCATGAACCCCGCGCACCTGTTCTGACCGCGCAGCTCCGCCCTTGCACCCCGCGCAGCTGCGCCCCGCCCCGCCCCGCGCAGCTCTGCCCATGAACCCCCTGCAGCCCAGCGTTCCGTAAGTTTTTGGAACTTTGAAAGCCAGCGCTGTGTCACTTACCAGAAATGCCACAGAAATGAGAAATAGCATAAATTTTAGCAAGAAATCAGTCACCTGTCTTCTGCTTTAACGTGGACCTCACTGCGTTTGAAAGCACATACATATCCCTATAACTATGTGTAAGAATTACTCCTAAACAATTTCCCTCGGAAAACACTATAATTTACCTCTAGAAGACAGTCTGATCTGCAAATAGGGAAAATGCCAGATTTCCGGTTAACACACCTGCTCCCTAGGATTAAATACTGCTTGCTGACTGCAGAAGGGAAAGGTGAGTCCACTGTTGATCCATGTTAGCCAAGAAAAGCTCACAGTTTTAATTGTTACTGCTGTCTGAGATGGAAAAGGATCCAGGTTAGATGTCCACCAAATTGGGCAAGAAGTATTTCATGCTTTGAGGGAGCCTCTTCCTCTGTGCACTAGAAAAGGCTTTTCCCAAGCTTGTTCTATTTGTGAAACTCGGTATTAGGGTATGAAAAGCAGCCATAAAGGATATGGTTCCTCACCTATGGTTCTTAGCTACTTTTTTAGATGGATATATTTATCCAGCATATTCTCCATTGATTTACATTAAGTAAATTAATTTCCTCCTTTTTTTTCCCTCTTCTCCTCATCCTTTTCTGCAGCTCTATTCTGTCTGCTAAACTGAAAATACAAGGGAATTCTGTAGGCACTGCTCGAGCAGTTCAGCTGGCATGAAATTGATACCAGCCTTAAGAAACATCAGCTGAAAAACCATCTACATCCCTCAGGGCACCCAAGTCCCTTCAGAATCCACTACCTGGCTAAGGAGGTAACATCACTTACCTATCACTACCAGTCATGATCAGGATGACTATTGCTGCAGCACCTTGAGGAGCATGAATGTCCAGTTCCTCTCCATTCCTTGTTTTTCTCCATTTCTTGCTTTACAGGTATAACTTGCTTCTTTTTTTGTATTTCAGGAAAACCAGGATGTGATGTTGATCCCTCGATGAACCATGACACACCTCCAATTTACACACGTGCACATTTGTAATGGGGCTGCTTCAAAACAATCCAAGGCCACTTTTAACCCATTTTTCCTCTTGATACTATACTGAGATGCAAGGTGGCATCATTCCATAAAAAAGCATTAAACTAGTAACCAAATACAATTAGCCTTTCCCAGGCTTTGGAATTCATACTTGTCACTACAGCTGTTAGTGCTGCATTATATTGCCATACTTTAAAACAAACAAACAAACAAAGCCCCTTAAATACATCACTGTTGTAAGGTGGGTGGTTTTCCTCTTCCCAACAGACAAATGCAACACATTTTTTACTGCAAGCAGCCAGCTCCTAGAATGAAGCAGAGCCTCTGCAGGTTTTTTTCTCCTTTCTAGGGTACTGTTACTAAGATTTGGACTCCTTCATGCAACTTTCATTTAAAATTCAAACTTGTCTTTAAACTGAAGTTGAATTCAACTCCAAAAGCTGTTATTTCATCACTTCCTCAGAGGATTGCCCACCCTCCCATGCTCCAGCTTCCCAGCTGTGCCCCCTTGGCACTGATTGTGGGCTGCTGCAGCCCAGCCTTTTCCTGCTGTGGATTACTTCTTCCTCAAGGCCCTTTGGAATCCCAGCAGGAACCTGGGTTTCAGGTTCTCCTCAGGAGACTGCAGCAAGCAATCCATTCAGATTTCTCAGCATGATATGAGCACAGCCTGACAGCCAGGCTAATGTGACCCCTCGAGTTCAGCCAGGATCCTCACCCAACAGCAGCGATGGGTATCTGAATTCCAGTCAGCACAAGCCCACTTTGGTACAAATCTTTATTATCTCACACCGCCTTGCCACAGCTATCATTTAAACAACTGACGTTCATATTTTACAGGTACTATAGAAATTTACAAAGTGTAAACTATGCTGTGTAGTTCACAAAGTAAAAATACTCGAGGACTGACTTTCTGTCAACAGGAATTTGGCACAGAGGTGTTCACACATGAGGGAACAGGCAGGTACTTCATCCTGAGCACGTCAGGGAGGCAGTGCTTGCACGGTTCAGAGGCAGAGCTTCTCCTGTTGATGGATGGCTGGCTTCCCGGGGGTTACCTGTGGCATTAAAAGGCACAAAGAGAAACACCCCAGGAAGCAGGCCCCAGGCAGTGTGGGCATCCCACCAGGAACGTGAGCGCTCCCCAGTTCTCCCAGTCGCAGCTGGGGGAGGGGGTGTCACCACTCCCACCAGCTCCTTGCTCTTGCTTTGTCCAGCAGGAACTGCAGCTGGAGACTCTTGCTCCAACAAACATGGGCAGCCTCCTCGGGGCTGCAGCAGGGCTGGGATTGGTGCCTGGGGTAGCCAAAACGGGTCTGTGGCTGCCTTCAGGCTCAGGATTGCAGGGCTGCTTTAGAGATCCACACTCTAACACACAGGTAAATATTTTAGATGACACCATGTCTATCACGCTTAGAGACAGAAGTTCTATTTTTAAATAGTCCTAGGTACACTAGACAATTGGTTAATAAAAGGTAGTTTGGAAGGACCATCACAACCAAAATGCAGTGGTAACTGAGCAACAATAAATACTTGAGTTGTTTGGAGATTTTGTTGGTTTTTTGGTTTTTTTGTTGGGTTTTTTAGTTTTTTGTTTCTTTTACCATCCCCATTGTTACAAAGCAATGACAATATCAGTAGCCATAGTAACACAATCCCTACTCGTTCTACCTCAGCCAGTTACAGATGGTACACAGAGCCCACAGATCATTTTCTCACGGAATTCAGAGGAAAGCCTGTTTGTAGGGTACCCTTTGGACCAGATATTGTCCCAAAATCGGTATCCACATATTCCCTAAAAGTTTTGGTTCATTTGATGAACAAAAAACCATTGTTATTCCCCATCCTCCACTCAATGATAATATTTTTAAATTTACAGCCTGATCTTCTGTATCATTAAAGTAATGGGAAAAGAACAGAGAATGAGAGGAAGTATCTCATTAGAGCAGATGATCTAGGAGAGAATGGTCTGACATAGGCTCCAAATTCTTCTTCCATGAATAATCAGCACTACTCATCAGGGCAGGCAGAAAAGAGTCAAATACAAAGGAAATTTCACATAGCTGGCTAAGAAAAAGCAACTGCTCAGGGTGTCGCCCTGCATTTTGCAGTTCTTCAGCTTGCAATCTCTGTGAATAGTTTCTCACGCACTTTCTGTAAACATGCTCATGTTTTGCTAACGGTGCCTGGATTGTTTTGCATTCCTTTGCTAGGTGGACTTTGTATGATAGACATTTCCATTGACCAGTGAGATTGAGAGGAAGAAATTTTCATCCTCCAATCCACGGTGGTTTCTAAGAACATATAAAATAAACGACGGAGGGCAGAGGGGGGCTTTTCCTGGCCTCGCTGCCCTGGCTGCTTTGACCTGACAAGCTGTGTCTGGCGTGCTTATTCGTGTCCGAAAGAGCGACACTCAGGGATCATCACTTTGTACAATCCTCAGGACTCTGAGACCTCTTCCCATGTAACAAACCTGCCATGTCTGACCTCCCTAGAAACATGCCCTTTCCAGAGCTGAAGCAATCCTGATCTTAGGCTGGTGTCAAACATGCACAGCCACTGTGCTTCCTCTTCTCAAACCCTGCTCCTAAACCCCATTTCTGCTCAATAAGCCACCTCTCAGTATTTCCCATGCACAGAGACCAGAGATCTCAACCCAGGGAAAGGTGGACAGAGAGTGAGGAAGTAAGATACCTGCACCACAGTGATCATCAGTGATCAGCAAAGGTGTGGGAAGAGAGGGCAAGCACACATGACACCAAGAAAGCTCAGGTAGAGGTGAATTGTGGGCACATTGACAGCAGTCAGGGAAGAGAGGCTTCTTCAGGCACTGCAAATTCCAGTCCTGGTTCCCAGTGATTGTGTCATTGTAGAGAAAATGAGAGCAGGACTCAGGGCTGGCTCAGTGTTGTTTACATCCGGATGACAAAGAGGCACTAGAAGGAAGAGCCCTCTTAAGGAAACCAACTTGTTGCTGGAGGGTTTTTTGGAGCACACACATCCGCTCTATCTGGCAAATACTTGTTTGGCTTTGGGGCATTGGATCAGCCAGAGTTCATGCTGTAGAAGTAATTTTCACTCTTTTCTTTAAACACCTTCATCTTGCTAAGATATTTTCTTTCCAGAGTTCTACCTTGTTCCCAAAGCCCCAGCTGTGTTTCTTCTAAGAGCCTCCAGCCCATCAAATACACAATGTGCCAAGTGCTGCTATTCCTGGAGCATCCCAGTGCTGAACTGAGCCAACTGCAGATGCCCAGGCTGCCTGACAAGCCCATGCATGAGCTGGCAGAGCACCTAACTGATGTAATATTCAGGCACCAAAACTGCTTAAAGCAGAGCAAACTTTTCACTAACATCAGATCTGCAAAGTCTGCATGCAGACAGAAAGCATGTACAAATAATTTATCTCATAAAAATTCACTAATATACTACAATTCTTTCCACACACAATAATCTCCAAGACCTAGGCATTTTCGCTGAAAAAGAGTTTTGCTAAGATTTTTTACTTTTCTTTTCTGAAGTGGATATCCACATTTAGAATAAAACTTCTCTCAAATTAAGGCACCTGGTTTATATACAATGCATCCTCTTAACCTGCTGCACCCTAGAGCTATGCTCCCACTGCCTTGGCACTGCAGCTGTGTCACCCTGCAGCACCAGCTTAACACATACTTCCCCACAGCTGCCAGTGGGAAAAAAAGGCATTATCAAATACACTTTCCTTGGTGAAATTTCAGAACTGACTGAACAAATTTGGCTCCTTTTCCTTCTGTGCAAGTGCTTGACATAGGATCACTCTTAATGTGCACAGGATGAAGAGTTCACATGATTCCCTCACTTCTCCTGTCCTGTGCCTGCCATCTCTTCTGAGGCTGAAACTACCAAAGCTGCTTCATCTTCCAAACTTATGATCCAAAGCACAGATTGTCCAGAAAAGTCACATCATTCAGTGCTTCCACCACCCAGCACACACAAAACTCAACACACTGTTCTCCAAACAGAAGGTTTGCTCTGCTCCATGACTTGGACAAACCATTTTTGCCAACATCCTATTCAGGGCTGAAGACTCCCATTTATTCTTGAGTTCTCATGTAAGTGGTTTACAGTAGCTATCTGCTGAAAACACACACCTTCATTTCTGTGGAAGAGCAGCAGGGGTTTCTGACGTTCAGAGAACAACCTGTTGTCATGTTTGATAAATGCTGGTAAGTCTCTCAACCTCTAATCAAAGACTTCTTGGGTTTGTTCGTACTTCTGCTAGTGATCTCCTGCTGGGGCAATTTCCTATGCTCAAGCTACAGGTAGGTACCATGGTGGTAGGAACATCTGTGTGGAGTCTCTCTCTCGCATTTCTGGCACACCTGAACCTAAAAGGACACTCAAAACAGCACTGGCTTTGAGGCTTTTGTCCCAATGATCCCTCCCCCCACCACCCAAGAATAAGATAAAAATCAATAAATCATCTAATAATCCCTTCTTAAAAGTATTCCTTACATAAGGATAGTTACAGATTGCAAAATATGGATTGCAAGAAAGACATCTTTCAGCAGACACTGTTTCTTTGCATGAGATTCGGAATTACAAATTGTAATTTGCTACTCAAAGATGAGAGATTTATGCTCAGGGATGCCATAATTGCTTTTGTGATCTTCAAATAATTTCTTTAGTTTCTGTAGATACAGTGCATGTAGCTGATCAATCTCTTCAGTGGTGGGGTTCAAGTTCTGTTTTACAGGGATGGGGCTTCCCACTGTAAATCAAACACAACAGCATTAGCTTCATTGACATCTCCTTTCAAGAAGGATTGCTGTCCCTTCTGTAAAAGCTCCACCCCAGCTCCCAGCCAGATGGCAGAATCACAGCACAATTTTCTTACCCTGGGGCCTGATGCTGCCTTTCACGTGCCTGAGTGCTGGGTCTGGTTTTCCAGACCTTCCTTTTGCTCAGGTTCAGGTAAAATAAATTAAAACCCCCCCAACATTTCAGTTTGGCAGCAAAAGAGCAAATGAGAAGAGTGAAAAGCCGTAACTTGAAGGAGCAGTTTACACTTCAAGATACAATCCCATGGGTTATGTGCTGTCTACAAGTTCAACACAGTATTTAAAAAAAATGTACTTTCTCACTGTTTTCTGTTCTGATCTGAATAGTAAAACTACTCAGTGTGAGGGACATGCCTAAGAGGACACAGTCACATGAACAGGACTGAAGGAAATATTTATCTTCCAATTTACTCACAGTAGATATCACTGCACCAGAAATGTTGATGTTGTTGATGACCTCAGCCTAGGGAGGGGTAGCACGTAAATTCCCTAAACCCTGTGAGGTGTCTCTGAACCATCCATTACCCACAAATGTCACTGGAACCAAAATGTTCTCCAGGCACCGTGCAAAGCCTGCTACCTGCTCCATGGGAGGTGATTCCATGGAAATCCAGAGGGCAGCCTTCTCTTCCACAAAAAGCTATGGCTAAAAGGTGGACTGCTGAGAGAAGCTTCCCATGATCTCAGTCTTTCCTGTGTTGTTCAGTCACCAGATTTTGACAGCTGTTCTTGCATCGGAAGCACCAAGACCTTAACAGACCTGACTGCAATTACAGAGGAAGTCTAGAAAAACAGAGAGCTAAAAGCAGCCTCAGGAGCTTTTCCAAAGGCACCTGAAAATCCCTTTCAACAGATGTTGCCACTTCAGATTGGATGCTGATGACTAAAGGGCAGCCTAGCCAGAACCAGGAAGAGCTGAGCCTGCATTCTCCTGCTGCAGCTCCAGCCCCCAACAGCTCTCGGGCCCTGTGTGGTGCTGAGACTTAGACTTTACATGGCTGGGGTGGGAACCCAGCCCTGCATTGAGCAATACCTTAGAGGGGTGTGAGATCAATATACAAACAATACAGGATTTCCAGAGGCAGGACTGGAAACAGCAAACAGCCCCCAAGCCCTTCTGCAACAGTCTCTTCTCCCAAGAGTGAAGATTTCTTGTGGAATTGAAAACTACACTCATCTCTCTAATATTATGTGCAGCTTTAAGGAACCTGCTTAATTTGATGTTTTAGAGTTGTTTCTATTTCTGAAAAGCAGTAATAAGAAAAAAAAGTAAAGGAAAACCAAAAATACTTCATTCATCAAGCCCAAAACACTCAAACTTCCCAGATCTTGGCTTAGCTGAATGGCTCTTGGATCCATGGCTTCTGAACCAGGAGTGACATCATCCATTCTTGGCCATGTTGGCAGCACAGTTCATCACCTCAGGTGAGCTCACTGTGCCTCTGCAGCTCTCAGGAGCTGAGCCAATGCTTTCAAAGCCATGTTGAGCCATACCAAGAACACCCCACACCCTTCCAAGGACACAGGGGCATTGTGATAGTTCTCAAACATAGGGAAAGAGACACAAAAGGCAAAGGATTTCATGAGATCTTACAAGTTCTGTTGCAAGACTCCGGTCTTGCTTATTTGTAGCACTCCTGAGCTCTTGTCATGATGAAGAAATGCCTCAAAGAATAAGACATTTTAAGCTTCAGAACAGTCCTGGTGTCATCAGCCCAAAGAAAAATTGCAGCATATACATCTCATCCAATACATCTCATTCCAAAGCTTTGATAACTTTTTGGCTTTAAAATAAGTGACATTTTTAGCCTGCCTGTATACAATGTGGGCTTTAAAAATTGAATATTTTCAAAAGATTTAATTGCATGAAGTGATAAAACACATATTTGCATAAAATTTAACATAAAAAGAGCTACATTTTTGTCTTAAACATTTTTATTTGTTTCACACTATAATCAAATCATCCTCCCACTAAAGGGAGGACCACCTTCAGTGTCCCTTGTGGAACACCAGAACAGCTCAATTTTCTTTAGTTTACTCGGGTCAGAATCTAGCTGAAAATGATTTATCAAAAAATATACAGATAGACAGCTATTGCCTTTGCATGACACCCAGCATCACCTATTTTGTAAAGGTGTGCTTGTCAATAGCACTAGTAAAACCATTAAAAATATATTCACTTCCACGCTCCAGTGAGAGTAGATGAGCAGTAATGAAAGCTTTTGGGGAAAAACACTCTCCCAAACTGCCTGTTGGCATGGCATGCTGGCTTACAATTAAACATGACTGGATCTTTCCAAGGGAAAAAAAACAAGAGGGAAGGAAACACCCTAAAGAGCTGCAAAGCCATCTAAGTGGCAGCCTGCCCAAGAGCTGAGGCTGTGGCACCACAGCATGTCCTTTCCCTTTCCTCCTGCATCTCTCCCTCTGTCCTGATGAGCACCAGGTCAGGACCAGACAAGATCCTTCCAGTAGCCCTGCTCCAGAGCTCTGCTGGGGTGGCTGTGTGTCAGCTGGAACACCCAACTGCTACTTCTCTGCAGAGCTGAGAAATTACAGTTCTGGGCTTCCAAAACAACTGCAGCATCCAGAACCCACAGCAGCAGCTGCAGAGCTGTGGCAGCCTTCTCATAAAAACTGGACAACTCTTGGGTTTCTTTCTGGCTCGCCTAGGATAGAAGCCTATGGATAACTGAGAATGAAGAATAAGATTTGGCCTGGGACAGAAAGGGGAAAGAGAGAAAAGAACTGCCCCTTTTAACAGGGAAGGACAGCAATTAAAAAAAAAAAGTTTAATCCTCACATACTTGTTTTAGATGCACATCAATCAATTTTTTCTGTTAGAACAGATATATAAATTTACAGATATTAGCAGCACACTGATGAATTTCTACACATTTGCAAACACATTAGAAAAGGTGCAGGGAACTTACCAACAGTATGAATAGGTTGCCTGTAAGGTATTAAGCCAAAACTGTACTGGAATACTCCTCTAGCATGAAACAGTGGTAAAGCAAAGCCCATTATCTTTTGCAACTTCTCCTGTACATTTCTGAGCCAGGAACCTTTGGGGTTTGCAACTTGCTTGAATAGTTCATTTTCACCAAAGGAAAACACCGGGACCAGATGAGCCCTGTAAAACAAAGAGGACACTGAGAATTCTACGTCAGCCTGCACTTGCACTGCAGTTCACATCAGCAGCACGGAAACAGTTTCACAATAACCAGCACAGAAAGTTTCAGCAGCTTTAGATTTCATCAGCAACAGGCATTCAACTCTTCTCATGTCCAGCTGCTTTTTGGATGCCTTGGCTGGTTTGTGTTTAAAAAAAGAAAGTGATTGGCACACAACTAGCAACTTGCTTTTGGCAGTACTTGGTTGGTTATTTGGTAACCTATTTGGTTAGTTGGTAACCTATTGCAATTTGTGACTGCTCAGAATTATGAAAATTAGTAACTGCATATATCATAAGCGTGACTTTATCCACCACTATTTCAGCACACAGGAGGGATGAATGGTATAAAGCAAAATTCAAATGTCGTACCTTTTGCTAACCATGACAATACAGAGTTAAAGGTAATTAAATGGTTTTCTAAGGCTTGCTAGTCAGTGTAAATGCTAATATAGTAAGACAGATGTTCCACCAAAATAACATCTTTCTCACTTTAGAGGTATAAGTCCACCCTTGTTCCACTCCATTTTTTCCCTTGGCAAGCAAAGAAGCCTCATTGCTAACCTTATAATGTTCCCAGCTGCGTGGCATCAAAACCAGATCTTGGCTTTGCCTTGTCTTTGACCGGAGTAATGCATGTCCTTGATTTCAGCACAAAAACCATGATAAAAACCAGACACCCTCACAGACACAAGTGCAATGCCAAATTCCTCCTCTGCTGTCCAATTCCCAGTGAAACCCTGATTCCTCTGGACTTATTTGAAAACAGGAGCCTTAATCCATTATTACCAGAGGTCAAATCCTACCCACAGAAATTATGTGAACTCACTTTGGCTCTTGCACAGCCTAATGAATTCTCATTCAGTTCTCGTTCAGTTCATGAATTGGCTTGGGAGGAAAGGCACTGACTAGCTCCTGGACAAACTACTTGAGTGGATGGAATTGGTGCAGTTGTCTCCAGCAGGTAAACCCACCATTGTATTTAAAAACTTGGCTGCAGTATGGTTTTTGATTAATGCTTAGTTTCATTAAATATTCTATAGAGTTTAGAGAAAAAAAACCCAGAGTAATCCTAAGCAGTCTCTGAAGGATTCAGGGATGTTTTATTTGATTTACTTAAATCTTAGTTTCTGTATCTTAGCTCTATTCAGCCCCCACTATCTTTGAGAAAAACCTTACTGTAAAATAGCAGTATTGCTAGAACATTGTCAGAATGAATTTCTGCAGAGCTGTGAATGCCTGAGGAGGATGCACTGAGGACAGAGCTGGCTGGAAAGCACTGTGGACAGTCAAAATCCACCTGTACAGAAAAAAACAACTGCTTCAACAGCTTCTTTAGCCTGAGGACTCCCACAGACTATCATTCCCACATACTATTCTGACTAGTGTCTGCTCAAAGTTTCTTCCTCCAGTGGATTTATCACCTAGCCACGTGTAAAGGAAATATCACAAAGCCTGGTACTTACTGTGGCTGTGTAAACACTCCACTTTTTACTACAACACTAAGACAAACAGGAACATCTTGTGGTGCAAGAGCATCCTGATACAGTGGGATTAGTTTTAATCTAGGGAAGGCTTTTGCAAGATGCTATGTAGGAGGCTGAGACAGAGAAATAAGTAACTTATGATTGTGAAATTAAAGATAAGTTAGCTGATTCATCATTTGTTTTGTGTCTTTAGGATTTCTTCACTTCATATCAGATATTTGTACTACCTTGGACCAAAATGTCTTTTGCAGAAGTGCCGAGGACTTTTGCTGACATATTCAGGCCACATTTGACAAGCTCCTAGCTGAGGAACACAGCTTCTCTGTGCTGTCAGCACAAGAGTCAGGGCCAGAGCACAACTCTCTGCATTGCCCCTTCCTTCCTGTGTTGGTATTTGTGATCAAGAGCACCAGGAATGTGTGCAGGCACTGACGGCAGGTGGATCTTCTCATCTGCGTCACACAAGCCTCCCTTGCCCTTTCATTTCCACTTGAGTTGAAAATTTTCTTCCTATTTTGTTAATTGTTAAAAAGAAAACATTAAAACCAGAAGCAATTACTGGATGCCGAGTCTTTGGGCAAGAGCTCTGTCGGACTGGCCCTGTCCTGCAGCCCTGCTGGAGAGATGTGGGGTCAGAATCCCTGTGCTTGGTGTAGAAGCAGGATTTTGTGCTGGTGTTTGTATGAATGACTTGTAGCCCGATGGTTACCGTGACCATGTGAGCTGTAGCCCTCAGGCACTCAGGCAGAGAGAGGCACTGTCACCCAGAGGAGGGCTCTAGACAGCAAGGACCCTTTTAGAAAGAGAAGAACCATCACTGGAATCAAAGTGAGTGAGTAAAGGGGCCGTTCCTGTGTTTTGTAAGTGTTCCCCTCTCGTTGTTATGTGTTGGAGATACTTTTGAAATCAAGGTCATGAGAGGCACAGATGTATGATTTCTCAAGACTAGTATTTTTATCTCCTTGCTTCACATGTCAATGCATAATCCTGGGAGCTATTCAGAAAGTGCAGCAGGAACAAATCATTAGTTCCAATATTTCTAATATACAAACCATCTAGACCAGTCCAGAACAAACACAACAGCTTATAGTATGTAAATCACTCAAAAGGTATTGATATCATCTCTGTTTAACTACACACTGATGGCTGCTTGATAGTAAAAAGTTATCTAGTTTTTCTTGATATTTTCACCAAAAATTCCCAGGAATTTACTTTTGCAAATGGCAATCTTCAAAAGAAAGTCTTTAGAATAATAGTGAAAACAAATCTTCCTGGACAATAATTTTCAGTGATTTAATAAAACAGGGCCTGGCTTTCCAATTCGTTTGTTTGTTTGCTTAAAATGATAAGAAAATTCTACCTTAATGTATCTTCAATTTACAGAGCAGAAAGCAGAATGTTTGCTCTTCTCAGCAAAACCAGCCAACATTTACTAATATTGTTTCATAATTCTTACTCTCTGCTAGTACAAGAAACAACAGAAATGAAACAAGACATCCTAATAACACCTACTGCTTACAAATTATGAAAGTCAAAGGAGTTTTCAACACTCCCAGATTGGATCTAGGTGGACAGACTGGCTCCTATGCCAGATATCCTTAGACAAGTAACTCTTTCAAATTCTCTAATTTAATAAAATATGAACTATATTTAAGAATCAATCTGCATTCAAAGCATGCTTCATGGAAGACCTACCCATGTTTCAGGGCCATTTTAATAAAGCCCTTCCTCTTGAGGATGTTCAAGGTTAGACTTCCAGGATGTGCATTCAGAGATTCCTCTGCTCCTCCAATCACAATGACGGATGCATGGCCACCTCCTTCATTTTTCAGCACATATGAGACACTTTCCTTGGATGCAGAAACCATTCCTTCAGGAGGAAACATTTTAGAGTGACCACTGGATCTTCACGTACAAGTACAGTGGAATTTAAGAATATTTTAAAATATATACATGATGTTTCAAAATTATAACAGCACAGAACAGATTTCTAAGATTTGGGTTCAACCTCCTCAATCTGCAACAGATTTGGTTTCGGGCACATGCTTTGATTTCACACTGATGAGTTAAATGCTGTTGCCTATTGCAAGAGTTTTGAGTTCCTCAGGGTGTGCTCTTCTGCCAGCATAACTCCCCCTCTGAGAGACTCTGTGCCCAAGAACAGAGAAGGTGAATGGCAGCAGGTACTCCTCAGAGGCAGCAACTAAAGCCATGCAGCAGGTGCATGTAAACACAGGCACAGAGGGGTTAACAGAATGAACAGAGGACTTCTTATCTCAAACATGGAGCTACAGTGCCCAGCAGAGCCCTCCATTCTTTTCAAAGCTTTAAAGCAGCAGCTCCATCTCAGGCAATGGCATGGCAGCATTAGAAGAAGCAGACAAGACTCACTTGTACCATTCCCAATGATTGCATCAGCTCGTTCTCTAGTAACCAGGCCCCAGCACTCATCAATATTTAGGCTAAAATAGCAGAGTATATGAAGCTTTTCTGGTATTCCTGCTGATCCAGATACTTCATCAGAGGCACACTGCTGTGTAAGACTTTATCATCTCCTTAGATCTTGCTCTGGACTTGGTGCTTTGAAAAATCCCTTTTCTAACAGATATGCACCTAATCCCTCAAAGGTTCCTTCGTGCCCCAAGTTTTATTTTAAAGGCTTATAGTGCTCCCGTTTACCAGAAACCATGTTTAATTACACTGTGTTGAATTCATATCATCTAAGTGACAATCTAGAGAGCAAGTCTAGTTTACATTGTTGTTGGTTTTACAGAGCTATCAAAACACTCTTTTGGATATCCTGTTACCAGCTTGGTCTTTTTTCTAATAGGGACATTACAACATGGATTATAAAAATTTCATAAGAGAGGGAAGATGACTGTGATCTGCTTTTGAGAGCTGGCCATCAAGAGGAATAGCTTGCTACTGGAGCATGTTCAAACCTCAGTAAAACGCTACATCCGTTTGCCACGTATGCCTTCACAGTCACTGTTACTCTGAAAATGCAGCTGACCTGAGATTCACAAATAATTCAAGTGATGCTCGTTCATGTCAGCATGCATTTGCCCTGGAAAGGAAAGCAGGAGGCGCTGCCTTTCCCCAGGACAAACCTGTCTCCTGCTGAGGCTGAGCTGTCAGCCTGCGTGCAGGGCACTGCTCCGTGCTCACACCGCAGCCTGGGAGCGCCGCAACTGCGCTTCCCGAGGCAGCGACCGCGGGTTTTGGAGACAGGGAGAAAAAGACTGGGACACAAAACACTGTGCCAGCAGCATGGCTTTCAGGGCATGGAAGAGTTTGCAAGTATTTTATGATTTGACGGATGACCTGTATTAGACCAAAGGTCCCCTCTCATTTATCAGCTGCATACCTGTGAAACCGAGCTCCAGTGCTGGCTATCCTTTAGTGTGCTTTGTACTGCAGTTGTTTCTCATCCTGCAGGTAAATATTTGTTCCCATGGGTCAAGATGCCACAAATATCTAAATCTGACTTCCAGACAATGATTAAAAGACAGTGTTTAAAATTGCAATGTTCTACCCCTGCCAATCTCTCACTTAGCAAGTCTCAAAGAACGCCCTCAGAAATTACATTTGCATGGAAAGGCATTCTCTGGTATGTTGAAGTATACATAGATAAGTAATTCTGATATTAGTCTGGGCACCATCCTAGGCATGGGTCTGTGAATGGAGCAGTGGAACAGCTTCTCTGAGATCGCAGTGTCTGTGTTGCAGTCAGGAATAAAGTCAGATCTCAGTCTCCAAAGTTAGTCTTGTGCATCAGAACATACTTAAATGCTATAGGTGAGTGAATTTAAGTAAAATAACTCCTGGATTAAACCACTGGGGTGGAACACTAGTCCTTATTTCATTCTTCTCACCCTTCTGTTCCCCCAACTTGATTGCTTGTTATTTTTATCTTTCATTACTGCAGCACCAGTCATGAATATCACCCCTTTACAACAAATGCTTCTCAGAACAGAGAAAAAAGCTCCCTCTCTTCAGAGTTTACATCTCAATTAAAATTACACAAATTTGCAACACGGGACTTCAATCAGAAGCAGGTAATTAAGTTCTGAGTAGAAAGATATTTGTAACGTGTAAAACTAAGCCCTTCAGGTAAGAGATTAGCCTGAATTTGTTTAATAAGTGCCTGCCCAATGACTAAATAACATCATAAATTATTATGCCCTTCTCTTCTTGTACATTATGGGTACTCTGGACTGCTGTCTCATAGTTCAAAGGAAAAACAGCAATTTTTTTTCAGAAAGAAAAGAACAACTCAGTGATATAGTTTACAAAACTATTAATAAAACCTTCCAAATTGTTTTGCCACAACAGTTCATCACAAAATAGAGGTTAAATTTAGCAACAACAGTGATCCTTCTGAAATTACTTACCATATATAAGTAGTGGAATAGACTCTACATTTGTAACAGAAACTAAAATATGGAGCAACAGCTGAGACATTCTGCTTTTACCTACCAGCACTCATTATGTATTCTCTGAAGAAGGGACAGCCAAACCAGAGGGGCATGATATGAAGATATGGAGTAAGCCCAGGAAATAAATTTTTGAAAGTAGGACCGGTGCAAAAGTTTCCGAAGGCTCCAGCTACCAGGACCCCATGAGGGTGAAAGCCAAGTAAGTAGTTGTGATTTGGGTTCAGTTCTGAAGTTTTTATAAGCTGAAAAATAGAGTCAGTGGTGGGCATTATAATGTTTACCTCAAAAACAATAGCTATGGAGATTGCACATTGACAGGACATAAAAGCAACGACAATGCATTTCCTTCTGAGCACTTACTGTCCTGCTTTACAGATAAACAAAACCTAAATAGATGTGTCAGGATACCATGTCTAGCATTTACTATGCTGAAGCACTATCTTGTGACCCAAAAGTCAAAGTAGAAAACCAGGCCCTGTCCCCTTTCATCACTAAACCTCAGATGTTTTAAAAAGAAGTTAAGTTCACCCTGGAGTAAGTATTAGAATTTTACCAAAGATGAGTCTTAGATGTTTGCCCATGCTTATGGCTATTCAAGATGTTTGTGAGAAACATTTTACTCACATGAATGGGAAAATATTCCCTGAAGTACTTCCAGACAGTCCAGCTTCTGACCCACTGGGACCGCCTGCCCCCAGCACATGGTGTTTCCCAGTCGAGGTAGAGCCACAGCAGGTACAGAACAGCAAGGAACCAGAAGTTGCCCAGGATCAGGATCACAAAGAATCCACAGCAAAACTCTGCTACAAGAGACAAAAAGGGAAAGTATAGCAAGCAATAATCACATCTGTGTCCTTTTAAGAGCCCAAATGCCCAGCCCTGATATGTTTTTACAGATTTACTCAAAATGCACACAAATTGAACTCAGCTTATTCCACACAGTGTTGTTACACTGGGGGTGAAACAACGCAAGGGTGTATCACCTCAGTCTATTATTTCTCCCTCTACTGCACAACTGGACGTTTGGTAGAGAGCATCTGGTTTACCTAAGGCAAAATAAAAGGAGACAGCAAAGAGCTAACAAGGATATAATGCTTCAGGGAGTGAGAAGAAAGGAAAGCTGTGGAAGGAAAGAAGGGAAAGGGAGCCATAGCAACATCTCTTTTCTAATTACAGGAGTGTTGGGCAATCATTTTCTATTCTGTTTCTCAGCTTCTCTACCTATAATATGGGGGTAGTAGTTCAACTCCCAGCCAAAAGTGCTACCACTGGCCAAGGAGATGCACTAGGCAAGACCAAAACGTGAAGAGGTTCCACTTCAGCCACTAAACAAGTCAGTCAAAGGGGAAGTTCAGTGCTGCTGTGGGAACACAACAGCAGGTAAGTCCTGATACTTTCAAACCCAATTTAGTAAGTGTAACATCCTGCTACAATAGTGATACATAAGCATTGTATTATACACAATTCAAAGAGCAAGAAAAAGTTGTTTGGTTAAATACAATGTGTTACTTTGGGCTCAGCCTTAAAATAATTACTCAGGGAAATCCTATGGAAACTTTTTATCTTTGTAAAACTTGCAGAATTTTACAGTCTTGCAGCATGTTGAGCAGCCCTGGTCAGAGATGTCTGAGGAGCAGGACCTGCTGCTCTCTGCCCCGAGGTACCCCTGCAGCAGCCTGCTTGCTCTACCACCTCCTGAACAAACCACAGCAGGCTCATGGCTCAGATGCTGAAGTCCAGGTTGCAAGAGAGCTTTAGCATCATTAATTTATACAATGGCAAGCAAAACGGGACCTAGTTCTCACTGAAAGACTCAATGGGCAGAGTTGCAGGAACCCAGTGTTTTTCAGAGATATTTTACAACGCAGAAGTGTTGGAGAATGGCTTGACATTACAGACAATCTCTGTGCTAAAGAGCAGGCCGCACTCCATCTTGCAAGATGTGCAGGCAAGACACGGGCGATTGTGCTGTATCATGCTGGTAGAAGAACAGAATAGCTGAACTGACAAGAATCCTTGTGAACACTGAATCCTTGGCAAGACCGTGGGACAAGGAAGAACCCTGAAGAAAGATACAGCAAGAACACAGAAAGATACAGCAAGGACAGAACATACGCAGATACTGTGCATAAGGCACAGTATTGTCACTCACACTATACCTATTGTACTCAGTCTGTATAAAAAGCTGCGCTATTCGGGAATAAATTGAAGCTTGCTTTATCAATCACATTGGTTGTGTGGCATCCTTCCCTCGCCGCCGCATTCGTGGCGCCCGCACAGGGACCCCCCAAGTCCTTGTCCTGCGGGCCGGGGCAGGAGCGCGGAGAAGCACCGGTAGCAGCGACCGGGGAGCAAAAGATCGGACGAGCGCTGGCGTGAGGTTTCCGATCCGTGCTTGAGCAGCCTCAAAGCAAAAAGGAGGTGCTCGCCGTCCGCGAAGGG
>VWZW01001853.1:206658-220625 GCA_013397115.1 Edolisoma coerulescens | reverse complement strand
TGATGGAGCCTGGCTTTCCTGGGGATGGCTGAACACCTGCCTGCCCATGGGGAGCAGGAAATTAATTTCTTGTCTTGCTTTGCTTGTGTGTGCAACTTCTGCTTTCCCTATTACACTGCCTTGTCTCAACCCATGAGTTTTTTCACTTTTGCTCTTCCACTTATCCCCCCATTGCACTGGTGGGGGAGTGGGCGAGCTGCTGTGTGGTACTTACTCGCTGGCAGTCCTTTTTGGCACCCAAAATGGGGCATGAAGGGCTTGAGATAATGACAGATTTGATTGGAATGTGCCTTTTAGAGCTGCCACTGGGTTTGGTTTGGTATGCAGTACAGCTGGCTCACCACGAAGAAAGATGTATTCTATTTTAGACAGCTACAGTTGGAGGTCTGGATAAAGATGGAGTACAAGAGAATAGCTCACTATCCAGGTTGTCCCCATGCTATCACATGTGGGATTCCTGCATGCTTTTCTTCCTGGAAGACAAGGAGAAATCTGGTACACTCTTTCTCTGGGAAGAGAGCAATAAGGAATGGAAATATAAATGCTGTGCCATGCACAGTCCTGTCTCTCTGGTTTAGTAACAGCTCCACTCTTTCCCCACCTCCCTCATGAGAACCTGTGCTTTACACCCCGGTAATCGTAAAGTCAAAACTGAAGCCTCCAGGCCTCAGATTTCTGGACTCTTGACCTCTTAGTCATGACAGCGTGGGTGTTCATGAATCAGCATGGCATCACTTGACTACCCCTCTGCTTTTCCTACTTGTTTGCTTTTTCCACAAAATGCCATTCAGTTCTTAAGCTGAAGTAAGAATTAATTGTTTGCCGTGTCTGATAGAGCCACGCTCAGTGTGGAAATGCCTGGATGTGTCTTACTCAACTGCTATAGATTTTGTGGGAATATTATTCTTAGCTAACTCCTCTGCAGAGCAGGAGCAGAGCACCGGACACTGCTGCTTGATGGGAGATGGCAGCTTCCAGCTCAGGAGTGATACCTTCCATCTGTTCTTACAGCCATTGCAGCTTGGTGGCTCAAAACCTTCTGATGAAATCCACACCATGGAAAGCAATGTTAGAAAAAAACCCACTGAGCTTGTTTTGTCTCACCTCCCACGTAAATCAGGCTTAGATTTGCCTCTGCTGCTGACAATCAAGAGAGGTAAAGCAGAGGCCCTCTCTAAGCCATTTACATCTTTGTAGGCACTGGTGCCTGGAAAAAATGTCCTGGGATACGCTTACACCCTTAGGTCCAAGATATTCTCATGTGCGGGATGTCCTGGGCTTATTTTTGGTAGGAGAGTCATTCATAGGATGTCCTGTGCTCCAAGAGAATTCATTCTCACCCCTCACCCTGCACCTCCTCCGGAAGTTTAGCCATGCTGTTTTGGCTGTAAAAAGGAAGCAGCTGAGTGGAGCAATTTTGGGCAAAGGACCCTTTGTGGAGTTCCATGAAACTTTTTAAAGTGAGGCTATCCTGATTATGTCTTCACTGCCTTAATGATACCTTCAGCTTTATACGCTTGTAGATCTGCCTTTTTTGGGGATTGCAGCCTGGGTGGATAGCAGTGAACTCATCAAATACCCTCCTTGCAGTTCAGCTGGAATGCTCAGAAGCTGAAGGATTCTTTCCTTCCCACGAGCCCAACGTGACTAATTGGGAAGGACGGGGCTCTGNGGCTTTTTTTTTTTTTTGTTTTTTTTTTTTTTTTTTTTTTTTTCCCTGTGGAAATTCCTGAAAGTCTTCCGAGAGGTTAGCAAAATGTTGTCTTGCAGAACTGCCAGCATACCAGGTAGGGAAAATCTTATGAGATCGAACAGAGAGCAGCCTGTAAAACCCAGTGCTGGTGACTGTGAACATGACCCCGGGTCTTGCCTTGGTCTCAGTCCAATGCCAGAGTCACCACCTACTCCTAATCAAGACCCAGCACGGGTTGTGCAGAGCACCCCTCATCTGTACATGGTGCATAGAAATTGTCGACATTTTTGAAAGACGCCTTCCCTGCTTTTTCTTCCCCCTTGAAATTAGATTAGTAATTCCCCTCAGGATTTCAGAATGTGAAAACTTGGATCAGTTTTAACACTCACAAATCATAATATATTATATGTCCTTATTTAGGGCCAAACACTGATCCGTGTGCTCAGTTTTCAGACATTCTGCCTATTCCTTGGCGCAGCCTCTCTGTTTCACAAGTACTCAGGCAGAGCAGCCTGGCAGCCAGAACCTGGCACTCCTGAAGGCAACAGGATGAAGACGGGAGAAATATGTGGTTTTGGGATCACCAGTGCTGCAGGTTGCTCAGCAGAGCCAGCTTGCAGGGGAAGGAGCAAATGAGAAAGAGCCAGAATAGAGGCAAGAGCTGCTCAGTTTTTTATCCTGGGGTGAAGGCAGGGAAAAGCAAAGTAAGCACACAACTCTGGCTAACAATCTGCTCTAGGCAGGGTAACTCAGAGTTGCTTCCTACTACAGGCCCTTATCAACACCTTCCTACACATGCATGTATTTAACACTGATTGGTCCTGAAGGTCATTAATTTTGGTGTCCTCCTGTCCCACCTGCAAGCCAGCCAAATCCTTACTGGCAGAAATGGTGAGTTCCTCTTGATCCTCCCACTTGATCACTGGAATTGCTGATGCAGATAAGGAAGAGCAGTGCTCATACCACTTCTCCCACTGGGACGTTCACTAGAAAGCTTCCCTCCATATTTGAAGCTGTTCCACTAGAAGATTCCCATTGTTGTATTTAGGCACTTCCACGTTTTGTTTTTATTCCCTGTGGTGTAGGGAGCTCATAACCACATTTTTAAAATAAAAGGGAAGCTTTAAGGTGATGCTGTCCCCTCGTTATTACAACGCCACTGGTTTTCAGGCTTTCTCTTTGCCTGTTGGTCTTGCAGCCCTCAAAGAGAAAGCACGTGGGAGTCATCCTGGCCTCCTGAGCAGCTAGGCTGATGCCCGGAGATACATCAGAGGAACAAGTCCTCTCTGCTGCTTTTTCCCTTTGCTGCTGGCCTTCAACATGAGGAAATCTTATTTCCTTCAGCCTGATGAACAAATAGAAGAGTCAGAGCTCTGGCCTCTTCCTCTCTGCTTCCTACAACAACATTGCTTTCCTTCTGAGGCCCACGGGTCCACCCTTGCTCCCGAGAATGAGCCTTTGTCACATGTTAAACCTTGCAAATGTCAAGTCTGAGCATTGTTCAAACAATGTCTGTGTTTCCCTTTGCCCTGCTTCCACCCACCTTTTTGCCTCTGTCCTCCTCCACGTTTGCCTCATTTCCTTTTCCTGCACCAGGCACCTGTTAAACTGCAGCAGAATAGGAAAAGAAATGTCTTGTAAAGTAGGCATGGAGGTGGGTCATAACAATTGAAAAAGCAGTTAAGTAGCACAGCAGCACTCTTAGGGGGCTTTTCTCTTCCAAACACAGTGATTTTTCAGCTGGAGTGCAGTCAGGTTATAAATTTGCTATTTAATCTGCCGTGTTCATGGCAGTGTAAGCAATCAACAAATTAGCACCATTTAATTTCTTTTCATTGCATCTGTTGGGCACCATCCCATTCTCAGAAGAGAGAGCTAGTTTTTTCTCTTTTTTCCCCTAATTTTCTTTTTTTCTTTCTTTTAATAACCTTGAACTGCTCTAAGGACTACAGCAGTGCTGCATCTGGCAGTGTGTCACACAGACCACACAGGGAGGAGAGGTCAGCGTGGGGCAAGCACCAAAATTCCTGCACAGCACCAGCTGAGGCTGATTGGGAAATGCACTGGCAGAGCTCACCCCCCCTGCCCCATCTCATTCTGAGCCTCCCAGTCCTGTGCCTGCAGAGCTCAGGTGACCCTCCCCAGCCCCTCCAGCAAGAAAAGGGCTCCTTGCCCTGGCCAGCAGGATGGCTGGGATGGTCTCCTCCCTGAGCCATCAGGCAGCTCTGTGCTGGAAGCAGCTGTGGGGGTCTGAGCCAGCACATTGCCTCTGCATGGGCAGATCTGGCAGCTCAAAGGTTCAGAGGAGGCCTGTCAAGCACCTCCAGAGAGGAGGACATCAGTCAGCAAGTCCCATGCAATAAAATGATGAGCTCCAGCTGCTGCAGGATGGTGCCCCAGTGGGTCCTGACTAGAATTATGCCAGCTTACCCTTTGGTCCTCTGTCTTTGGTGCCTCACTGTGGAAATGGTCTCAACTTTACCGGTGTTTCCCTTTTTTAATGGATCAAAGTAATTTCTTTCTGTTTGTAGCAGAATAGTTCTCATTTTCAACTCTGTAACAAAGCTCCTCCGAGGATTTTGGCTTATCTTCTACAGCTGTTGGTCATTTTGTTGATTTTAGACATGTCCAGGGGTTCCTTCTTCAATTGCTGATTGACACTGGTCCAACCAAGACAAAAACCACAGGCTTTGTCTTTGAACTGTATGGTGGAGTGATCAGGAGTGTGGTAAAAATTTACTTCACTGGGTTACCTTCTCTATTTGTAATTAAGAGGATCTTTCCCTGGTGGGTGACATTTGGCAAGTCACTTCACCTGCCTTGTCCCCTCTTAAACTGTATTAACCCATCCTCTCTATTTTTTTGCTCTAAGGTCTGCAAAACAGGTGGTGTACTTTGGTTTGTGGTTGCCCACACCTGGTCTCCCAGCTTGCCTTTGAATAGTGAGAATCTAGACATGAAAATATCCAGGCAGGACCAGGACATGGCCACGAAATACAAATCTGTTACTTTGCCTGTGTAGTTTGTGTTTTCACCATCCTGCTCTGCCCAGCAGATCTGCCAGAGACTTTCTTACTAAACAATAAGTGAAGTGGCTACTTTCTTGGGGTCAATGATTAGGTCAGGTGGGAAGTTGTTAAAGCATTGAGAAATAGATTATTAAAAGTGCAGCACTCCAGCGAAAGATTTTGATTTCGTTGTTTTAAAGTGGGTTGTATTCTTGGCTTTGTGCAAAAAGCAGTAGAAAATTATTTGGTTTGGGATCCCAGTGTAGATATTTGCCAAAGGGGCTCAGCTGTCATAGCAGTCCTGCAACATGTACCCAGGAGCAAAGGGCTCTGGGGTCAGGGTGACCTGTCGGGTACCTGGCACACGGCAGAGAGCAAAGGGGTTCAACGAACAAAACAGCTGAACTTTCACGAGGCAGAAGTTATGAGATAAGTCATTCTTCTCTGGAGGGGAAAAAGAAAATAATCTTCTTGAAAGCACGGCTGAAAGGATATAGCATCATTAAAATGTGTCCCGTTTAATTGCTGTGTGGGTGGAATGGTCTACCGACAATCTGCTGGAACGATATCTTGCACTTATCTGGAGCAGAGAAGCTCTTGCCTCTGCCTTTTTTATTTTTTTTTTTTCACTGTAAAACAAGCCACATTAACTAGCTAGAGAGTCTTTTAATTACTCAGTGCTGGGACTTGATCAGCGTGCTACTGCCTGACAACCTTTCTTCCGACCCTAAAGACCAGGGACTTTTATTTTATCATGCACCTCACAAGGCCTGGCGCTTCGGAGCCCTGAGCTGACTGCAGTTTCAGATGTTACTATTACAGAAGGACTGTCTCTGGGTTTTGTTTTCTTTTTATCTTTGTGCTTAAATCTTCTGGGCCAGCGCAGGCAGAGGATACTTGAACCCTGTCCTCTTGCATCAGAGTAATTCAGCTGTATTAGGGAAAGATGGGTCACTTTAGCACCAGTTGTCAAAGTGGGAGCTTTGAAGTGGGTTTGAGAAAGGCGTCTCAGCCCAGCATGAAAGAGGGCAGCAAGAGCTTAAAGGGTAATTTTTTTTTCAAAGACTAAAATGTGGGGTTTATGCTGTGTTGTTTTTTTTTTTTTCCACTAGCAGAGGGTCTATGCTGTAAGCTATCACATTTTCCACGGTGTCCGACTGCATGTGATAGGAACATACCTTTCCCTCCACTTCAACCCAAAAAAGGTTGGCAAACTACGAGTGCAACAAAAACACAGGAGCAACTGCATGTAGATGAAGAAAATGCTGCACTGCAATAGGTTGCAGAATCAAAATAGCCCCTTTTGTACCCCAGGAGGAGTAAAGAATCAGCTTTCTTCTCCTTTCTCTCCCTTCTATGCTCTTTTCTTTGTGATGCATATTCTTATGCCTGTGGTTAAGAAAAACCCCACAAAACCAAGTCACTGGACAGGCATGCACCAGCAACCCTCATTTCTAAATCTCACATTCTCTCTTTAGCAGCTGTTTCTGCTGTAGATATTAAAGTTCTGCTGAGTGAGCTGTGAAGGGGAAGCACTCTGTTTCATGGGCAGTGTGTTTTGTAAGTTGGTGAGGAGCTTTCTGAGGTTTTTCTTCTCCTCAGGAGGTAGAATTTCTGGTGGTGTGGTGGGAATGCTAAAGGCTTGTCTAGACTGAGAAACAAGGTGTGTAACGTTAGTGCACTGAAACATGTGTGTTCCAAATTGCATCTTTCAGTGCACAAAACAGCTGGGAGAAATTCCTTTCTTGCTAACTTCTTTATATTTAATTGCAATTCCTGGGGTATCAGGGACTCACTTAAGAGTCACTAGATTCAGGAGTTATGTGAATTCATGAGAAATTTCAGGGTATCATAGAATAATTTAGGTTGGAAAATACCTGTAAGATTAGTGAGGCCAACCATTAACCCAGCACTGCAAAGCCAAACACTAAACCATGTCCCCNAGCCCAACACTAAACCATGTCCCCAGGTGCCACATCTACACGTCTTTTAAATTCCTCCAAGGGTGATGACTCCATCCCTTCCCTGGACATCCTGTTCCAATGCCTCACACCCCTTTCTGGGAGGAAATTTTTCCTTACATCCAATCTGAATCTCCCCTGGTGCAGCTTGAGGCTGCTTGCTCTCATCCTGTCTCTGTTCCCTGGGAGCAGAGACCACCTCACCCCCCCGGCTGCCCCCTCCTGTCAGGGAGTTGTACAGAGCCACAGGGTCCCCCCTGAGCCTCCTTTTCTCCAGGCTGAGCCCCTTTCCCAGCTCCCTCAGCCGCTCCTGGGGCTCCAGCTCCTTCCCCAGCTCCGTTCCCTTCTCTGGACTCACTCCAGCCCCTCAAATTCCTTCTTGCCGTGAGGGGACCAGAACTGGACAGAGCACTCGAGGTGTGCCCTCAGCAGTGCCCAGCACAGGGACGGTCACTGCCCTGCTCCTGCTGCCACACCACGGCTGGGACAGCCCAGGGGCCATTGGCCTTCTCAGCCACCAGGACACCCCTGGGCTTGTGTCCAGCTGCTGTTGACAAACTACCCCTCAGCAAGCCCCATAAAAACTCCAAAATGCAGAAGGAAAAGATTCAAGTACACTAGTACATCATTTTATTTTCCAAGCCACCTGTGAGCTCCTTGGAGACCATGAGCTGTTCTCTGGTCACAGCTGCCATATAAACTGGTGTGGTTAATGCTGAGTGGAACTTCTACTAGAGATCAAGAAGCTCCCCCTACGCCAGCTCTGTTATTAAGGGTAGGCCTGAACACAAGCCAGCTCCCAGCTTCCTCACTGGCTAGGCTGAGCAGGACGCATGTCATTTTTAACCTGGTTTAAAAACGTAAAATAAAAATCAAAGTTTCAGACCTTTTGCCTGCTTTGCATGACATGCTGAAGCGGAGATGGAATGGCTTATTTGGTGGAGCTGTGTTTAGCCCGACACCAGCCAAGTGGCTGCAACCTGCTAGAACTCACCCCTGCCCTGCAGAACTCCAAAACCAGCTCTCTGAAGAGTGCTGAAGTTCAGGCAGACCTGGTGGAAATGGTGGAGACGGCTTTCCACCACCTGAAGGGCCCCAGAAACAGAGCCACAACTGGTCAGGGTCCAGCAGAACCAGGGAGGAGGTGGCAGTGGTTTGCTGCTGTGGGAAAAGCAAGAGGTTGTAAGGTGTGCAAAGTGTTACAATGCAAAGCACACCCAGAGCAATTCCCTTCTCTGCATGGCAGCTGTGTCCCATTTTGGAAATCATTTCATGCCCATGGTGGGAATAGTGAGAAGTCTGGAAAGTGCTGGACTGGGAGAAAGATTGTGAAGTGATTCAAGATGAACATAACAGAAAGCTTCAAATACTTAGGAAGGAGAGGTAAAAAAAGAAATCTCCACAACTGGAAGGGAGAGGAGCTCAAGCTGTGGTGATGAAGCTTGGACAGTCCTGCAGCAATGAGGCTCGGGGGGAGAAGGTAGGGCCTCTGTCAGGGGATGTATTTAAGAGCAGGTTAAGCAAACATTCACTGGGAATAACCTAGACACAGCTGAGCCTGTCTTGGACCCAGAAGGTGGACTTGATGATCTCCTGGGGTCTGTTTTGGTAGACTTGCCTGCTTTTAGCAATGGTGATGGCAAGAAGTGCAACATTTGGGATTGGACCAACTGCTCAGATGAGTTTGGAGGTCAGTGTCAAACATCCCCTTCCCTCTCACACCAACCCCTTGTGTTGGAAAGTGTTGGATATGCTGGTTTTTCACTCACAGAGGCTGCTTTCTTTTGTTTCCAGGAGATGGATGCTCATCCCTGAATTTATCCATGCATTCATGGTTCACGCCACCACAGCTCTGTGCTCTGCCAGGGGGCCAAGTATGTGGCCCCCCTCCCGCTCTGAGAGGGTGACAAAATCAGAGTAGGACTTAAATGGGTGGCGGTCTCCTTGACCCAGATAAACACACTTTTTCTACAAACCCAGTGAATTTGCCCTTTCTTCTAAGTGCAAGTGAGCACTGGGCACGGAGAGCTGAAAAGCCATTTTGCACTCACACAATCCGGATGCAGTGGCCTTTATGCTCTTGGGCTGAGATCCATAAAATGGATCAGTGTCCAGAGCACTGGAAGGACTCAGCAAGCTGGACAGGCTGAAGCTTCTCACCATGTCATTACAGTGGCATTCACCAGTGACTCACCAGCAGCATGACAGGGGTGGCAGCTGCATTAATGCCTGTGGCTTCCATCACACAGCAGCACAAATATTTTTACCGTTGTTATCTTGAAAATAATGCCTGAAGTGTGTGAGCTCTCTCTAGAGAAGCTGCTGTCTTATTGCAGGTCTCTGCTTTAAAAAAAAGCACACCGAGCTTCCCTGTTCTGGAACACTGTGCCCTATCAAATGGGGATAATATTGGTGACTCCCACAATAACTCCTTAATGCCTGAGAAGCCTCTTCAAGGTTCATTTCCACAAACTCTGCAAGGAGGCAGGCAGGCAGCAGCAGCGAGGCTTATCCCTGGAAAGGCAGACCTGGCTGAAAAGCAGGGTCAACACTTCAGTGCCAAAGTGCAGAAAGTCCCTGACGTTGCTTTTCTGTGTTCCCTCTCACAGTCCTCGCTCATTCCAGCTATCACACCTCATCTAGCCCGTCCTGGAGCGTGGAGACCATGTCTCTCTGGTTTTGCCCTGAAAAGCCATTTCAGAAACTGCTTGTCCAGGCCAAGAACAACAAAGAATACCTGTCTCTCCCCAGGGAAGGGGACCCTGGCACCCTGGTGGCATCACCTCTGTGAAAAACCCCAGCGGGTTATGAGCTGCTGCTCCTCCACTTGAGAAGACTTTGAGGCCCCAGATGAAGCTTTCTGAGGTACCACTTCCACCCAAGGAAGTCTGCAGCCACAACAGTCTTCCTCCACAGATCCAGCTGGGCTGGGAGCTGGCTCTCAGGTCTCACAGCTCACCCTGCAGGGGTGCCTGAACACCTCATGGGCATCTTTACCGAGAGGATGTCATAGTGATGTGGGTTGTATCACCTTCACTGATCTTTTGCAAATTAGAACTTCAGTTCCCTAAACCATTAGATCAGCTTGCCCTTTTTTTTTTCCCTGCACACAGCCTGGGTACTTTACTTTGCTGTTATTAATTCATTATAGATCACAATCCCACCAAAAAATAGCACTAATCAGTTCTTCACCTGTTCCAGTGAAGAATCTTTCCAGAGAGAGAAAAAAATACAGGTAAAAAGTTGGATGGTTGGTTTCTTTATTTGTTGTTTGTTTTCTGGAAAACAGCCTAGGCAAAAGAAGACCACTGAAAAAAATACTCAGTCTTGCTGGCTCAAATCTGGTTTTGATTATCCAAATGTCAATTTTGAAGTAAACCATCTTATTTTCTTCATAAAGTCACACAGTGTTCAGTTCTCATTCATACCAATGCAGACTATGGAGGGCTTATTTTTGTTTCCTTTAACTGTTACAAAGCAAGTCTAACTTTTCATCAACTCTTCAAGGAAAAAAAAAACTATTTCCATGACATCTATCCAGGCCCACTATAATTACAATGTCAGCTGTCTCTTTTCATTTTCATGTTTACAGCATTAAGAATGTAATGAATAGCAGTCTGAGTCCCCTATGGGAACAGTGAAGTATTATTGCAGCATAAAATGATTAATTTGTTGTTAATTAACAGTAAGCTGAATTCAGGTCCACACAGTGCAAACCCTGGGGAGGAGCCACCAGGGAGCAGGTGGGGGTGTCACTGTCACCTGCAAGGGGTGGCAGCTGCCCCCAAGCCTCCCTTCCCCCATCCTCCTTCCCCTACTTCCTCAGGGAAGCCTTTCTCCCTTTTTGAGCCTGAGAGTGGACACCATCCATCCTTGCTGCCTGAGCAGAGGTTGGAAAATCCCTCACCTATTATACAAGGGCTGGAAAAATTATCATTCACAGCAGCACTGCCAGAAAAAAAAGGTGGGTTTGGGGGCAGTGTGTGTGTGTGCAAAAATCAACGTTGTGCTACTTGGCTCTGTGTTTTGCAAGGGAAAAAACCCGCATTTGCTCGCTGATGGAAGTTTCTCTTGGCTCTTGCAAAAGCAACACCACCACACACTGGTGGCTGGGGCTGTACTGAGACAGCACAGCAGCTGTGCACAGGGTTCACTGTGCTGACAAACACAGTGGGGAGCAAATATGCCCAGGGGCAGCATCTTCCCCGCAGGTAAGGCGAAGGGATTTTTGTTCAGGGATTTTTCTTCAGGAAGCCAGCAAGTCATTTTCAAAGCCAGCCTAAATTCTCACCTCTAAACCAGTCCCCCCTCCTCATCTCATGCTGGTGCAGAGCAAAGGAGACCCTCCGTGCTCGAGAGGATTGCATTAACCTCAAAAGAAGAGCCCTCCAAATGATTTGAGCTACAGTGTTGGGCCGACCTTGGCTGGCTCCCAGGAGCCCACCAATATTCCCTATAAATCTGCCTCCTCAAGTGAAGGGGGGAAATGAAGTAACAAAAGGGTCATGGGCTGAGTTAAGGACAGGGAGAGATTACTCACAAATTGCCATCATGGTCAAAACAGATTCAGCTTGGAGGAATTAATTCAATTTATTGCCAATCAAACAGATTAGTAAAATGAGAAATAAGAACAAACCTTTAGGTTTTGCACTCTGCCCTTCCTTCAGCTTCACTCCAGATTTTCTCAGCCTCCTCCCCCCAGGTGGCACAGGGGGATGGGAGTGGGGCTTGTGGTCACTTCATCACACATTGTCTCTGCCACTCCCTTCTCCTCATACTCTTCTCCTGCTCCACCTTGGGGTTCCCCCCGTGAGAGACAAACTTCTCCAAGGTGAGTCCTTCTCCTGTGCTTCAATTCTTCATGAACTTTCATTCCTTGTTTCCACAGGGAACAAACTACTCCATTATCACTTAAACCAAACACACCTGCTCATAATGTTTCCAGTTTCTGTGACATTTATCTTAAAGCTCATCCCAAGTATATCCAGTCTACCATCCCTTTGTCAGATGTCTATTGGTACGTTCTAGGTCCTCCAAGTTTAGCCACCTGTAGACAACAGTTCATTTAACCAAAAAATCTCTCCCCCCCAAAAAAAGAAACAAAACAAAGATCTAGTCCTAGTAATTGCAGAGGGAAAAGATTGAAAAGGAAAGTTCACATAATAATGAAAGGAAAAAAACAGTGCTACCTATTAAGCTAGACACGTTAGCTAATGACCTGCCCCAAAATCTTTGAAGTCACACTCTGTCCTCATCCTATTTGTCTTCTTCTTGTATTTCCTACATTGCCTGCAAATGAGTAGGACAAGCAGCAAGCTGTCAAGAGAAAATGGGCTCAGGATATCAAGAGGCCATAAAGGAATGAAAAGTGTTTGAGGGTTTAAATTTCCGCTTTAGGTGTGATAGTTCAAGATCTTTCACTAAATCAGGACAATTACACCTTTTCCCTATAAAAAGCAAAACCCACGACTCACAGACTGATGGAACAGCTCAGGAGCAGACAGATGGTGTTCTCTGCTGTTACAGTTAATAATAGGCTGTCAAGCCTAAAACCAGTAAACAGCTCCAGCATTGAGGCCAGCAGGATTTCTTCTAAACCTCTGGAGGCACAGCAAAGTGTGTCAGGACAAGTGCCCTGCTTTCTTTCACTGGGCTGCTCCCCAGCTGCTCCCCATTGGGGTAACCCCTCCTCCTCGTGACTCACATGGAGGGAAGATGTGACTCCTTAACCATCTCATTCCCACCGAGCTTTTTTGGAGCGTGGACGCAAAGAAGCTTATCATTCCAGATCAGGAAAATTGCCCGGTTTTACCTCCACGACTCAGAAAGCCCTTAAGTCACAGATTAGTGGCGTGGCTCAAGGCAGAGCGGTGGGTGTTTTTTGGTGTCCACACAGGCCCACAAAGGCATGCAGACCTCTCATTTTGCATTGGTCGTGGCCAACAGCACAAGGCCTACCCTGGTTTGCGTTCGTGGCTTTTTGGTCAGGTGAAGAGCAAAGCCAAAAAGTTCCAAAGAGTGCCAAACAGGAAAAAAAGTGCTGGCACGGGGTTTCTCCTTCCCACTGAAGAGCCATACACTAAAGCCTCCATGGAGTCTTTGCCATCTTCAGCTCTTTATGAACTGTACAATATGCAAAATCCAAAATGTTTGAAGAGAGTGAAGATTTAAAGGGGAGTGGGATGAATTTTGTATTCTTTTTGCTTGTCTTCTGGAAATTGCAGATACATCCTCCAATCTCGACCTGCATTACCTGTTCAGGTTTACACTTCTCCAGTTCTGTGCTGTATCCCAGAGCTCAGTGGAAAGCATCTTTCTCTCCACCCTTGGAGAATTGAGCCATGATGAAACCTGTAAAACCAGTAAGTCACAGTAATCTAACCCAGGCTGGGCTAACAGGACCGAGAAACGTTGCTCTAGATTAAAAGCTCTTCAGAGCAGTGCATTTCTCTTTGATCAGGGGTGTAAAAGGGCTTCTCCTGGTGGCATTGGTTTGGACCTTCAGGTAGTGCTGACACAAAAATGATATGTGGTTTTCATTCTAGGTCCGTCCTTTTTAAACAGTTAGGATATGGGGGGAAAAAATAGCCCAAAAAAACCCCAAAACAAAAAAAACCCACAAACAGACAAAAAAACCACACCAAAAAAAAAAAAAACCAACCCAAACAAAAAAAACCCCAAACCCCAAACAAAAAATCAACCAAAAAAGAAACCCAAACAAACAACAA
This sequence comes from Edolisoma coerulescens, assembly GCA_013397115.1. Classification (NCBI taxonomy): domain Eukaryota; kingdom Metazoa; phylum Chordata; class Aves; order Passeriformes; family Campephagidae; genus Edolisoma; species Edolisoma coerulescens. Next base: position 207,235 of record VWZW01001853.1, on the reverse strand, counting down.
CAACAAAAAAACAACCCAACCAACCAACCAAAAAACCATGAAAAACCCCCAGAAAAACCACAAAACCCCCACTATAAATCTGGAGACCCGTGCTGATGTAAGGCAAGGATAAAACTACTCAGCTTTCCTGCAGAGCAGCTCCCTGTGTCTTTGCTGTACTTAAATGTATTTCCTTTCTCCTATTGCAAGTATTCATTCCCAATTTCTGTTCAAACAGTAGCAGAATAAAAAGCAGTACTTGGAATGCACAATGGAAAAAAAAACAAAACAAAGCAAACAAGGTCCTTAAAATGGACAAACCAAACATCAGTATTAAAAATCTCTGTGTGTGGAGGCTTCTACCTTTTTGATGCAGATTTAAGTGGAAAATATTTCAGATATGTATCAGGGTGTGTCTTCTTTTGCCATTCAGCTAACAGAACTTTGTCTCTTATGTGCAGGTCAGATTTTCTTCCTCTGGTATTTGAAGTTACCACTCTTTCACAACTGGAGAACAGAACTAGGAGCAGAATCACAGAATCATTAAAGCTGGAAATGTCCTTTGAGGTCATCGAGTCCGACCTGTCACTGAACACCA
>VWZW01001853.1:191878-206566 GCA_013397115.1 Edolisoma coerulescens | reverse complement strand
AGTGCTGAGTCCAGTCATTCCTTGGACACCTCCCGGGGTGGGGACTCCAAACGGCCCTGGGCAGCCCTTTCCAATGCCTGACCACCCTCTCCATGAAGAAATTCCTCCTGATGTCCAGCCTGAACCTCTCCTGGAGCAGTTTGAGGCTGTTTCCTCATCCTGTTTCCTGGGAGCAGAGCCCAGTTCCCCTCAGCTGGACCCTCCTGTCAGGGAGTTGTGCAGAGCCAGAACGTCCCCCCTGAGCCTCCTTTTGTCCAGTCCTGATCTGCTGAGTCTGCTGTGGGAGACAGAGAGACCAGAAGATCAGTCCTCCCTAAGCCTGTTTTTAGATTTATACAAGCCAGTGGAGATGCATGTGTCTGTCTGATTGTTGTGGCTGTGGCAGGGTTAGAGCTACCCTCTACAAGGATCCCAAACCTCCTGACACAGCAGGAGCACCTCATCTCCCACCAAAGCTGAGTCTCAGCAGATGTCTTTGGATGCAGGGGAAGGGAAGCCAACACTTAGATCCTAAAGGAATGATTGCATACATCAGCATTTTAGGGCAGGATTATCCTTTCTGTGCACACGTGGCCCGAGGCAGGCCTGTAAAAACCACAGAGAGGAACAGTTTTTGAGTGCTGCAGAAGGAAAGCGAGCAGACTCAAGCATTAGAAATATCTGTCCACCACAGTGCTGTGAGGGGTCATCTGTCCCACGAGCAGATGGCCAGAGGAAACTGTGACTGCACAGCCAGACACTGGTCCCAGCCCTGAGCTCAGCTCTGCAGGCACATGGGGTGAGGAGCCTGCACCAGACCTCGCCCCAAAGATTGATTGTGGGAGCTTTGTGGTGGCCAGGAAAGGGAAATGCCTGAGGCTGCACAGATGCTCCAAAAGAGGGAAGGGAAGGAAGAGGAAGAGGAAGAGGAAGAGGAAGAGGAAGAGGAAGAGGAAGAGGAAGAGGAAGAGGAAGAGGAAGAGGAAGAGGAAGAGGAAGAGAAAAAAATGAAGAGGTTAGTGGGAGGGGAAGAGAGGGCTGTGTACAGTCACACAGAGGAGGATGTAAGACACCAGCACTTGCCCAGGAGCCTTGAGTTACATCTTGGGGATCACCAGTTGCCAGGGATGGTTCATCTGCACCATTTTCTGTGCCAGAACTGGCCAAGTGCCTGACCAAATGAGAGGTCTTTGTGCAGAGCACCAAGCCTCTCCTAATTTGGACACCAGGTGAATTATGAAAACACTCATCCTGAGGTGACCTCCCTACCAGTGCTCAGCTTCACTACCAATCTCCAGTGGCTGAGGAAGAAGGAACTTGGAAATTCAGTTGTAAAATGCCCACAGGTTGGTTGTTGACCAATCCGTTCAAGGTGATGTTTTGTTCAATGCATTCAGTCCAATTATGAGGAGACTACACAAGCGGGTACTCAAAGAGTTAAACTTCCTGAGATCCACAGGCTTGGTAGGCCGCTTGAGTAAAAGTGAGTTTCCTCTCCAAAGAGTTTTTCCAAGCTTTTATGGTCCACAGGGCACAAAAAAAAGGAGTGAGCAGTGGTGTGGGGGAGGTGATACAGGCTGAGTGGGGTGGAATAAAGAGCTGGAGGCTGGGAGGCTGCTGCCTCCTCCAGCTGCCAATAGACACCAGGGGTGAGGACTGGGAGATGTGGCATGGCTAACCTCCAGTGTTGGAAAGCCAGGAGCTGCCAGCCAGGCAGAATGGGCTGACCTGAGGGATTTGAGTCTGCAGCTGAGCAGTTCCTTGGTTCTTGAAAAGGGAGCTCGCACACCGGTGTCAGGAGTCCTGAGGACGGTGGTGGCCCTTCACATGGACATGGCAACAAAGCAAAGGGAGCAGTGAAGCAAAGGGGACAGGGATTAAAACCGAGCAAGACAGGGATTCATGCTGTCTGAATCACCAGCTTGACAGCCAGGTCTGCACTATTATTTTGTACATCTCAGGCAGCAAGCCTCGGCCCAGATGGGGTTCGTCCTGCCAGTCCCATTTGTAGCCTGGGAGGCTCAGAGAGCAGGGCTGTCCTGTTGCCTCCTCTCATCCCTGGATGTTGTTCCTGTGGCCTCTAGACTGTGTGAGGAGGCCAGGTGGTGGATGGAGCCAAGCCAGGGTGAGGCCAGGGAAGGCAGAGGCACAGGCATGGGGACAGTGTGGGGTGGGAAGGCATGCCAGGCTCTGGTGACAAATACAAGAGCCAGCCTTGTACTATTGACACGTCTTGATTCCAGAGAGAGGCAAGGAAAAGTGCTTCAGGAAAGCCTCTCTTCCATATGAGATTTCCTCCTACCACTTCTCCTGAGGTGGGACATGATCCTGTCCTGTGCTAAGACGGATCACCCACACAGGTTGAAGGGGAAAGGATGGACAGACAGGATAGCTGTTCAACCAACCAGAGAAAAACTGGTGGAGTTCAGTAAGTGCCTTCTAATTTTGGTCCTTCAGAAAAACAGATCCAAAGGATGTAAGGGGGAGGTTTTCAAAAGCCACGAGTTTCAGCCTGGCTTTGGTCTCACTGCAGCCAGCAGGAATTTTACTCCTGATTACCGACGGGAACAGAATAAAGTCAGGAGTGAGCAAACACCACCTTTACAGAGCAGCATCGTTCCTTCCCTCCAGGGCTGAGCAGAGGCATGCTTCTGATGATCAGCAAAAAGCCTGCATTTAATGTCAGCCGGAGGGGGGAGAGTGCTAGAAACCTCAGAGACACCCTGGGATGTCACACCGAAACAAGAGGCTGCGCTGAGCTGGGGATGAAAAGACAAACCGGGCAAAGGCAGCGTTCACATGGACTCTGACAAAGACAGAAGGAGGGAAAGAGGGAGCAGGAAAGCTCGGGGAACAAAAGGACGGACTCTGCTCTTACCCAGGCTGACACAAACGCTGCTGTAGTTTGTGATAACTGAGTGTACCACCCCCAGAGCTAACCTGGGGGAGGAGGGGAACACTTTGCCTGTTTTGGTTATCACAGGTGAATGTACTCACACAACAGGTGTACAAATCTGGGCAACACTGGGGGTAGCAAATGAGGAAACAGAAAATAAAACCCAGGAAGCGTCCGTTACCAAACCAAAAGGATGACATCAGCGAGACCAAATTGTTCACACCCTGAAACAACAGTGACTCTGTCTGGCTGCACCTCTATTTCTACAAGGTGCCCACAGTCATCATCCTTTAGATTATTACCCCTAGACTAACACTGAACAGTGATTTAAAGAAATAAATTCTGGAGAAGGAAATGCATTGCTTGCCTCTTTCTTTTATATTTGTAGTGGTGAATGGACCTCTAGTGGCAACAGCAAAAATCTCCAATCAAGTAGATAATAAGTTTTGGTTAAGGGAATATGGTGTAGATAGAAACCCTCTGAACAAAGTTCAGAATGAAGGACAGGTACTTTGAGTAATCAGACACAAGATTTTCATTTCTGAATAGCAAGGCCATTATTACCTCTGTGTGCTGTTAGCTGTGCAGTGGTCTTTGCTGCTTTTGCTGGAGCAAATAATACTGTTAGTTGTGAAAAACAATGAAAAAGTTCCTCCTCATAGCTGCAATTTTTTGGAAGGATTTTTAAACTAAGTCATGCATTAGGTCGTTTGGGGTTTTTTGTGCAGTTGCACTGAGATTAGCTTTTCTTCTTGAGGCCTCTGTTTTTCCCTTTGAAATATGAAAGACTCTGGAACAGTGCAGAAGATCAGTAAAGACTCAAGTTATACTCACTACAATGGGACAGCACTGCAGAGTTGCCCAGCTGAAAGATTTTGTGTGCTTTACAAACTCAGATGAATGCCATTGCATTCACTTGCAACACTTGCAACACTTTTTCCTCCAGCTAGTTTTCTTGCCTGTCATTGCAGTTACCCATGAGCTTCTCATTAGGAATGGGATTGGTCCTTGAATTCATGGCACTTTGAAGAAAGGTAGTTTATGTGTCCTATCCAAAAGAGAATCAGAAATTTAATATCCTAAATCCTATTAATTTTCAATAAGTCATTAGGTTTCCAAGAGGTTAAGTTAGATTTGAAAATGACAGCGAGGCAGCTGAGGTTTTGCTGGTTAAACCTCCAACCATCAAAATTCACCATTTTACAAGTGTAGAAGAAACACAAGTGTTAAAAAATCACTGTTACAGCAAGGTCTTATGGGGACTAGGAAGGGAAGGCAGAATGAGAAGCAAATACAAAGAAAAGATGGAGAAAGATAATGTAATAGATATATAAATACAACTGTATATACACATACACGTACTCTAAATAAAAGTGTCCATTTGTGCCAATTTGGGCATAGGCCAAAGCACGTTGTCCATCACTAATATGAATCACAGACTTCAGTTTTGCTTAAAAAGTGCACTTTATGGTCAGGTTTCAAACTGCCTCACATCTACTACCAATTAAAACCTTGTGCACGGGGCTCTCTGACCCTTAGTGGCGTCTTCACAAGTGGCTTGAACTTATCCCCCCACCCTGGTTGTTAATGGCACTGGAGCAGGGTGAAACAAGGACTCAGGTCCCCAGGGCTCTGTAGACAACAGAACAGAAGGGTTTGAACTACTGTTCCTCCAGATTCCCTTCCTCAAGGCCCCTGTCTGGGTTTCTGGCATCTTCCCCTCTTTGGCTACGAAGTCTTGGACTGTCAGAGGTTTTATTTCTGGTATTGACCNGCTGAGTAAATGAGATGTTGTCAGGAGTCCTATTGCAGATCAACTCTGCTTAATAGTGCTGTGCCTCCCCAGCAGGCTCTGAGTACCTCACACCTGTCATTCTCCTTTCATTTTCATTGGGATGGGGCAGGGGGAATATTCCCTTTCTTTTCGGGAACTGCTGGACCAAAGAACCAAACGACCTCATGTGGAACACCCACAGGTGGAGCAAAGAGCTGAGCTGAGATGTTGTGTTTGTCCTGCTCCCCCAGTGCCACCATCCCGTCCATCACTCACCCCAGGAGGAGACAGACATGTGTCACCCACCTGCAGTGTCACCACCTCCTCTTGCAGCAGGATTATACAACCACCCACGGTTCCTCCAGCCAGCGAGTGGCTTTTGGGCACAATATTTGCATGCTTGAGTTGCAGACAGAGTCCTGCAGATTATCCTTTCACAGGAGTGGAGCTTTGATGGTGGTGCCTCTGTCCATGCCCGGTGAGGTGCCTGAGCTGGGTCTCTCTTGGCGTGAGAATCAGCACTAAAAGTGGGCAAGTGTCCAGCTCTCCAAGTGCTATTGGTTCACTTTTTCTGGCTGCAGACACAAGGAGTCAGTCTACACCTTCATTTCAGGTTGTCTTTGCAGCTCATACATAATGTTCTCTGCCAGGGAATATTCTGGAGGCAGAGAGAGCAGTACCAAAGAACAGGCGCCCCAGCTCAGCTCCAGCAACGTCCTGCTCCTCTCTCAGGTGTGGTTTTCCCTTTTTTTTGGCCCTTTTTCACTACTCACTCAGCATGAAGGGGTGGAGCGAAGCGTGGCTGCCCTGTTCTTAGACACGGAGATTCCTGTGTGTCAAAGTTCCACCTCTTCCTCCTCTCTGTCAAGGGGTGACTCAGGGAGATGTCTGCACTCATGGGGTGGCTGGAGATGGCTGATCTTCCTCTTTTCCTTGCTTCTAACTGTGTCACTGTTGATTAAACAACAGTCTGAGGTAGCCCTTGAAGACAGAATGTGTCCCCATCATGTTGGGCCCATCCAAAGTGCTCCCGTACCCCGGATGAGCTCGAAGCTTGATGAGGAGGGGCTGAGTGGACAGCCCCCTCAGCAGCCAGGAAAGGCTCTTTCTCAGAGGGGCTGAGAGACACATCTGGGCAGTTCTGAGGCTGCTCTCACTCCTGCTGCTCTGGCTTTGCACAGGGAAGGGTTTTGATGGGTGTGTTGCAGGCTGAGGGATCATTTCTTGGTGTCTCAAAGCTGCTATGAGCCAAGGTGCTCTGGCTGGGGGGAGCTCATCTCTCCCACCCCATCAATGAAAGCACAAAACCTACTCAATACTCAACAAGAGCAGCTTAGAATGTAACTCACTAGAAAAGCACTTTTTTAGGAGAGTGTTCAAGCAACAGGAGCCCAACTTTTGGTCCACTACAACCTAAAGATCACATTGTCATTTCTTATGTCAATGTGATGTCTCTTACCAAAACTCTTCCTGCTTACGTGTGTACTTTTGAAATTGAAGCCTCATCTGAAGATAAATGTTTTTGTTCAAGCCTAAAGATTTGCTTGTCTCTAAAGGAGTTGTTTTTTCTTTCCCACTACTTTTTGTTTTATAAGGGAACAATTAAAAAAAAAACCCAAAAAAACCACCAAACAAACCAATAGATAGCTGTTAAAATTGTCACACGGACAGAACTAAAATAAGTGTAAAGACCTATTTTTCCCAAAGTTCCAGGTTTATTAATCTCTAAGATAGGTAAGACCCTGCAAGTTCCAGCATCTCTTGTCCTCTCCTTGTCTTTCACCACACACCTTATTGGCAGGTGCTAAAACACACACAGGAGAGATGCAGATTCAACAGCACCAGACTGATGTGGGAGGATAAGCCCCATTGAATGTCAGTGGCAGCTCAGAAACCAAAGCCTTCCTCAGTATTATTTTTTTTTTAACTCAATTTAAATCTGCAACTACCTGGCTAAATGTTATTTGTAAAGCTTAAGTGGCCCTCCACGCTTCAGGAACGCAGCTGTAACAAAATGAGACAATCACCCCTCCTCTTCAGCGCAGTTACTCAGTGCATGTCAGACTTCATTGTGGGGGTGGTGGTGGTGTCAGATACATCACCAGATGCATTCCAATGCCCAAATCGGGCTTCTGAAGCCTGTCCGTGTTCTGTCCGTGTGCTGTTCAGACGTGTTATGAGGAAATGATCAAAGGGGTCACCAAAATCCTGACAGAAAACATCCTGTTTTGTATCTGTTTGCTCGTAAAAGTTTGCTAAACCCACTGGTGTTAATAAGCTATTAGAGACCATGTTTGCACTGTATAATAATAATTAAAATATCACCAGTGGGAATCTGACCCTGTGTGTACAAATCCTTGTATGACAATTAATGTAGTAGGGAGATGTGCTCCTAAAAACAATTAAGATATAATTGGATGAGTTGATCCAGAAAACATATGGTTTATTTAAAAGGAGGCAGAGGTGGAAGAAGCAGCCACTTTCAACACGGCACAAATTAGAGCATGAGAAGAGACTACATTGTGGCACTCTAATTGAAGTATTTAACGTCTATATTTAATTTAGTTTTTATCACAGGGAGAAAACCACCTATTTACATGATTTCACAGCCTCATTTTCACCTTCACAACTCCTTATGTGGTCAGATGATGTCACCCCCAAGCAGATAGCAAAGCAACCCTTAGTTTCTTGTGTGCAAGGATGCCAACCACTGCCTCCTTTCTCTTTGTGTGGCTTTGTTTGCGTGGGATCGGGTTCTCCTGTCTCTGAAATAAGTCAACACAACTCAGATCCCATCACGTGGTGGCAGGGGCATGGTTTGGCAGCACACAAGAGCTGCTGGAGATCCCACAAAAGATGCCTGGGGGACAGCCAGCTGCTAGATTACACACTAAGCCTTCCTCCCCTCTGCCTGGCCAAAAGTTGTCTCCAAAACCCTGACAGGAAGAATAGGCTGGGGATTAATCTTCTCTTCTGGGGGAGAACCCACTGCATCTCCTTTGCCCTGCTGTAGGCATCCCTCCTGACCAAGGGCTGGACTCACTGACTGCCTCCTGCACTGCCTGCTGGCTGAAAAGTGAGATGGTCACGAAACCCAAAGCTGGGCTAATATCTGTTTCATCTAGGCCCATGACGTGGTTTTTTCTTATTTGCGCAATAAAAGGCAAAGCATTTCCCTCTTCCCGTCAGTTTCTGGGTTTTAAAAAAAAAAAAAAATAAAAATTGAAAGACAGCTCATAATGAGCACAAACTCCACCATAAAAACACAGTAAGAAAATATGGTAAGTAAGGTCTCCAAGAGGCCTTGGATAATTTGTTTGAGGATTGAATATGTCCTGGAAGAATGGGAAGGAGGTCCAGTGAAAACACCTGTGGCTCCAGTGCTGGGAGGGGACTGACACGGTGCAGAGGCAGTACTAAAACATGTCTGTAGAGTGAAAAGTACTGGTCTTAAAAACCTCCCAGCTGTGCTTGGACCTCTTGGAGTTAAGAACAGCCTTTTCTTTTGGGCCTGGGGGTTATCCAAAGTAGGGCAACACCATCAAGGCTGTAAGAGCACTCCTACCCTTGCAAGAGAACCTGCAACCAAACAACACCCCAAACCCCACAGCAAACAGTGGGCTGGAAAATAAAGGCAGCACGCACTGGGAAGTCCAGGATGAGCTCACAACACCTGGAGAAATCATCATGTCCATGATGGGCAGAAAAGACCTGGGTTCAAAGAAATCCTTTCCTCTTTGACATCCTCTCCCTAGCAGGAAAATAAACCAGCACCATGAGACGTTGGTTCCACACTGGTGTGGTGGGGTGGTGTCCTCCCCCCCAATCAGTTTGTGTCAATGCTGCTCTGTGCTGGAAACCACTGGAAGAGGCAAAACTTCCCTCAGATTGTGCTGATTTTGGCTGGCTGGTGTCTCCTGACACCTGACTCGGCATCAGGAGAGCAGCCAGCGGTGTGGACAGTGCTGCATTTTCCTGTCGGGCACGTCAGCTTCTCCTCACTGAATCTCAGGCAGCTTCCCCATCAGAAGCAGCACATCCGGCCTCAATCCTTAAGAAAACTTTGAATTACTGCAAACAAAACGTTAGATAAGAGTCTATTTGTCCTTCCTGCGTCTTTAGCCACTTCTTCCAGCTGCATTGGGTGTGATATAAGGAAGTTGTGTAGATTTAGGCATGCTGGCATCAAACAGGTTCCCAAGAAAAAACACCATTTACAGCTGCAGTGCAGTTTTTCCAGCCTGGATTGCTGCAAAGGGCAGAAATCTTGCCCACATGCTTTCCGAGGGTGGCTATTTACAAGCCCAGAGGAGACAAATTCCAGCATACTCCAAAACTGGGACTCTTGAAACACACCTGAATGCATGCAAAATGCAATTAATTAAATCAGTACCCTGCTGGAAATCACTTAACTGCTTACAGGGCTTAAGTGCTGTTGTAAAAGGAAGAAAATTCTAAAATGAAATATATACTTTGGAGCTGAATCAGCCACACAATTTCAGGTTGGCTGGGCAAGCTGTATTTACAGCTTGGCGCATTCTGTTTAAAAAGGTGAGATAAAACATAGGTACCACAACTAAAAAAAAAGTTCTGAACCTGAGCAAACTTATTTCAAGTCCTGAAAAAGTTGGAGTTTTCTTATGTAAGAAAGCAGTGGCTAAAAGAATCAGTAGTAAATAGGTGTCTTAGCCCATATCTTTGGCTGGTGGAACATGCAGACACATCCATTATCACCTTTTCTCTTTTTATATGAGCCCTTCCACCTCTGGCTGTTGCAGTAAGAATGGATTCAAGAATCAGAGGAATTCACAGGAGCGGCTGGGAACACAGAGCCCTGCATTTTGCATATGAAATACCCGTGGTAACAGATAGTCTTGGGCAGTCTGTAATTGCTGGTGAGTGTTATAGGAAGTTTTGGACCACTGTCAAGCAGTAAAAGAAAGTGAAGGAATAATACTTTTTCAAAGTTTTGTCCCTTTTCAATGCCGAGGAGTGAGTCACCGCAGTCTGGCAGCCTGTGAAAGTCACATTCCTGGTTATATTGCTTGGTGAAGAAGAGATTCCTGATGTCTTTCCCGAGTTCGATGAGACCCAAAGCCAGCGTGAAACCTCAGCCATATACCAGATCTGCCTCCAAGGTCTGCCTGCTTTCCCTACGCATATCTCTGATGTCTCAAATTGCATTTTCCTGCATGGAAAAAATGACACTTCTCTGTGTGCTTCCTTTTAGGGAGACATTATTCAGTGAAGCAGAGATTACCTGGGCATAATAAAAAGTCAATTTGCAACAATATTCAGATGAAGACCAAGTTCAACACTTCTTATTCAATATTTTTATTGATTTGAGGGACTTGAAAGTCTGTTCATTAGTTTGTAGATTGTGAGAGGGCCTGTGAGCTTTGAAAAACAGGCTGAGGAATTCAGTCTGATCCTGACAGAGTAGGAAATTAACCTGGGTAAAGGATTAAGTAAGTAAATTAATCNGATATAGATATAGATATATAGTATAAAAATATCTGGGGGTTATGGCTGGTCACAAATAATGAATAAACCAAGAGTGATACATACAATTCATGCCTGGATGCAGGACATCCGAAGTCATCCTCCTACTTCTTCACACTGCTAAGGGTTTGCATGTATTTACCTATTTGGTCGTTTTTGGGGCATCAGATTTCAGGAAAAACGTGAGCCTGTTGCAGCAAATGCAGAGGAGAGTGACAGTGAGATCGAGAGGATGGGAAGACAGAAAAACCTCGGTGGCTGTCCAGCTCAGAGGACAGCAAAGGGAGGTACGAGAGATGTCCTCAGCTGTTCCTCAGCTGCTCTGAGGAAGAATGGAATAACCTGCCTGCCATTTCCATTGCAGATGGGACACGAAATTATGCTGTCAATTGCAAGGAAAGGTCATTAGCTCCAGCTTCAGGAAACAAAACATCCAGGCAGCAGGAACAGCTGAGCCCGAGGGCATCGGTATCACACCTCCACCTCTGGAGAGATTGAAGAAGAGATTAGACAAACATCCATCTTGAATAACCAGCCTTGAGGCATGGAGATGGAGCAGATATCTCTTCCAGGCCTGTTCTCTGGTTTCCTGTTTGCCAATTGACTTTTTAAATAAAGCACCTCCATCAGAGGATTCCTTTACTCTTCTGTTGCGTGAATGGGTTGCTGATGCTCAAATTCACTCCCTCCATTTCCCTCAGGCTCGTTTGTGCATTCTTCACGGCAGAGAGCCGCAGAGCAGGGTTTTCTGGCTGTCTGACCACTGTGAGCATGTCCCTTCCTTGTCCCCGAGTTACCACAGCTCAGCTGGTACCAGGTGTCTCCTTCAGCCATGGCTGGTCATGTTCTCGAGCTTCAACAACCCTCCCCAGCTCTGTTTACTCAAAAAGAACCTGAAAACCTCGGGGAAAATACACTTTTGGAAAGATCACACCCCTCTCAACCCTTTGGTGTTGAAGGTCTACATGGAAGCAGAACGCTTAATTCCACTTATATTAATTTCTAATTAATGAGCCTTTATTCCCCTCCCTGAAAATCCTCGAATTATTCAGACCCTACTCCCAGCTCCTGTGAATTTAGTAACTGGGAGTGCCCAACTTGGAAATCAGAGGCTTGCTTGCCAATTGCAGGGAAATCAGTGTGAAATCAGTATTTTGAAGCCCTGTGGATTGTGTTCCTGCAATGGAGATCGTTTCCTCTGTGCTGGGAGTTCAGACACAAGACCACAAAAGCCAATTTAGATAAGAAGGAACTTTGCAGCAGGGCCTTGTGATAAAAGGATCCAGAAACCAGGGCTGGGGAGACAAGAACAGAGTCAGGAGAAGGATGGGGTGGGGGGAATTTCCTGTTTTGCACACACAAAACAGCAGCTAGAAACCCACAAAACCATATGTGTTACCCCAAAACTGATAATCACTTTTACTACTCTTTTTGCAACAGGAGGGAGGCACACATACATGATATGGAAGGATGGCAAACCATCACCCTGTCCAAAGACACTGCTCGTAACAGAATGACACCTGTCCACTTCAGTAGTAGTAGTGTTTTTAAGGACTTTATTGGAATTGTGGCAATTGCTGGATAGGAAAACTTCTGTTCCATCTGTCAGTCTGGGTGGACAAGGGCCCACATCCTCAGCTGCTGTCCAAAACCATGATTGTCTATGCAGATATTGTTCCCCAAAACAAAGCGTAGCTGCCTGCCAGCAGAGTTCCTTCACTCTGATTTTGGACTGGAGATAGGAGAAACATTCCCAACAATGTTGCTGTGGCACTTGGATCAAAATCAATGTTATCAGGGGGAGTGGAACAAGGAATTAAACAGGTGGGTTTTTTTTCCTAGCATTTCTTCTTTCTCCTTATCTCTTTGACTCACGGCCTGAAAGAGTTGTAGTTAGAATATCTTTGGGTTTGGTATGGTTTGGGATTTTTAAGGAAAAGATAGGCGGGGGGAAAAAAACTCCAAACCACCAGCCTGGAAAGCACAGCAAACCTTCTGCTTTGGGATTTTCTTCAGAAAAAAAGGTTTGCAGGAAACCACCTTACTCAGTTCAGAAAAGCATGCAGCAGCTCCTTCCTTCCCTTCAGCTACAGCATTCCTCATGGCCGATTGTTGTCACACTTGAAGCAGCAACCAAGGACAACCCCAAAATTGTTATTTTTTTCCCTAAGGGTTTCAAGGTTTGAGCTTCTCCTTACACCATGTTCGATGCCATCACTGTTCCTTCACTTCTCTGGCAATGGCACCTTACAGCCTCAATCATTTTGGCAGATGTTGTGCAAACATATATGTCCATTTACACTGCCCTGCATGTCAGCCTCTGAGCTCTTCTATTATTTTTGGGACTTATTTGCATAGCTGGTGAGTGTTACTGTGCTACCTGCCTTTCAAACACCCTTGTCTCAGCCAGATCTCTCAGAGAGCTTCTCTAAGGGTAAGCAAGCCAAGGCTTGGTGGAATCTCTCTCTTTAAACTGTCATATTCCCTGAGAAAATGTTTTTGGGGGGGGTTTCTTGCCTCCGGGCTGCCCTTTTTCAAAACTGGAGGCACCAACACAGATGAGGAGAGCTCAGTTCTTTCTGAGCACTTGCCCATCAGTGTGTCGTTTATATTCCTCTCACTTTCAGAAACCCTTCTCAGGGCTTTGTTTGCTTTTCAACTGCTGCCAAACATTGTCCAGATGGTCTTAATGTCACATCACTGTAGGTCTTTTATTTTCTAGTCTGTGCCCTGTTTTGTCCTTCCTTCCAAGCCAATGTCTCTAAGACTATTTTTGGCCCCTTACTTCACTTCCCCTCCCTTCTGTCCATCAAGCTGGGTGAGTCACACTCATCTGTCCAGGAAACCTCATCTATTACCCCAATTGTTCTGGACTGAAAGGAGGAGAACAGTCATCTCCAGATGACATTGTTTATGCCACCCCAAAGTAGCTCACCAAGGGTTTGGGTACTTAACACCAAGCAGTGACTCCACACACACACAAAAGGCTGCCCTAGCAGCACCGACTGAACCTTCAAGAATGTGCTTTGGAGAGGGAGCATCCTGCCAGGAGCCTGCAGTTATCACATGCCAGTGTGTTTTCTAACAGCACCAGGAGACCCAATTCTCACCTATACGCCCGTGCAGAAGGAACCCACGGATGCCAGCAGAGATGTCCAAGCGCAAACGCTGGGCTGGGATTCAGCTCCCTTGTGCAGGGTGGGCAAAGAAAGATGCACACAATCCTTGGGTCTTAAATTCAGAGAAATGGACACTTTTCTTCAGCATTTTCCTCACCAACGTGGTCATTAGAAACCTTCATTTTCCTCCTGAGTTTTTCTCAACTATCTGCTCTGAGTTTAACTCCATTTAACAATGAACCCTTTTCCATGCCTTCAGTCCCATTCTCGGGGAAGAAAACTTTTCTGACTTCTACCACTTCCTTCCAAATTCTGAGGACATTTTCCCAAGGCTGTTGGTTTCATCATTGTCCTGAATTTTCGTGCTCTCCTGCCTGCTCAGTTTTAAAACCGAATCCTGGCCAAACATCACATTCCTCCAGAACAGGCAGCCCTTTCTCTCTATTGTAACCATCAATATCAGCAAACATGAAGGAAAAGAAATTATCTAAGCCTCAAGGAACAGCTACTCCTGCCCTTCAGAGGCAGAGTAGAGGAGACATTTGGGTTTTGCAAACAAGGCTGTGCACGGTGGCAACCTAAAGCTGTAGACCCCTGTGCGACCCTTAGTTTAACACTACTCACTCGTGAAAGGAGTGGGAAGTATTTCTGCTTATAAAAAGAAAAAAAAAAAAGGACTTGACTGACAGCATCTCAGGAGTCCCCACATTGTGTTCAATTCATCAGATTTTGTAAGACATGGGGCCAAATTATCACACTGCTTGCCTACCACTGCAGATAAAATCCCTTCAAATGCCAGAGAAATAACTCTGGAACCACACACTGGCAATTTCTAGGAGGTGAACTTGGTGCTTTCTCTCCCATCCAGTTCCAGGGTTATGAAAGCACTGCAGAACTTTCCCTGGGGGGCCTTTGTGTGCTCACCAACTTGTGCAGCAAAAAGTGCTGCAAACCAGCAAGTTAACAAGGTAGCAAGGTGCTGAGGGTCATAAGGTCTGCAAATAAATTAATTTTGGGAAGGAAGGAAGTTTTCCTTTTCCATAGGGGAAAAAAAAAAATAAAAGGAAGAAGAAGAAATCTAGTTCACAGAAACTCCAGGTCGACCTCATTTTTTTTTTTTTTCTAAATGCACACAATTTCAAAAAATCAAAAGCACCTGCAATCATTCAACACCTCTGTGAAATCAGGGCAAATCTTGAGCTTTTCTTATTTTCCAGAGTAATATAATACAGCAACTTCAAACCAAAAGATCCTTCCCAGGCTGCCTAGTAATCTCCTGAGAGCCATCCCATACATCCTAACACAATGCTGTCAGCTGGATGATGGGATTAAATAGCATCCAGGTTAAAGCCAATGCAATCCAGAGAACAATGATTTCAAACTCAGCGGTCTGGGAAGTGGAATGTATGGTGTTCCTC
>VWZW01001853.1:140128-191844 GCA_013397115.1 Edolisoma coerulescens | reverse complement strand
TTCGGTGCCTTCAGGAATACTCTTCCACGCTGAGAAAAGGAGAGTGAAATTCCCAAAGGTCACCCTGCCTGCCCACCAGCAGGAAGATCTGGGTGGGATGTAATGGTGTCAGGAGCCATTCAAGGCCATATTTAAAGCTGAGATGTATTTGATGAGATTTTAGTTAAAGAAAATGCAAAAAAATATATATTTTTTTAATTTATATAAATCTGTCCAATCTGTCCAACCTCCATTTCTCACCAGGTTATGATGATATAGGCTTGGGACTGCAGAAACCAAAATATTCAGGCACAAAAACTGGCTTTGGACTTTTCACTCCCTCTGTCTTTCATTTCTAGGAAGCAGAGAAAATGATCCTGGAAATTTTGGTAAAACCCTTAACTCTGATTTTTGAGGTGTTACACACACACTGAATAGGCAAAGCTGGAGCGTGGCCTAAACAGACGAGTCTGGTGAGAAACCCAAATCAGAAATTCCTATGAACAGTCTCCCCCCCCACACCTCCACACCCCCATTATTACAGTTGTTATTGCAATTATTGTGGTTGTTGTTATTATTTCACCAGTTCTGATGTTTACGTTTAATCTCCATCTGCCAGGCAGCTGCTGCAGAGCAGGGGATCCTCTGCGTACGTACAGCTACTTTGGTGACCCGAGTAATTGCACAAGTGCTTCATAGTTTCTCCCTTCCCTAGGCACCGTGGAGATGACATCCCTGAGGCAGCAAGATGCGGGCTTGGTCTGTGACTGTGGGTCATCACTGAACTGTTTCCTGAGCTCCTGTCACCACCCTGTAAAGATTAACACAAGCAGAATGAAAAGCAGAGTTGTTCCTCTCAGACCCTTCTGCTCCTGCTGCTCACAAAGGAGGATGAGCACGCCCCACGTGTTCTCAGCACTTGAGGCAGAGCACAGGAGCCTGGCAGTCGAGGAAGAAGGGGCAGGGCACGGTGAGGCACGGAGGGTGGGCAGGTCACCAGCAAACCGAGCGTGCACCTCTCCAGGCTCTCCTGAGCCTCGGTCAGGAACAGCTCTTTACTAAGAAATACACATTTTTTTCCACCTAGAAGGAGGACGACCTTGCATTGTCCTACCACATGCTGGATCCCTTGGGCCAAGCAGCACTCAACCCCAGAAGGCAGAGCTGGGGCACAGGTGAACCCACGCCGCTCGTCCCACTCCACACGCAGACTCTCAGCCCTGCCATATGAGGCTACTCAGCTTATCAGCAGCTCCAGTGGTCAGCCACGCTTTTGAAATGATTTATGCACTGACCTCCCAGAGGTTCCTCAGGTTTTTTTGCCCTCCAGACAGTAGGAGCAATAACTCTCAGAGCTTCACAAATTTATGAGGCGCGGCTCACGTCACTGCAACCACGGTTGGAAACATTGAGGAGCTGGATCCAGCTAGCTATTTATAGAGGGACATAGGAGCACCTTCCAAAACGCTGAAAATGGTCCAGCATGACTGGGTTTGTCACTAGAACCAAAGGATGGGATTTCAAAGAACCTGATCGTGTAAATCTGCACCTCTGAGTGCCTGACAGGGCAGCAAAGAGCAGTGGCCAGAGCCTCTGGTCAGATTCTTGAGGGGCACAGATTCTTGGGTAGATCCATCAGACGGTGGAGGGGTGGTGATCTGTGCCAGTGGAAGAGCTGTTGTCCTGGGGGAAACTTCACAAACGTTTTAGTCACACATTCCAGTTCATCAGGAAGTTTCTCTCCGCAGAGACACTGCAAGGTGCATGTGTGTGCATGTGTGAAGACAGCAAAACTTCCTTCTTTAATTTTTTTTTTTTTTCTCTGCAGCTGGGGGGGAACAGCTTCATCCAAGCTCCTTGAGGACTGTGTGACAGCTATCCAAACACCAGGTCTTCACCCACCTTCCAGCTCCATGCTCTGGTGTTCCCATCTTTCCATGTTCATGATCCCCACTAAGCCTGTCCCTGCAGGGCCCCCACCTTTCCCACTTCTCCATGCCCAGTGCATCCCATTAATTTGTGTCCTGCTCCATCTACCTGCCACAACTCTGTCAGGCAGCACTTGTCCTGGCAATGGAACCAAAATTTAGTGCCACAGCTGCCCTCGCAAGGGATCAGCAGCTTCACTGTCTCTGCCACAGGCTGGGAAATACTCAGGAGGTGTCCTCCCATCGTGTTATTTTTCCTCTTTTTGTAAAATATTTTTAATAGTATTCAGGGTCTTATTGTATTTATTTAATATTTCTGGAGATAAATCGACAGCATTTATAATCTTCTTTTTCTGCAGCAGCATGAAGTGCTAGAGGAGGCAAGGTTTGACCAGTGTGGTTGAGGAAGGAGAAGCTGATAAAACTTCTGGGGTTTTTTTGCAGTCCCCTTGACAGAGAGGAACAAGCCACAGATGTGCAGTTGAGCAAAATAGGTGGTTTTGTAAGAAAAGGAGCATTACAGCTCTGGGCATCATGTGAGCCTCAACCTTTCCTAAACTGAGGTTTAGGAAAACCTGTAACAAGACTCTGTGTAACAAGAAAGAATATTGAACCAGAGCAAGTCCACTGACAGTTGAAAACTCTTTATTGCCTTCTTTGTATCTCTGGAAAGGCACAGAGAAGGGAAAAGACTCCGGTTTTCAGGCAGAAGCTGGTGGTAGGATATGATAGGGAAACAAGACAGCTGCTGTGGGATGCTTGCAGGTCTAAAGGCATGATCCAGTTCTCTGGCACAGGGATATTTTTCATCAGGGTAGCTTGAAGCGCATGCCCTTCTTTAGGATCCACAGTCAGTGAGACTCCCTGGTATGCCTCCTGGGCTTCAGAAGGTGAGAAACTGAGCCTGGTGAGGTCATGGAAAAACACCAGGGAAACATTGCCTGACATGCTCTGCCTTTGCTCAGCCTGTGCTGTTTCTGTAATCCTGACCTCATCCTTCTCTCCGGTGCCCAGCCTGGATCCAGAGACAGTAACTGAAGCTTCTCATCTCAGTTGCCTGCCCCTTTACCAAGCTTCAGAGAAGCTGTCAGTGAAGGCATTGACTCCCTGGCACTTCTGCTGCTTGGCTGAGATGCCACCAGGCTTTAAAGCCCCCTTCTCTCTGCACCTCTCTTCCAGGTCCACAGGGATGAGATAACTCGGCTTTAATCCCTCTTGGTCATTATGCCCCCATTTGACACCCCAGCCTTCAGCACTAGCTGTAAGAGAAGTTGGAGAGCATGGATTCCTGCCTCAGAGTGTTTGTTTAATTAAGTGCCCAGATGCTGAAGTACCAGTTGTCCTCTGTGCTGACAGGGGTGGGTTTGTGGGACTTGGTGGAACAGGAACACCTGAAACCCAACAGAGCAGCTCAGCTGGGACAGGTGAGGGTGTCCCCGAGGAGAAGGGACTGTGAGGGACCTGCTCAGCCCAGACTGCCTGCTCCACCCCGGGGAGGGCTCTGGGCACCTCCATGGAGGCTCCAGTGAGGGGAGGCACAGAATTTTGGGGTACAGGCATGAGGCAAAATGTGATCACTGCCCCGCCAGCCTGTGGTGCCTCTCCACAGTGCTCCCCACAGAGGGGACCAGGGTGTGAAGGGGAACCTGGGGTCCCCAGCCAAGCTGAGAGCAGGTGCCAAACCCCAGGGAAGGGCATCACCAGCTCTGCTACAAGGTCGGAACCGCTGGTCCTCCCCAGCCGAGGTCCCTCTCAGCCCCCATAGGTGATGTGTGATGTGTGACACATCCACAGAGCGAAATCTTGGGACCTCTCTTAATCCTAGCCCACATCCTGATGGAGCGGCCGGAGACGGGGTAAAGGTGATCGTCCTTCCCAAGGAGGAGAAAGGGAGCTGCCTTCCCATCAAAACTGAAACCTTCTGTTTCAAATCGAGCTCTGAGCAGCGCATTGTCTCCGAACAAAGGCCGTCGCTGTCAGGACTTGGAGCAAGCAACACCCGCTGCTTTAAATCGCGAGGAGATCCCAGCTGGAGAAGTGCTCCTGCACGGCAGGTTTTGCCTTCATGGAACCGGCACCTCCCAGCAGAAAACCTTGCCGGTGGAAAGTTTCCAGCCGTCATTGCTTTGGAAACAGCGCTTGGGGCAAATCGCACTGCCACATCAACACTGAATCATGCCTCAGATGGAGATAGAAGCCTACAGNCCTTTTTCCAGTTCTTCCCAGGGCAATGAGCATTGTTAGGAGTGTTTACATTGCTGCTCTCTGCCAAATTAACATTATCACTCTCACCACCACAGGAGCTTCTGGGTGATGCTAGGTACTCACAGGCAGTGATTTCAGAGGCACTGAAAGCAAACAGGATATATGGCTACATTTAACTACCACTCTGCTCCAGCAAGCAAGAATCCTGAACTCTAAGCTTTGTGAAAAAGCCAGGATATCAGATACCTCCAAGTTTCATCAAAGCAACTTGCTTTGAGCACGTATTTTGTTTCTCTTTGCTCTTCCAGGTGTCATTCCACAGCTGCTGCTGTATCAGAAGGTAGGTGGTGAGAAGAACCACCTGAAATATGATTATTGTGAGCCAGGTTTACACAGAACATTTCACGACCCCTTTTGCCCACCTTGAACCTCCTGTGGGATTCGCTTTCCCCACATTCCTGCTCTCTCCAGGAGCAGGACAGCACTGCCACAGCTGACTGAAACAGGAGTCAATTCGTGGTGTAGAGAACTGAGGAAGATTCATCTGAACCTTATCCCCAAGCCTGACCTTTAAGACTGTTTTCCCTCTCCCAGCTGCGTGTGCCAAGCATCGATATATCATCATCAGTGGGAAATATGCAGCCACACTGGAGGAGGAAAATAACTGGGAGACATGTGAGTAACTGAGACAATGCAGGACTGCCAAATCTGTGACAGCTTCTGGGGGCAATGCTACAGTCTGACATCCAGGTTAATTATCATTTTGATGTGTATTTTCCTGTGAGAACAGGAACCACCACAAACATACAAGGGATTATTATTATTAGTAGTAGTAGTAGTAGTACCATCATCATCATCATCGTCATCATCATCACATTGTGAAGGAAGTGTTGAAAGCTCCATTTCACCAGTGGCTGTTTTCTGGAAGGGGGAGAAGATTGGTGGTGTCCCTCCCAAATACCCTGAAGTGGGTTAAATGAAGGCATTCCTTCAAAAATGCTAAATCTACAACTCCTTAGCCTGCCAGAACTTACTCTAAATCAGCTTTTCCAAACTTTTCTGAAAGCTCTCAACAACAATAACAGCAGCCTAAACAGTGTAAAGAAAGTGTCTTTTCCATGCTGAACAGCTTAAGAAAGAAGAAAAGTGAGAAAAAAAGAGGCAGAATAGGAAAATCAGTGGGGCACCAAGGCTGTCCCTGTCTCTGTGGGGACATCTCCTCACGCCTGGTCTGAGTGCCTTGTGGCTTCAGCAAAACTTCTGGCTCAAGCCCTGAGCTTTGTCAGGCGGGTTCCTGGCTGGTCTCAGCCCGTGCTGCTCTGTTAGGTCTCCATCACACTGTAGGATGAAGCTCTTTCCCTGCTTTTTGTGCTGAGTCCCTGCAGCTCCTCAGGAGCGTAGCCCCGAGCCTCTGGTGAAATGCACAGCACTGCCTGAGGGACTGAGCTTCCCCAGGCTTGTGAAAACCAGCTTCTCGATATCCTACAGCCTGCCTGGGAAGTTCTGGCCAAGCTTTGTCACTGAGATAGGATGAAATATACCATCTTGTGGTGGAAATATTAATTAGTTACTGTTTCTGAAGTGTATTAGATGTTATGGGGTCTCTGTCTCTTCTTATCTGCAATATGGGCTTTCTGGCCCTCCTCTCTACCCCAACCAATATTTCATACAAACCTGGAGTGCAAAGTCTGCACTGACACATTACAGGATGAGCCAAGTGACTATCATTCAAATATTTATTTCATGAGAAGTAAGAACATTTTGCACTTTTCTCCAGAACTCCTTCAAAATCAGCTCATTTCTTCTTGTTGGAAGAGAGCCCATTGTTCATTTGACACTAAAGATAGAGCTTTGCTGTTTTCTTTTAAGTCAGCATTTGGAGGGTGGACAGCAGAGAGGGAGTTAGGCTTTATTATGCTGCCTTGTCAAAAGGATACAACATTATGCAAAAGGAATGAAGTGGAACAAAAAAATTTGCTTTCTTTTCCACACGCTCCCTCTCACTGGCATACAGTTTTCAAGCAATATTCCTCCTTTGCTTTGCCTGGTAGATTGGATTTCAGATGACTGCGTCAATTAAGTGGCAGGAGCACCTTGCTGCCTCAGGGAGCAGCCATCAGTTTCCTCTCGCCCTCAAAAATTTCTAAATTAATGGGGCAGAAGGGTGGTGCTGTTCTGTCTGGTTTCAAATCTCTCCTAAATAAGCATCTGAGAGATGAACACGAACAGCTTAGCACTGGAGCCTGCAGTCTGGAAGGAGCAATATTCCCCCAGAGCAGGGGCAGGCAGTGTCACACCCTCGGGAGGGCAGGAGGGGCGCAGAGGCACAAAGTGATGTGCCCGAGGTGACACGGAGCGCAGCAGCCCGGATCCAGGCTCGCCGCTCCCCTGCCTTCCCACTGGAGGCAAACAGAGAGAGGGACTGCGTGATCCACCAAGAGGAAAGAGGACAGATGGTTGTTTTCCTCTGTGGCTTTGCAGGATAAACCAGGAAACACTGAGGGATGCTCCTCCTGATTTGTTTTTCCAACGTGTCCCTGCGTCCCAGCTGCTCGGCTCGTCGCAGAGCGCCGTGCGGGGAAGAGCTGGAGCACAAATCTCATCAGGAGCGGCTGAGGGAGCTGGGAAAGGGGCTCAGCCTGCAGAAAAGGAGGCTCAGGGGGGACTTGGTGGCTCTGCACAACTCCCTGACAGGAGGGGACAGCCGGGGGGGTCTGCTCTCAGGGAACAAGGGACAGGATGAGAGGGAAGGTCCTCAAGCTGTGCCAGGGGAGGTTTAGTTTGGATATCAGGAAGAATTTCTCCCCAGAAAGGGTGAAAACCACTGGAACAGGCTGTCCAGGGAGGTGATGGAGTCACCAGCCTTGGAGGGATTTAAAAGATGCGTAGATGTGGCACCTGCAGGCATGGTTTAGTGTCAGGCCTGGCAGCGCCGGGTTAATGGTTGGACATGATGATGTTAAAGGGATTTTTTCAGCCTAAACAATTGTGTGACAGCCAATAAAGTGTTTCTCTGTGTTTATCACCCTCGGAAGTGGAATCCCTCACGGCTGGATGCAGCTTGCACGGTGCACAGTGAGGGACTCCAGGCAGAGTCCCAGTGAAATCCAGAGCTGGGTGTGATTAACTTCCCTGCACCTCTGAGGAACAGCACCAGGAAATTGCTAACATTGTAAATTGTCTCAAACATGCACTCACTGAAGCCTTGAAAGAGCAATTACTATATGTTAACTGAACACCCATCAACTGTAAAAACAGCAGTTATGTGGGTTTAATAGGTATATAAAGGAGAAAATCTCACCACCCTGCAATTAGCTCTAAATCACATTAAAAGTGTAACTTGTACACTTATTGCTTATTAATACATAAAACATGTGCAGCATGTTAAAACATTTAATTAGCACGTACATAACAGGCAAAAAGTTAAGTACCAAATTACGAGTAAAATACTTTTGAGCTCTTTGTTAGCCACGTGAAACCACCCTCCAGCATGCAGGGCTCGTATTGTCCTGGGAATTAGGTGCTTTCAGCTACTGTTCAGCGATTTTAGATCGGGGACAATGATACTCTGCCCATTTTCACTGACTCCAGAATCACCTCACAACACAGGATATTCCTGAGAGAGCCAGGAGGCAGAGGAGGGACAGCGGGAAGAGATGCTCCTGAGCAAGGTCTACAGCCCCCACCTCCATGAGGCTGTGTTTAAAAAGCTGGCCAGAAAATGAGGTGTGGACAACAATTCACACTGTGCTGACCTCCACCAGGGGCTATCAGCACATCGGGACAGAGAGGAGGGTCCTGTGGAGAAGGTCCTTGTGGTGGAAGAGGAGGTCAGTGGTGAATGACATCAGCAGGAGGGTTTGTGGCAGAGGCCAGGGAAGAGGGGAGCCAAAACTGGAGGGCTGGAGGCCCCCAGCATCACCAGGAGGGAAGTGAGAGACTGGGTATTACTGAAAAAGCAGAAAAAGGGGGCGAGGGCTGGCAGAGCAGGGGGTAGGGCTGCACCTTGGACCTGCAGCCAGGATGGTTTCTTACGAGGGATCCCAGGGGGAGGAACATAATAGCTGATATGTGCCACTGGGAACACCACCCCATCACACAGTCTGTTGACAGAAGGAAACCACAACGCAGAATTACCCTTTGTTTAGTCTAAGTCAGCTGCCAGCATACACATACACCACATGAAAGGCAAAACCTGAACATGTTCCCAGAACATCTTCCTGAAAAAGCCATCTGCTGCTGCCCAAGCTAATGTTACAGTCCTCCCCACCACAGCGAGCTTTGGAAGCATGAACTCCGTTTTCCAAGCGAGATAACATCCTGACCTCAGCCTCAAGCCTGCCAGGGGCAGTCCAGAGGCTTGTAGGGTTTCTCTGTTTGCACAAGGAGGTGGTGGGGGTGGGATATTCAAGCAGCCCCCTGATTCTGTGGGGTAGGTCTGGAAGTGGTTGGTCAAGCTGAAAGTCCAACAAGAGAGGGCTTTGTCTTGGCCTCAGACACACAGAGGCACAGTTGCTTCTTCCCAGAATGTGATGGCATTTTATTCATCTAGATAGTAAATCCTAATATATGGTACCCCATCAGATTCAAAGATAAAAAAATCAAAGTTAGAAAATAAGCATTAAAAATGAAAACTAAAAAAAAAAAAATTAAATTGTGTGACTTTCATGCACAAAGATATAACTTGGAGCAAATATTTAACATAAAGTTAAATCCTTTCCACTTCTGAATGTCTTCAGGCTAAGGCCATGGACAAGGACCCAACTCACCAGAATTTATTTTAGGGTTATGATGGAATTGCTCAAAAAACCATTTCCTCTACTTCTTATACCAGTTCTCTATCTAGCAAAAAGGGATGCTAAACCCTTTTTCTGCCCCAACAGTAAGAGACAACTTGTTTGTCCTTTATGTTGTAAGATTTTTTTGGTGAAGTATTTGTGCTCAGTTCCTTCTAGAGGAAACACTACAGAAATACTTGTGTGACACGAGTTCTTTTTGCTGTTGTCATGTAAAATAGATTATTGTCTCATTCCATTTTTCTTATTCCATCCTCCAATTGCTCTCTTTGAAAGAGCATTAGTGGCAAAGGATGGTAGCATGAAATACTGAAAGACTTCTGCTCAAACTATATCTGTGGTGAAAAGAAACATTAGATTTAAAATAACTGAAATACTTCATGAACAACAAAAGCCTCTCTAGTGCAACTGATCCTCCATGAAAGGGACCTTGAAATGGTGATAGGAGATATTTATACATAGTTTTAAGCCCTTGTCTGTCAGTGGACTATAAACAGGAATTAAAGTTTAGGGATTTTGAATGCAAGTTTGTACAACTCTTCCTGCTTTGAGAGACTCAAAGTCTAAATATTACAGGTTTGGTGAGTGTTGTTCATGACACAGTAAAGTTAATCAAGAGGGGACTATCACTACCTTTAAAAGAAAGACATCCCAGCCTGAAGTTGGAGACAACCTGGACTAACTAAAGCTGTGCTGGAAACCTGCTTTTGAAGAAGAAAACAAGATTCCCCACTGCTCAGAGTCAGCTGAAGACAATCTAGAAAACTTTGTGCAGAGCAAAGCACTCCAGCAATGAAGCAGCTGTACAGGTGGGTTCTTTAGGAACCATCAGTTTAGATGTTTAGATCTGAGCCATGAAATTTTGATCAGGATTCAGACATGCTACAAGTGAGTCTTTGGTCTGACCTATCATGGGACTGGGGCAGTATTCACATCCTGATGTCTCCAAAATTCATGTGTAATTTGGGCCTGAGAGATTCAACTTGCACACAGCTCCAGCTCCAAAACATCTCAGTGCTGAAAAGAAATACTTCACTTCATCCTCTGGTCTGAGGTGTGGAAAAGCACCATGTCAGCATGGGTAGTAGCTACAGATAACCCCAAAGACAGAAAGAAACTAGAAAGCAAGCTTATACCATGACTCTCTGCTTTTGTGTTTGCCCTTTTCTGTAATCAAGCTTTCAGATTAGAAATCTGAATTAAAAAAAAAAAAAAAAAAAAAAAAAAAAAAAAAAAAAAAAAAAAAAAAAAAAAAAAAAAAAAAAAAAAAAAAAAAAAAAAAAAAAAAAAAAAAAAGTATAACGTCCAGGTTTGAGATACTTTAGCTTGATAAAAAGGCAAACCACCTTTGTGCGCATAAGAACCAGCCCCGGAATGGAGTTCCTGGTATGTGCAGAAAATGTGGCTGAACACAGAATTAGTAAACTCTCACAAAGCAGAAACTCACCTGAGTGCTGGAGAACAGCCCAGCTGCATCACACCCTTTGATATTTCATTTACAGCATTTGCTGGTGCTCATTTCAGGAACGGAGCTCTCCGAAATCTAACCCAGACATTTTAACTGAGAAATCTTGGAAACTTGTCTCGTTCAAGGTTCCAGTTTTGCATGAAAAATGAAATGATCACCTCTCTCCCTGGGCATTTTAACCACCTGTTAGCACAGCACTTTTCCACTGCTGACTGGTGAAGGTACATATCGTGCTTCTATTTGAATTCAGTGTACAATCACAGAGCTCGCTCTCAAGGATGACACTGAGGACAAGGTCTACTTTTCTTTCACAGCCAAAAAACAGGTGAATCCTCTCAACCTAAGGCTCTTCCAGAATGTAGTGTCCCCGGGAACAGCCCACTGACTCAGCAACAGCACCCATTTGACATAAATTAATGGGGGGGGGGAAGCATCTCCTTGTCAGCTTTCCAATTAAATTACATGGAAAGAAATCTAGGTTACAGCATGAAACCCTGCAGAATGAGGTCCTAATTGCTGAACATGCACTTTTAAATGGATTAAATAGCAACATACATTTAATCTGGTGGTAAGAATATAATTGTACTTCTGTTGCTGTTTTTCATTGAGTCATTTGCATGGGGTGTGATACCAACATCTGATCACCTGTCCTTCCTGCCCTTGGTTATCAGGACAGAGGCACAACCAGTTCCTCAGAGGACCAGTCATATTTAAAGCTGTTGACCCCCAAAAAATCTTTTTTTTGCCACTGAGCTGAAGAAGCACAAGTCCTGTTTGCAGCACCTCACCAACAACCTCAATAATGTCTCCTTAAATAGCCCAGCTCCTGCCAGCCACATCCTGGCCAGAGTTTTCCACCTGGCTCCCAGAGCAATCCCATGAGGGAAGGTGGAAGAGGTGCTTACAGGAGCAGCTGAGGAATAGGGGGAGCAAACATCATTTTCTGACCTGTTTTCCAGGAGGATATTCCCGTGGTATTAGCAAGAAATGCCCTGCAGCTGCAGCAAAATGTCTCAAAGGCCTCACGCCTTTCTGCAGGCAGCATGTTTTGAGTGCTGGATATTTATTTACCTATGAGAAACCAAATCCTTTCCACTTCTGAACGACTATTTTTACTCAGATCACGTGCCTGAAGTCCTGAAGAGCCTAAGCAGAGGAAAACGTGGGGGTTTTTTTCTGGAAAAAACACATCAAAGACCCAGTGCTTTAGGGAGCTTGCCTGCTAATTATCTATTGGTTCTTGCTGAGCCAAAGTACCATTCCTTTGACTGCAGCATCTCTGCTAAAAGTCTGCAGTGACTTCAGCCTAAATGATTCCACAAAGACTTGAAGCAATATTTGGCACAGCAGCTGAATATGGTTTCCTTCAGTTGCAGAGAAAAACTTAAAATTTCAGTCCAACATTTTCAACACGAGCTGAATTAATTTGAGGCATTGCTCAATGAACACCCCCCTCTCTTTAAATGCTGCTGAGAGCACAACAGAACAGCTGCAGGGAGACACATTTCACTTAGATTTGGAAGTCATGCATGTACAGTTGGCTAGACTGAGCTAAGCTCTTCATTAATAGAAGTGTAAACTCTATGGAGAATTCAAGAATTGAGCTGAGGCGTATTTGCTGTTACACCAAATATTCAAAGAGAGGAATTATTTGAGAAGGAAAGCGTGTCTCTTCTCATTCCAGCACTCAACTTCATTTTTTTCCCTAAGCATCCTAGCTGAAATTAATCAATCGCAATTCTTGACTGATTATTTTATGAAAAATGCATTTTATGAACAATGTCAAAATAACAGGGCTCACACAACTAACTTCTGGGAAGCATTTCTTTTTAGGATACTAAAATAGCAAAAAATTTTTAACACGAAAATATTTTACCTGTCCATTCTCATCAGAAAAACCAGATGTTCAGTCAAATCTAAAATTGAATTGGTAGTAAAAGTACTCTAACTTATATTACTAGAACACAAAATGGATGTGAAAGAGGTAGGACTTCTATGGATAAAGCTTTTGTCAGAATGGATTAAGGTGAGACTTTCATTAGGGACAGATTATTCCCTTCCTGCTCACCATGGGATTTTCTTTTTCCTCCTTCAGCAGTCAAGACATTGAACCAGAGAGGGAACACACTTGATCTGATCAATTTCCACATTCTGCTGGCACAAAACGGATCTCAAATGCAGCAAAAGGAAAGTCAATAGCTCTACCTGAGTCTTAGCTGCAGACTCTGTTGCTACACAATACAGGGCATTGCATGAGAATTTATTTTATTTTGCTTATTTTTTGAGCCTTTTTTCTCACTTTTTCGCAAGCTGACAGAAGTTTGCATTGGATTCCTCTAGGTGCAAAATTGAGAACACCAGCTCAACCACAAGAGCAAAGCAAACCCAAAATCTCCCCAGACTGGCACCGTTTTGTTGGGTGTTTTGCTTGATTTGCAGCATATTGTGTGAGAAGGGATTGTGGGATCTGAGTTGGAATGAACTAAATCTGAAATAGAGATCGATACCTTCTCCTCTGTGATGGTCATTTTCTACGTGTTTTGAGCTCCTGTGTGCTGTCCCCTGGCAGTGATGCCTATAAACCTAAAATCTGATAAAACCCACTTTGATTCTGCTCAGAAATCACTGCCTTCGTTAGGTGATATGCCACTGAGCACACATTTAGATGCTCATTTATTTGCTCACACCCTTAGATCTGCCTTTTGGTCAAGAATGATTAGCCACAGGACAGGCAGAAATGCTGTTCAGAGAAGGGCTGTGAGTCAGTGAGCACACCCCCAAAGTAGTTCACACTTCACCAAAAAAGGGGGCTTGCAGAAAGAGACAAGCTGGAGAAGTCGAGGGCTTAGAGAACACCAAAGAAACAGGAATTGGGAAACAGGCTCCATGAGGGAGATCTGGAGGTCTATGGGTCAGCCTCTTGCCAAAATCAGGATTATTGCTGACGCTAGACCAGGCCAGTGGTGTTTGTGATCCCTTTGCTTTGGAGCCAGACAGCTGGCTTTTGTGCTGGAAAAGTCCTGTGTCCTCAGAAAAATACTGAAGGAAGACTTCAGGGTGAGGAAGAGAGCAGAAGCTTGGGCCAGCTCCCATGGAACTGAACACCAGCAGTCGTGTTTAGATATTTTCATGAAGCCTGAAGACTCTTCTGCTGTGTAGGTTCACATGAAGTCTTCCAAGATAACCGGGCCAGGAGTACCAACATTCCACACAGCCCCTCTCACTTCCCAAAGAGTGGGTTTTCCTCAGAGATCCAGACTTGTGTATGTGACCCTGCCAAGCGTCAGTGCTGTCCCTAAGTCACAGGACAACCTCAAAGGCTGCGCTCTTCTCCAGGGAGGCTGGATATTTGGAAGGGAGGCAGATATCAGCTTGATATTGCTATTCCCATAGCAACTCCTGCCAGGCCTTTGCTCTGGGGTGAATTCAAAGGCAAGAGCTCTGCCTGGGGAGCATTCAGCCACCGCATCTCCAGGCTGCAAGAAAATGCCAGCAGTCAAGACAGCAATAGTAAGGCAAACATTTACCCAGGCTTCATAAGCAAAGGGAGGACAATGGGCCTGGGAACGCCGTGTGTGCAGAATTCCCGGCTGTCCCACGGCACAAACGCTCCCTGGGAAGCCCAGGGCTGAAAGAAAAGGACTTGCCCATCGAGGCAGAGGGGTAATGGGAGTGAAGGATCACTGTCAATAACCATTCCCTTTGCTTCTTCCCTCCTACTCCTGTGCTGTGTTTCAATTCAGCACAGGGAGCTCAGCACAGGTGATCCAGGACCTGAAGGGAACTTAGAGGAAAGATGGGGTAAGGCTGTCACTGTAGTGACTGGACAAGGGGGAGGGGGTTCCAATCAAAGAGAGTGGGTTTAGATTAGATTTTAGGAAAAAATTCTTGGCTGTGAGGGTGGTGAGGCCCTGGCAGAGGTTTCTCAGAGGAGCTGTGGCTGTCCCATCCCTCAAGGCCAGGTTGGACGGGGCTTGGAGCAACCTGGGATAGTGGAAGGTGTCCCTGCCCCTGGTAGGGGGGGATTGGAACAAGATGAGCTTTAAGGTTCCTTCCAACCCAAACCATTCTAGGATTTTGTGATCCAGTCACATCCAGCCTGACACCTGAACACAGGGAGATCAGATGCTTTGTTTCAAACTCACACAACCCAAGGTGAGTGGGAAAATGCAAGTGCAAGAATCTAGAACTCATCGCAGGGTCTTCCATTATTGCATCAGTGAGGTAATTCTTATTAGTGATGTATCACTGAGCAGCCCTCTCCTTCTTTAAATTGGTGGAAGTGCAGGTAGGCTCTGGGCTAGAACACATAATGTGGAAATTAACTGTGGGTCTTCCTGAACAAATGTTTCCAGAGATCACTGAAAAAAGGTGGTGTCTGACGGCCCAAAATGCATCATTCCTCCCCTTCCCCTGCAAACATAGGTTAAGGAAATAGGCATTTTAACAGGGAAATATAGTATTTCTGTACTTTTTGACTTCTAGGGAAAAAAGCACAAGCACGTAAAGCTACGAGGTGATCAAAGGTTTCATGCTGTTTCACAGCACACACATTCCTCTTCTAAGATCCAACTCCAGCACAACCAAAAAGCTGCTTAAACTGGGAACAGGATCTGATTAAAACACAACCAGATTAAAAAATCTTCTGACATCTTCCGAACATGCGTTCAAAAAATCTGCATTTAGCAAAGAAAGATTCCATGACAACACCACAAGCATCACTTCAGGTTTCTGGAGGAGAACGAGGAAAGCCTCCAGCTCCAGATTTCTAGGTGTATGTTCAGCTCCAGTTAAGCACAGCCTCGGTGCTGGATCCAGCAGGTCATCAGATACTGGGGAATACAATATTGCAGCATCTCCTGACGAGGCTGAGTTGGTAATCCAAACACCAGCCTGTCTCCATCTATTTTGACCTCCCGATACAGCCTGCAAAATTCCCTCATTTCTATGTTTGGGTTCAGGAGGAGTCTGAGCACAGTTTGGCAGCATGCCCCTGACCTCTGATGGATGTTGGGCTCGGGGGTATTCGAGGCATTCTTGGGGGATGTTGTAGACCCTAAACCTGTGTGAGCTAGGGCAAGTCACTCCCCAAAACATGTCGATCAAAAATTCCCTGTGAAACACTGGGGAAAAAGGTGCAAGAAGGGAAAAAAGGGGACTTTGCTCCCCTCCAGAGCCACCAACTGCAGAACCATTCAGTTCTGGGGACCCTTCTTTAGAGCAAGCCAATAAAAAAACACACACAGACAAGCACGCACTCTTAAAAAGTTTTTATTAATTTTCATTGTTTTTTTTTTTTAAAAAAACAAACCCGTCAGTGCAACAGTTCAGTATCCCCTTCCTATCCCCCATCAGTAAGCAGTAATTTTAAAATCAGGAAATACCGAGTGCTGAAGCCAATGGGTTAGCATTTTGCTATTATTTCCTTCTGTCAAACTCTGAAAAAGTCCTCTGTATAAATTAAACAATGAAAAAAATGTTATTTTCAATTCTATGTCATTACAGTCAACAGAATCATAATAATGCACCTAAAATGTGTGTCCACAATATATCAGGTATACACTTTTGGGAAAAGAAAAAAAGGAAAAAAATATGACATTCTAAGCTTGTTAAAAGGATAATGGTCCCATATTTTTTTTATTACAGGTTAGCAAAACAAAATCCAATGGATTACAATATTTACATGTTATTTGAAAAATTAAGTAGTGATAAAAGCATGTCACAATCATTGTTTCTTTTTTTTTTTTTCTTTTTCCTTTTTGGTAACCATTACAAACACCCAATCCAGGTATGGAACTGTTTAAATATATTTGAAATGAGGCCAATTAAAAAACAAATACAGACACAAAATGTGTATTTATACTTGTCCCTCCAATGTGTTTTTTCTATGATGTTCCCTCCCTATTAAAAAAAAAAACAACAAAAAAACCAAAAAAACCCCCAAAAAAACCCAACAGAAAAATTGAAATAATCCCCCTAACACACAATTGATGAATCCCCAAAAGCAAAACACCATGCTTCTCAAGTAGCACTTATTCCACAAATGCAACATTTTTGCCATCATTTTTAAGTGAAGCTCTCCAGGACACAATTTCCTGGAGAGCTTCCTATTTTCCCCCCTCCCCCTCCCCCAGATCCCCCCCAAAAAACAAAAAAAACAAACGAAGACACATGCATTTCTAAAACTAGGTTTCAGTCAAGTACTTTCTACTTTTTGGAAAGAAACTTTTTTTTTCAGTTTTTTTCTTTTTTTTCCTCGTTTTTCCCTTTTTTTTTTAAATTTTTTTTAATTAATTTTTTTTTTCTCTTTTTTGTTCACGATCAGAACATACCATGGGCACCAGATCCTGTGTTGGCCGCTCAGGCAAAATCCCCAAATTGAGTTTTAATAGGCTTTCTACCCAAGGAGTAGTGCAGGATCAGCCACTAAGGTATGCAGGTTTCTATCCATTCTACACTGCTCCCCTCATGCTAAAAAGCTAAGGAGGAGGGGAAAAAAACTCAGCAACTTCATCCACTGAAATTGAGTTAAAAGTAGTTCTCCAGGCTCAATGTCGTGTGTAACCAACTCACCTCCGCTTGCAAAAAGATGTGCTAACAGACACCCCTCCCTCCCACCACACCAAAACAAACAAAAAGAAAACCCCAAAAAAAAAAAAAAAACCACGCACAAACCACAGACGGAATTAAAAAAACAACAAAAAAAGGGGAAAAAAAAAAAAGGCAGCCAATCTCAACGAAAAGTTACTGGTGTGAGACTGATTGATGTTAATATGACAAGCAACAGAACGGTTATGAGGACCCATGTGTTTGGCCCATGAGCTGCATAGCTGTGCTGTAAGTTTGGTTCTTTAGTTTTTTTTTTTTTTTTTTAAAGTTAAAACTTCTTTGTTATCTCCATATGTTTAAAATTAACGAGGACAACGACGACGACAACAGCAACAACAAAAAAGGTTCTATTCACAAGATCTAGTCTCCTTTCCCTGTCCCCCACTTGAAAAGAAATACTCATTTTTACATGAGAAACTTAATTGTGCTGTATTTGTAACACCTCAGGCTGACAGAAAATAAAACGTGTGGCAAACAAAACCGCACAATCAGTCACATGAAGTCTACCAAATACTAAAATTATAACTGAATACTAACAAACAGCTTACCTGGAATAAAGGATGACAATTCACAAACAGTTATCTAGGAATTAAAGTATCTCTCTCTTTTTTTTGTTTTTTTTTTTTACTAAAATAATTAAAAAAATCACAGTATTTTAAGAAATAAAACCCACACTGGGATTTTAAGCACAATTTGTTTTTTTTCCTTTCTTTAAAACTTTTTTCTTCTTCTTCCTCCATTCACCACCTTGCCCAGCAGTCTTCTCTACATTTAACCACAACAACAACAGGTAGTACTGACAAATGCAGAGATCTCCCTTGGTTAATTCTGAGGTACTAGGAAACAGGTGACTGTTTTAAGCAAAGCAGTTTCTGTTTTGTTTTTTTTATTTTACATTTTATTTTCCTTTTTTTTTTTGGTTTTTTTTTTCTCCCTGGTTTTTTTTTCCTTTTTTTTTTTTTCTCTTTTCTTTTCTTTTCTTTTCTAAAGCAGTTGCGTTCAGTCTGGAAAAGCATTACGTATTAAAACTAGAAAAACGCACACAAACTTGTGCGTCGAAAAGTTGTCCCCCCACCACTTCTTCCACGCTCACGACGCTTCCACTCATAAAACAATCGAAGTCTCCACTGCAAAGCACGACGTGTAAATGTAGGAAAAACACGGGGAGTTGCTTCATTAGTCCAAGATGAATATAACTTCCCATCGTCAGATCCAGGAGGAAAAAGATGCAGTGACGTAATGGAGCCACTTATTCCATCACTTAAATAACTTTTAATATACACACACTCACACAGGTACCAGTGCTTTGAAAATAGATCATTCAGTCCTAAAAGCAGCTTTATTTCTTCCTTCTGCCCGCCCCGCCCGCCCCGTCCCGCTCATCACTGTTCAAGTACGGTCGCTTAGAACCACACACCGAACGCTTATTCATTTTTGGCCTCCGGGTCGTCGAGGAGAGGTTGGTCAGCAGCCACCATGCTGACCGCTGTTTCCCTGGCGTGGGAGTAGTCCACCACCATGGTCTCGATGCCTTCCTTCTCCTCCGGCAGCGTGCTGGCGGTGTCCTCCACGTCCTCCTTGGGCTGGCTGTCCTCGCCGCTCCTGAGCTTGTTCTCGTTCAGCGCCCTGTGGCGAGAAACAGGAGCGGTCGGGCACGGGGCACGGCAAAGCCAGCCCGTGCCTGGCACACGAGGGGCAGGAGCAGATCACTTTCCAAAAAAGCAGCCACACCGCACCACGGGCTCAAAAGGAGAGGCAGGTGAATGAAATGTGCTGGTCAGACCCATGACATTCCAGCTGTGAAATTGAATCTTTTGTTTGTTCTGTGCTGGGACAAACGTGGGATCAGAGGGAAGAACTCGAATTGTGACACTTGCAGTTTATTCCAATCTCCCCGGCCCCTTGTAAACAAGATTTAGGAGGCACCAAACAAAGGCACAGGAAAGGAGTACTTTTCCCAGAGAGTTAATAATCCAGTAAAACTTTTCATAGGTTGCAGCATTTTAAGTACTTATATTCAGACTTATATTCTCTTAAGGGTAAGAGAAGTTATTGCTTCTCATCCCATCGCAGTTAACCCACAATACTGTATTCAAATGCTTCCCAGATGTCAGCAACCTTGAATGAAATCTACTCTTTGAAGAAACTCTAGCTAGAAAAGAGATCTCTGCTACCAATGAGACCTCCTCAAAAGAAGGAAACAGACTGTTCCAGAGATGCCTATCTGTGATGTGTATCACACCACAGTTTGCAAACTGCCATAGAGAGGAGAAAATTCTTTTAAAAAATCAAGAGTACACTTAGGGGAAGTTAATCCTGGCCAAGAGGCATTCACCTAGAGACAATCTTAAGTTTCATAATCACAGTTAAACCCTACAGTTTACAGCTACCCCAGGCAGCAGAGTTAAAAAGAACGAATGGGTGAACACTCAGAGACACCTGATGACTGTATCCACAGACAGATTTGGTCTACACAGAACTGTGTTTGCATTCATCGTGGCTTTTTGGGAGGGGAGGTTTGGGGTGAGGGGAACACACAGAGTTCTACTGACACCTCTGGCTGTTTGGCAAGGGAACACAAACCCACTTACATGCCATGTCTCAGCACGTGCCGCTCCCACTCAGAGCCCTCTGTGAATGATCGGCCGCAGAACTCGCACGGGAAGCGTTTCTCTGGAGCACTGCTGTCAGGAAACATCATGGGATCTGGGAAAAGACAGCACAGCCCATGAGCTCGGCAATGCCAGGGCAAGAAGGGACCACTGTGATCCTGCTCTGATCCCCTCAGCTGCACCTCTCATTCCAGAGAAGCAAAAGGACTTTCCTGTCAAGTAACTGGGAAAAGGCAACTCCTGGAAAGAAAAGTGACACTGCAAGTGACAAACCCCATCCTAGGTCTTAAAGCATCTCTGCAAGTAAGGGCAACAAGTTAATACTCCCTGTTCTTGTATTTCAACAAATGAAGAGATTGTGGAATTTGAATTCTATATCAAAACTGCAAAGTTTAGGACTCAAGTGGCCTGAATGGTGTTGAAAGCAAAATCAAAAAACCTCACTCAAGTCCATCCATAATTTTGGAACTGGTAGTACAAATTTCAGGAAACACAGATTCGGTACATTTAACATGTGATTCTTGTAATAAATCATGAAGTCTCATGGATTATGTCCTGCATCTTAACTGCATAGGTGCTTCATCCCATCCTAATCTTTTACACAAAGTGCTTGGGGCCTCATTTGCAGAAGTGTCAAGCACCTTGTAAAATGAGTGAAGTCACTGGCAGCTCAGGGAGTGACTTTCCTGAAAGCCAAGCTCCATGTGAACACAGCCTGCTCTGACAAAAGATGAAACATTTTCTCACAAATTAAGAAGATCACCGCACAAGCCATTAAAAATAATTGCATGAACTATCTCACTTGATTCTTTTGCTGGAAATGAGACAGCACCATCTGCTCAGAGCATTAATTCCTTAGCAGGGATTATCTTAAGCAAGAAATCAACAGAATGTCTTTCTGACTCCTCCTGAACTACATAATAAAAGAAAAGGGATTTTGCTTAATTTTGGTTCTGATCTCTGCTCACTTGATTTCTTCACTCTCAGACTTACTCTGTTTGGGATCAGTCTATGAACTCAAAATTTCTCACACATTCCCCATTATCCATACCTAAGTTCTGCAAATGCATTTCTTGTGACACATTTCTCACCAGTCAACCTTTACCTCAGTTTTACATGGAATGGCTCTCGACATAATTTTTTGCCTCTTCCCATGAAAGGAAAAAAATCCACTCTGCATTTCTTATTATTGGGGGCTTATTTATTACGTGGTTAAGTATCACAAAGCTGCTGTGTCAGGGGGAACACCAGAATGCAAGCAAATGCCATTAGCTCAGCTTACATCTGGATTTTTAACACCGTAAGCATGGCACGAATGCATAAACACACTGCAACACACAGACTAGTCATGATAGGGAGATAATATTTTTGATATTTAAGTAAGTTTTAAGAGGCAAATGCTGCTGATGTTCTGTGTAAGAATATACCTATGGTATAGCACACAACAGGGTGTTTATTCTGGGCCTCTGCAGAGAGAAGATGTGAAACAGAGAGACTGTTTTGCCTAAACAGGGAGGAGCTGATGTTGTGCAGCCTGGAGAAGAGGAATCTGTGGGGAGACCTTTCAGTTCTTAAGGGGGGTTTATGAGAAAGACAGAGAAACACTTTTTACCAGAAAGTGGTGACAGAGAAAAGAGCAACAGTTTTAAACTGGGAGTAGGATGAGACTGGACATCAGGAAGTAAATTTTTAAGATGAGGGTGTTGAGACACCATCACCAGAAATGTCGAAAGCCAGGTTGGACAGGGCTTGGAGCAACCTGGGATAGTGGAAGGTGTCCCTGCCCATGGCAGAGGGTGGAACTGGATGAGCTTTAAAAGGGCCCTTCCAACCCAAGGCAGTCCATGATTTACACTTGCAACCCCCATTATGTTTAGCAAGTGTTACTCCAGTAAATTCACCACCTCTTCAGATAGTATCATCTTTTATTTTTTTACTTCCCAATAACTTTTGCTTCTAGGGATGTGAATTTGGGCTGCTTCCCTTGAAGGAGCATCAGCAGCTGCTCTTCTCTAGGCCCTGCAGAGGAGAAGTACCTCACTGCACACACGCCTGACCTCTCTGTGGTTTTGCTGTGCCACACATACAAGCACTCACAGACATTTAATTTTTGCCTGTTATGGAAAAACACCTCTCCGTCTGCTAAGACCAAGACATAAAGATCAGTAAGAGCCTGTGTGAGACAGAGTTCCTACCTGGGAGAGCTGTTCTTTCCGTGGTCTATGCCAGACACTTCATTTTTTCCCCATATATCTCCTTTTATGATATATCCTTTACCACAAGCAAATTACTCCCTTCCTTTCCCATCCAAGACTGCAGTTCAGCTCTGCTGCCCAGCTCTGTCTGTCCACATGGACAATGGTCATTCTTTGGTCCAACAGCCCACCTGGAGAAGCCACAAGCTCTTATCTGCACCTTCAGTACTGCACAGCGCAGCTCAAGTCAAAGTGGTGAATCCAGGGATGAAATCCTGATTCTCCCCAAATCACAGGCCCCAGAGGGTTCAGACAGATACGTGGAGCACACAGAGGCACTCTCAGCAAATCCCACTTCCTGCTAACACCACAAAGGCTGGAACTGTCACGTGCACCCCAGCAGCACCCAGGATTGCACAGTTTGATGTGGTTTGGAAGCTGTGACAGCACCAGCCACTGTGACAGGCTCTGTTTGAAACCACAGGTCTGGTCCTCTGCTATCAGGGCAAACCATTTCTGTGTCAGAAGCATCTTCTGAAAATGCCTAGGGAGATGCCAGCATGCAACTTAGCATCCAATCATACCTTCAGTTTCTGGCTCACTGGGACATTTCTCAAAAATCCTGCACCTTAGACTGGTAAATCACAGAAGTTGTCTAGAAAAATGCAGTCAATACAGCTGGATCTTCTCTAAATACCCTTGTTGTGGTAGGCGTAAGTGTTTTCTGCACTTTCTACCTATTTTACTATAATCTATTACAAATGGTTAAGAGATTAAAAAGGAGAAAAAAAAAAACAACGGTGAGACATCAACCCTACAGGCCAGAGAGGAAAGAAATGCTGCAAAACAAACCTGAAAACACGCCTGATTTTTTTAGGCTGGTCATCCAAACAAGCATGCACAAATCATTGTAGCCAGCCACAGATTAAAGAAAACACAGACACAGGTGAAAAAAAAAGGAAGTACAGAATCATTAAGACACTGCCTTGCTTAACTCCGAAGCACGAGGATAACACATCTATCAACCCTTGCAAACGTAAAACTCCAGCACAGAAGGTGATGCTTTCATACTTTCCCGGTGTGACCTAAAGCCAGTTTGAACAATGAACTTCACCTTGAGCTGCCCACCACTGCCCGTGGCACATTTGCAGGGACTTGTCAGGCTTGGCAGAGAGCACTTTCCTCTCCTTGCTCCGGGTACCACGGCCTCCAAGGTCACCTCAGCACCTGTGCCTGTGTGTAATGCTAAGGTAATCCTCACCAGGACAGCTTGACTCCTCACCCGCTGCGAGCTGTGGGTCTGCATTAATCAGCCTGCTGCATCTGCAGCTAAGGTGAGCTGCTGCTTCAGTCAAACCATGACACAATTATTGTTCTGGCCACCAGGCTCTGAGGGTCGAAGCAGACACACCCAAGCATGTTTCCAAACAGCTGCTAACGCTGAACTCTGAAATGCACATGGAACTGACACCCCTTTAGGTCCTCTACTCTGATTTTTCTGCTGCTCTAAGACCCCATGCAGAGTATTTTTCATTAAAACATGAGTGGTTTCCTACCCAGTTTGCCTCCATTCTCATTTAAGTAAAAGCCATCACTATCCACTCTTGAAGCGCTGCTGATAAGCACGAACTGAATTTATGCTGCAGGGACACTAAATAAAACCCAGGATATGCTGGGGTCTTGGTATTAAAAGGCAAGAAGCATGATCTGAAGCCCCCCTAGTTCTGTTAACTACTTGTGAATCCAGAAATGGGAATTTTTCAATGCCTGAAAACATGTATACAGACACCTTTTTTTCTTTTTGTGAAAAGCTCTTGAGTGAGTTTGAAAGCTAAAAAATCAGAAGGAAAAAGGTAAAAATGGTGGAAGTACACAGAACTTGGCTAATTGCAGTTGTCAGCATCAAGAGTTGGGTGACCTGTTGTTCAAACCATGAAGGCACTAAAGACATTAGAGAGTTGCTGCATTTGAATGCTGAACTGTTGCACCAGACAAAACACAGTTACACCAGATACTGGAATAACTTGGCTTTCATAGGAGAAGGCTGTTGGAAAAGAAACCCTTCATTTAATTAACAGAGAACTTACTTTTTTCCCTGCTGATCTAACTTCAACCAAACCAAAAGCATATGGCCCAGCCTTGTTGAAGTCAGTGGGATTATCCTTAGATACAAACCTAGGCACATATTTAGATATAAAATGGTACAGACAGGTAGGGTATGGATGTACCCTTGCTCTGGAGCTGCCAACTGCAAACAGGACTGACTATCTGACAAAGAATGCTGGGCAGAGAGTAAGTAACAGCCCCATAAAGCAGCATTCATCCCTCACTTGGACAATGCCAAGTGAAAGCTGGGAACTGATTACCAACACAGACAATGTGACAGGCCACTAAAATACACTTACATAGTTTTCCAAGCCCTTATAGATGTTATCTGAACAGGCAGATTAGTCACAGATGCTATCTGTGCTTTCTCATAGCATGTATTCTCTTAGCAGAAATAAGGAGGATTAGGAACACAAGATTCCCACAGGAGCTGTGTCTTCAGGAAAGCCACATTCTGTTTCGGCTGCCACGCCTGCTGCTGAGCTTGTGCTGTCCACTCAACAGCTGACCCCGCATGGCTGGACTGCTGAGGCACGTTGCAGTGCCTAAAAAAACCCAACAAAAACCCCCCAACAAACCAAAGAGCTGCACTGACCTCTCTCTTCAGCCTTGGGGCTTAACTCTTCTTCTTTTTCCTCTTCATCACTGCTAGAGCTCTCTGTTTTCCCTTTCATTTGTTCCAATTGGTCCAAGTTAACCTGTCCAACCAGCTCAAAATTACGACTCACCTTTGAAAGAAACACTTCTGTTAGCACTCAGCACAATCACCACCCAACCAGAAAAATGGCCACATATGTAAAACACCCCAAAGCCTGCTCAGCACAAGGTGACATGCAGCCCACATAATCAAGCTAACACTCATTTATTTCCAGAGACAGCGATCCTTCTATCACTGTTTATTCTGCATTTCTCATTTCTGGTCTTTGGAAATTAATGAGAGTCGGCAAACCCCCTTCATTTCTGCATCCAATAAATGTGGAACATCAAGTCGTATCCTCATTTTTATGGCATTATTCAACCGCTGTGATCAAACACTGCTACCACACATCCACGCTGAAGGGAAGCTCTCTGTGACTGGTTCATTCAGCTTTATTCATGAAAGGATGGCTCTTTTTCTCACTAAGCACACAGATGCTGTGTGCCACATGCACTCTCACTCATTAATAACAGATTAATTTTCATTACACCGGGCTGCAAAGTGCTTTGCAGACTGATACACAGGCTATAATGGGAACACTTCACCCAGCAGTCAAATTCAGCTAACCCTGGGGTGAAATGCACCAGCTACTTAACAGCTCACAGCAGCAGTATGAAAGGAGCAGCTCAGGGCACAGGAGTCAGGAACTCCACCACATCCAACAGGAGCAGCGGTGCAGCAGCCCAGATTTACAGTGGAGGCGGAGAGCGTGGAGCATGACCAGGACACTGAGGCTAATACTTGCTGGATGACAAGCGCCCTCTGAGCTCATTGATCACTGCTGGGAAGTGTTTTGGATTCATCTTTCATGCAGAGAGACAGCCCTCCAGCAGCACAGGCACCGAGCCACGGAGGCAGAGGTGATGGAGATGGAGCAGCGAGCGCAGTACAACACGTCCTGCAAGATGCTGGATGAAGCATCAACACCCACTGACTGTTTTTTAGCCCTCTGTGGGAAAGGAAACGTGAATGATCCTGAGGAGGATGTGAAGTAGACTGCAGTGTACATCCAAATAGCAAAGTATCCGGAATGCAGAGGTGTGAAGATTCCTAGCACGGGGTAGGGACAGTTGTGATGAGGTTCTCTAACTTAACACATCACTCACCGAGGTTTAAACAAACAAGACCACATGAAAGGCACTTGATTCAACTCAGCTCAGACAAAGGAACTCTTTTTAAGGTGCAATATACAACCTGGGTAGTCGCTGAGCCCAGAACTTAAGACACAAATTGGAGAGGCATAACTTACCAATGAAAAAAAGGGGAAGTGATGCCCTAAACTACCAGCACCACCACTGCAGGTCCAGATTGGGAGAGCTAAATTAAGGG
The DNA here is from genome assembly GCA_013397115.1 of Edolisoma coerulescens. Taxonomy (NCBI): domain Eukaryota; kingdom Metazoa; phylum Chordata; class Aves; order Passeriformes; family Campephagidae; genus Edolisoma; species Edolisoma coerulescens. The sequence goes on along the minus strand of VWZW01001853.1, from coordinate 165,920 downwards.
AATAATCTTCCCAGCCTGATGCACTGTGTCAAAAAGAACCAAGCAATAGTTCCTCCTGGATATGCCAGACACCTTGCTGTGATGACCAGGAGCTGTGGAACTCCTTCTGCACCATTTGAATCACAGAAGACTCTCCAGAAGTAATAAAAGATGGCACAGGAGCATAGCAGGCCAACATAAATTAACAAAGTTTGGTTTTATAAGATGGCCAAATGTTTTTTAGGCATGAAAAGTGGTCGTTTGTTTTTTTTTTTTCTGGGACTTCTGCTGCTAATACCTTCCATATAAATATACTTGGCTTTAAGGAAAAGTCATTCAGTCAATGAAGTTTTTAGTGAGGACTTTGGGCAGCTCAGCTCCAACAGGTGAAGGCATATAGCTGCCTCCCCTGGAAATCTGCCAAGGAAGCACTCTAGGAAATATTCCAAAACACATCCCAGTTCTAGAACTTAAACGTTTCTCAGCTACAGAAATTCAGAGATAACAGTCTGTGGAAAGCCTTTAACGACTTCTCAAAGACTGGACCTGGTATGCACTCAGGTAGTCCACAAAAACTCCAAAGCAGTCTTAACTTAGGACCTGGTTAAATTTGCTGTTTATCTTTCCCTTGTTAAATGTAAACGGGGATGTATAGCCCTCTTTGTTAATAAAATATGCACCACATGTCACACGCTGCTGAGGTTACCAGAGCAATCCTGTGTTTGGAATCTCCTGCCTTTTTTACAGGGGCTGAATCGCACTGCCCCGGTATTGTTCCACGACCCTTTCCCCATCCCCTTTTAAATAAACCCAGCATGCACAAGAGCCTTTTCCAGATAATCACACTCTGCATGCAGCAGTTTGCCAATTCTGATCAATCTGAACAGCTTCAGAAACGATTATTTTTCAGTTTCTGAAGTGAAAAAAAAAAAAAAAATGAGGAAGGGAAGTGCAACACCAGATTAGTTTCCAGATTATTTTCCAGATTCCAGATTTTTTTTCCTCTCCCTCCAGATTGTGGAGGGAGAGACAAAAAAAAAACCCCAATGTCAAGTTGGCCACTCAGACATGCAAGTAAACTAACAGCGTCTGCAAAGAGTAGACTGCCAGAAGTTAAAGCTATTTGGATCTTACCTTGTGCTCATCTCGAAGGTGAGCGTCCAGCTCCTCTGTGTGTTTGGTCTCATAGTAGCAGAGTTGGCATTTGTAAGGTTTCAGTTCATTGTGCTTCTCTATGTGCTGCTGCAAGCTCTCGTCACTGGAGCAGGTGAAGGTACACTTGTCACAGCGGAAAACAACTCCCTGCAGGTACTTGGACAGCTTGGAACGGCAGACTTCAATGGGAACGACCCTCTCCTCTGTGGGGACAGCACAACATTCACTCAGTAACACCAGGAAACAGTTGTCCCTGCCAGGACAGGGTTAATCTCCAAAAACCACAAGGGCAGGTAACTGGTGACTGGGTGAAGAGGATAGGAATGGAAGGTTTTGGGCCAAATGAGACTCCATCCATGAGTCGGAGGAGCAGAGCCTAGGAATACAAAACCAGCCATAAATCAGCCAAGACCAAAAGTGTTGTTTTTGTTCAGAACTTGACAGCAGCCAGGAAGAGCTTCTAGAAAAGTCATAAACAGGGAAGCTGCAGGGTGCTTCCCAATGCATCACAGGCTGCTGGCTCTGCACAAATCCGAGCTGGTGTCCTCACCATCACACCCAAACCTACCCTCTGGGGACTGAGAAGGTGAGCAAGGCAGCACCTTTCCCTGGAAAAAGGCTGCGTAGTTCAGCCAGCAGCAGAAACTTTCCGGCATACCCAGAGCTTTCAGAAAGGTCACACTCAAAACTCTGCACGCATGATGTACTGAAAATGCCCTTGCTGAGTTTCTAAACTCTCCACTCCTCAAACAAAGCAGTGATGTTTAACAGAGCAGCAATTAATTTCGGTCATTTGACACAGCCAGAATCCGATGTGCCTCAACACTCATCCACTGTGGTTCCCTCCACGCTGAGCACACAAGAGAAACCCCAACTCTGACCGTTCAGCTGAGGGTCACCAGCAGATCCTCATTAAGGCTTTTGTTACCCAAACGGGCATTTTGGGCTAGAACACTTCAAACTTAGCACTGTTCCTCCTTACGGACTGCACATTAAAGGAAGGGTTTGATCCTCCTCATCCAGGCTCATCCCCAAGGACAGAAGAAAAAAAAAGAAGCCTGAATCTCTTACGGTAGACATGAAGGCTGAAGGAATGTGAGACGTGGCAATGCACACATGGATCTGAGCCAACAGGCCCTTTCTTTCAGTGAGGAGGGTAAAATTACATCCAAAGACAACTACAGAAACACACGCTCCCTTTACAGTGAGACTTTTTTCTCCAGCTCAAAGAAATATTCCATCCTGCCCAGCTTCTCCCTGAACACAAAACTCATCCTATCTCGTAACTTCCTCTTTTTGAAGTTTTCTCCAAAAGCTGTGCCTTAACCAAAAAAGAAGAAAACAAACTCCCAAAGACTTGTGATTCTTTTCTACACCCAACTACAGCTTCTCTGACTATAAAGAAACTGAGTAGTGGCCATTCAGGGTGGAAAGAGGGGAGGGGAGAATGGAGTTTAAGGCACAGCAGAATTTGAAGCTGCGGTGCTGAGACCACCAGAAAAGCTTTTTACATGGTTGCTGCAGCTGTGTGCTTTTGGACTCACAGAAATAAGTGACACAGCTGGTTTCAGAAGTCAAAAAGCCAAGTGAAGTTTTCAAAACCAGAAATACTAATTAAAATACTTTAAAATTTGCTTTTCCTCTAATGCCTGGCACAGACTTAAAAAGCTAAAACATGGAATGCTATAAAAGTTTAAATTTACCAGCCTGAAGTAATGAAACATTCTCTTACTCACATTAAAAAAACCTCACAATCACACAGAGTCCCCAAATCAAAGGCAACATAGTAAGAGGAGAAGAGCAAAACAGACATAAACATCAATTCTAGATTGAAGGATTTCAGTTTCAGGGAATGACTTACAACTTTTACATGATGTGTTCATGTCAGTGACCTCCCTCCAAGCACTGATTTTGGAACTTGCAGGGCTTTTGGAACGTTACATTTCTTAAGGTGAGGCACTCACCTCCAGCTTGCCCCTGCAAAGCCCTGTTTATTTAATTACTCGTTTAGAATGCACATTTCATGTCTGGGCAACCGACAAAATTACAGCAAACCATAAAGCCCCATACACAAATTGAAGAGGTTGCTTCTTTACCCACACGTAGACTTGTTCAAAGTTCATCAGTGTCTAATCAAAGGCTGCCGGAGACACCTCACAAAAAGATGTCCTGGCTTGTGGAACGATTTTGCAAGAGGTGTAATTAAAAATAACAACAAAATAAACACCTGACAAAAGCATCATCTTGGTGTAAGAAACCCAATCCTTCCATTAGACTGGAATATTCAGGCTAATCATATCAGGGAATTAATTGAAAGGACACTAATGACTAACTATTTGCAGTGCTATAACTCAAAGCAGACATACATTTTTTTGTTCAAGGCACAAGAGAGCTCAGGACTGTATTAGTCCTTAGCTGTAACGAGAAATCTTAATTCAGCAACACACCAAAGCATCTAAAACTTATTTCCTTCTCTCAAAGGTAAACCAAAAAAGGCAGTCCTACTATCTAGACCAATTATTTGGTCACCTTGGGTTTTGAAAATATACATTTTTTGCCTGGAAATCCAAACTACAGTCACAGAACATGCAGAATTTGCAGCAGTCAAAAGCAAGCACTGCACTTATCACTGAAATTATATGTACAATGGAAACTGCCAGAAACAAGCATGTGCAAGGAATCAGGATATGTAGCAAGGAAGCCTTTGGGGAGATAGGTGAATTTGAAAACTTATCTTGAAGGTTACTACTCAAAACATATGGGTGTTATTCTCTTATATGGAAGAAGAAAATCACTAGTTCTCTAAAGGAAGGAAAAGGAAGAAAAATGCCCAAGGATTTAAAAGCAGAGCCAACAGGGAACTTGTTAAGTTGCATTCAGCCCCAGAAAAACACCGATATACTTCAAAATGCATGAGGGGAATGGTACTGGAAGGGATAACATCAGGAGAAAAGGTGGTCAGGCATTGGAAGGGGCTGTCCAGGGAGATGGTAGAATCCCCATCCCTGGAGGTGTCCAAGGAACAACTGGATGTGGCACTCAGTGCTCTGGGCTAGGGACAAGGTGGGCATCGGTCACAGCTTGGACTCGATGGTCTCAGAGCTCCTTTCCAACCTAAATGATTCTGTGACACACTAATTGTATTGCCCAGCATAAATTAAAGGCAAACACTGCTGCAGGTCACGGATCAGGGAATTCATCGTCTCCCCTGGCCTGTCATAAAGACTGGGAAGAACCAGAGAGCCAAACTTCTCCTCAGTGACTTGCAGCAGCCTCTGTCTGTGTCAGCCCCGTGGGACAGGACACCTGCGATGAGTCTGAGCTCCATCTGTACCCACAGAAGGGAGGCTGAGCTGCCCTTACACTGATCAGGGGTGGGTGGTACATGAGAGAAGCTCTTGGAGCCTCTCCTTATTCATGGAAAGCAAATTCCTTGCCTCATTTTTTTTTCCTCATTCAGGCTTCTAGCTGATATTGCTTTAACCCTGTGAAATTCAGCCTTCGTAGCCCCTCATCAGGAGGCAAACATATTCTCCATTTCAAGCACATGTCACTTCACCAAGGATTAGGGGTGCAGCAACTTGGAAGTAATGCAGGAGTCATGCATCTGTAAACATGCCTTTTGCACAAAAGAGACATTAACTATGAATGGATCAAATCCTTCAACTCCTGGTTTTACATACTGCAGCACTCCATCTACCTCGAAACTAATTTTCCTGGGCCACAGCTCAGGGTTATGCCCTTGCTTTGCAATGCAATGGCCATAAAACAGGAAGGCTATCTCAGGATACACTGACTATCCCTCAGTCTCTCTTTCAGTGCACGTTAAATCTTGTCAAAACTGTCTGCTTCAGCTGCCACACAATTAAACACAACAGCAGAGGGCTGTTTTTTAGCTGGATACATGCACCAGAAAGAACTCTTAAGTATGAACCCCAGAAAAAACTCTTAAGCATGAACCCCGCTTCCTTTATTACCTGGATACTTTGATGTCAAAGAAAACCCTTTGGTGGTTTCTGAGACTCTTTATCAACTATAATCCTGTTTGCATTTAAACTTCTTTTACCCTGTTTTTTCTCTCCCAGCACTGTGGTGCGTACACCATTACGTCCTTTGCTGTAAGGTTTGTTTCAGCAGCAAAAACTCTTTGCTGAGGCTGGTTTGTGCAACTGAAGCAACAGTTCTACAGAAGAAGAGATCCAGTTTTACTCTCCCAGGAGGTGAAAACCTCCTTGCAACTGGCCAGAAACAGCTCTGCACAAGCAGTAGAGCTGCTTGAGCTGATGAAGTGCTCTTGCACTTCTGCAACTGGACATTCCCAATACCAAATTTATGCTTGATGGAAAATACCCTAAACCCATCCAGTTCCCCTTGTTTTAAAGGTCTGGCGCTGTCTACCGGAGCCCTGGCACAGGCACAAAATGGAGCAAACTGGGCAAAATCTGACACAGCAACACCTTCAAAGACAGGAAGTAAAAGTCAAAGCATCTGCCAAACCCTTGCAACCAAACATGGCAGCTTTGTAATGTGCTTTCTGAATCACTGACAGGTCATTTTCCCCAGATGTTGCCTCGGAACAGCCTTGCTAGCAGAAAGAAATCTGAATTCTGCCAAGCTCACTGCGCTGGTATAAGAAGGACTTCAAGCTCCCGGCACTGAGAAGTGATATGTTACAAGGAATTACAGCAGCACTTGTCACACCAGAATCTCCTCCAGGAAAAAGATGGCATGCAGAACTTGTGTTTGCTCACCAGCAGTACCCCACAGTGAAACTCTGCCCAACCTGCAGGCAGGCAGAGTGCCATCCCAACACATGGGTTTGGATTTCGGCAGCCAACAGACCATCTACAAGCATCAAGTGTGATAGCTGTGGGCAGGAATCCCAGCCCAGAGAGCCCAAACTGCTGCCTCTCCTGAGCTAGCAAGCTCACAGCTAATGGAATGTAGAAATCCCTAATCCCACTTTTAGCAGGCTTAAAAAAAAAAATTTTAAAAAGGAGAGGTGTAGACGGAAAAGGAGTCTTACAGTAAAACAAAAAATGAGATATTTTGTTTCTAGGAACACTGAGGAGAAAATACTCAAGGAATTTATCAAGGGATATTTTGAGGCCTCTATGGTTAGCTGATAAACCTTTTGGGTGAGTTTATGATAGCAAGGCCTTTAAGATAAGAAGGACATGACCAGGGCACAACTCTGGCCTAGATCAAAGTTGCAAATTACGGTAACTCTTGCTAAACAGGTGTTTGATGGCTGTTCCCTCTCTTGGGGAAAAACTTTAAACTATTCCAAATCTGCCCTGTTTTGGCACTGGTGAACCTTGAATTTTACAGGAAATAAATAAGTTGCATCATGTAGAAATGAAACAAAAAGATAACCAAGGGCTACTGACTTCTTCAACATACTTGTCCTCGGGTACAGAGAGAGGAAACATTTAATGAAACCAGTCTAAAAAATTTAATGAAACCAGACCAGGGCAGCGTCCAGCACTCCCCTCACTGGACACAGACACGGACACGGATGTTGTTACCTCTGTGCAGAACTATGTGGTCAATCATGTTGCGTTTGTATTTGGTGTGATAGAGACAGAGAGGGCAGCGGAGGTCTTTGGGTCCTTCCTCGGGGACTGCCGAGTGCCCGGCTTCCACGTGCATAGTAAAAGCAGATCTGCGGGAGAGGAGGGAGAGAAGGGCAGCAGTCAGGAGGGGAACCACGAGGTGTCACAGCTCTGTAAAGGGATGTGTGGTGTAAAGAGGTGCAGATGCCACTCAGCCCTGTCCGCACGGCCCCGCGGAGGGGCCGCTCACATGAGCGACACATGAGCGGAGGTATCTGCAGGCTCGTACCCTCCAAGCAACAAGCACTCGTTGTGACAAGATGTTCTGCTGCATGGGTTGCTCCACATAAGTCACGTTGCTACAGCTGAGATAGCAAAAGAATTCCCATCCTTCATGCTCATTATCCGTCTCCAGGCTCAAATGTTCAGTGTGCTTTCTCCAGCAAAGGTTAAATTTTTAGCAAGTTGAGCAAAATCCGTCAACTGTTCTGGGCTTGCAGAGGGGAGGACAAACTTATCTCGGGCAGGAAACATCCTTAACCATCTTGATTTAACCAGCTAAACTTTAGATTGTGGGTACAAAAGGGATTTATGTTCATATTAAGTTTGGCACTGAGTGGTTTAACTTCCAAAGCATCAGCTATAATGATATGAAAACCCAAGACTTAGAATACTGTATTTATTAGTGTGGAAGAACAAATGAATACTCCACATTGAGTACTTCTGAACCAAAAATTTCATGCTGGCATTACACTGGCTGCACACTTAGAAGCTGCAAGAGATAACAGAAGAAATTAACTGTACATCCATCTAACCACAAGCTCAGATACTGAAATCAGAGCTGTCCCTAAACTTGGGGCACTTGGTAATTTTCTCCTAAAGCAGTGATAAACCTTCTAAAGCTAAGGGGCTTGATACACTGAACTAGAGTAAAAAGTGGCTTTGGACCCAATCCAGCAATCACTGAATTCTGCAGGTATATTTCTATCAACTCTGGTCACTGCTCTCACGCATTTAATTTTCTAAGGCGGCTTGAAGAGAAGATTGGTACGGGTTTTTTTATTTTGCCTTGCCCTCCCCTTTTCAAAGATAGAAAATATGCTGCTACAAACATCTTTAAATGCTGCCTGATTTATTTCATAACACCAAGGTGAAAGAAAATGGCATTTGCAAGACACAGACAGACTGGACCTGGAAATTTCTGGTAGTATTTAAGACAGAGAGCAATCAGGATATTAAGCAGGAGCAGCAAATTTGAACACAGAGAGAGCAAAAATGAAGCAACAGAGGGTAGAGACATGTAACTAGAAGCTGCTCTCATGTGGATTCTCCAAGGTTTGTGCTCAACTTTTTCTTCAACAGAACTCCTTCCCTTTATCCAGTCCTACTGTTTACTGTCACTCTAACAAGTTTAAGACTTCAAATGTCAGCTCAGAGTGTTATGCTCGAGGGCCCAGCACACCAGGAGGAAATGATGAACTGCACAGGTGCCTTTTTCTCTTTTCTTACAGAGGAGCAGCTAAAAACACACACACAAACAAAACGCACAAGGCACCGAGCCTTTAAATTTAAATAATTGGATTTTCTGAAACGTGTCTGTATGCTATCAGGTATGCTAGAGAATAGCATCTTTCTACCATTTAAGCTAGAAAGATTGGGGGGAAATAGAATTACATGAGAAGGGTTTCTTCAGTAAGGTGATACAAATTCCCCTGTCGCCCCAGGACATTTGATTGTCCCACGTTTCATGCTGGTTGCACCAGGAAATTACATTATTTCTGCAGGGAAAATTTCCACACTTAAGGACAAAGAGATCATGAAATGACAGTTTCTGATTCTCAAGAGAATCCCAAGAGAAGGAGAGGTGCAGCAGAACTACCACCATGGACTTCCAGAGAGCAGAGTTTGGCCTGGTTAGGGGACTGGCAGAGAGTCCCTTGGGAGGGCATCCTGAAGGACAAAGGAATCCAGGAACACTGGAGGTTCTCCAAGAAGGAAATTCTCAATGTGCAAGAGCAGATTGACTCCATGTGCCAGAAGATGAGACTGGCCTGGCTGAACAGAGAGCTGTGTCTGGAACTCAGAGAAAAAAAGGAGTTTATGACCTCTGGAAGAAGGACCATACCAAGAGGACAATGGGGATGTTGTGAACCTGTTGGCCTTAAGTTGCACCAAGGGAGACTTAGATTGGATGTAAGGAAAAATTTCTACCCAGAAAGCGTTGTCAGGCACTGGAACAGGCTGCCCAGGGAAGTGTTTGAGTCACCACCCTGGAGGGATTTAGCAGACATGCAGATGTGTCACTAAGGTTTAAAGTTGGGCTTGGCAGTGCTGGGTGAATGGTTAACCTGACGATCTTAAGGGTCTTTTCCATCCTGAACAATTCCACGATTCTAAAACCTACTGCAAGGACTCACTGTGCTGCTGTCTGCAGCAGATGGTACCAGCTGTTGCAGGAGAGAAGAAAATGGATTACATGGATGCTGCTGTGATCTGGCATGGCATTTCCTACGCTCCTCTCCCTGGTCAGCAGTGGCCATGCTCCTGTCAGCTACAGCCAGCTCTCAAAGATCTCAGAAGTCTTTGCAAGCGCTTAAAAAAAAACCAAACAACAACCCCTATGAGTTCAGTTCATCTGTTTTGCACAGTACTTACTTAAAGCCTGTATAAAAGGAACAATCTTTGCACTTGAAGAGCTTTTTCCCTCCGTGCTTGTCGCGGTAGTGGCGCCGGATGCTCTGTATGTAACCCGAAGAGAACTCGCAAAATTCACAGTTAAGGATGGCTTCCGCTTTTTCCACTCCTGCAGCACTCCCCGAAAGGGGGATTGGGCTGATGTTGTTGTTGTTCCTGGCCAAAGCTGCTGACTGGTAGTGGTTCAACTGCTGCTGAACATCAGGAGGCTCCGAGTACGAAGAGTCTGCAGGGAAACAGAGCGAAGCTGTTATTCCAGGTGGATCAACAGACCTAAAAAAGGCTTGGTGATGCCTGCTCCAGAACCTACTGGCTTTTGGAGGGGGTTGATCAAGCTGTTGGTTATGAAACTAATCCTTCTTTCTAAAGGGATTAAGAGGTGCAGCACTTCTTAGTCTAATTTAATGTGTATTCTACAATTTAAAAGGTGAGCAGTGTAAATTATGCTTTTTTTAGATCTGATTCAGGGAGGAAAGGAGTGACACATTTAAATTAAAGGTAGCCTAAAAAGAAGCCTGATTTTAAGACACTTAGTTTGTGAAGGTAAAGCCCGTTAGTCATACTGCCAAATGTTTTATGTATTTGGCACATAAATCAGACCAGATCCTCTCAAATATCTTATGCCAGTTCACACGAGGTGAAGATCTGGCACAGGATTCATGTAAATAATCTATCTGCATAGAAAAAAAAAGAAAAAAGAAGAAAAATAAATGGATACTCTTCCCTATTCATGCTGATGATGTTAGAAATCAAATCGCCACTGGAAAAAAGAGACGTTCAATCATAACTTCCAGTAAAGCAAACTTTCAAACCACTGTGTTTTGCTACACTGAGAAAAGAGATCTCTGTAGACACAGCCCTTCTACAGCCCAGCAGAACGCTGCCACACCATTTTAATGGCATGTGGAGGAACACAGCCCAGAGATGTCTCACCACTGAAACTGAAAGCTGTATCATGCTGGTTGGATACCCCCAAAAGAGGAGTGTGGGGGGAGGGAGGGTGGTGTTGAACCTTTCCCAACACACGGCTCGCATGTGGAGGTTAGGAATTCATCTGCTTTGTTCAATATAACCCACAGCTGCCCATGAATGGCACAAATCAAAGCAGATGAATAAAGCACAGATGAATTTCAGTGCAATTTTCCTGAAAAGAAGACAAAAGGCTCTTTTCCTAAGCTTTCCAGAAGGGGGGGAAAAAAAGCAATGAGGGGGGGTGTGGGAGGGAAGTCAGGACACAAACTGTACCAGCCACCTCCTGCTTTGATGTGTACCTCATTTTCCAAAGCTGAATTCCCCAAGGCTAGATATACAGGAATTCCCTAACAGACACACATTTGTGGGAACTTAACACCATCCATTCCAACCAATTAGTAAGGGGAAACAAAAGGCAAACAGGCCTGAGTGTGAGGCCACTGAGTGTGGGGACTTCTCCACCTGTCTCCAAAAGAGCAAAATGCTTGCTTTTCTTTTCCCACTACCACAGGCAGGGCTTACACATGCCCAAGAAATGAATAACAAATAATGACAATAAAAAAAACCCCAAACCAAACTCAGAAACAAAACAGACACAGCAGATAAATTTCTCCGGGCTCCCCTGGTTTCACCACCAGGTGTACACAGCAAAGAGAAACGCAGAGACGTGAAAGATTGTGGTTAAACTAATCAGGCTTTTTTTTTTGTTTTGTTTTTGTTTTTCTTATCCAAGCCCCCATAAGCTGAGTAAGGCTGGATCACAACGCAGCATTTATCATCTCTTGCTTCCACCACTTCTACAGCACGTTTGTTCACCAGGAGGGCTCACAGTGAGCTCCACCTGTTTAAATGTCAAGGCTTTCCTTCCCTTGTGTTTGAAGCAGGCTCCCCACTTCCTTTACTTTGGCACAGGACAGGCCTGAGGAACTGTAAACCCTCTGCAGAAGTCTCTTTTCTCTCAAAGGCAGCAACTGTGTGCTCTGTTCCTTTGGAACAGAACCTCGAGGGCCAGTGCACGGCTCAGAGGGGATTTGCTGACTCACTTCTCTGGGCTACCAGGTTCAGTGATTCTAAAAGCTCAAAATACAGTTGGACAGATCTCCTGACAAGGCTATGGAAACCTAAAAAGAAAGTTCATGGCATTTGAAAAGGCTTTTTTTTTTTTTTTTTTTGGGTATCTGTACTAGTCAAATTACTCTTAGGGTACTGAAGTCTAGTTTGTGGCTCACTTGTTCCCCTCTCCTCAGGAAGAAAGGATCAAAAATTTCCACCACATCACCAATGCTCCTGGCCAAAGCCTCAGAGATATCCACAGCTATGAAAGCAACAGGTCTAAAAAATCATTCTTTTCAGAAGAAAAGTTTTGCTGTTGTCTACAAGATCTACTTTACTTCAGATGTTTTTACTCTTCCTATCATCTGGTGTCTATTATTCCAGCTTTCGAACTTTCCATCGGTTATTTACACAGCCCTGTGGAATCTGGTGTGTGAAAACTGCAGAAGTGGATAGCTTCATGTCGATTCCGACACACACACAAAAAAAAAGCACATCAAGTAGCCTTCCCTGTCATCAGGAATAGATAGAAGAAAATTCTACCTTTCACGCTGGCCACCTCGCAGTTTTTAGTATATGGCTCCTTTACAATTAAAATAGTTATTATTTAGAGGAATAAAAACAAAGCCATCTGAAGAGTTTTTCCAGTGAGTCGTACCCTTCAACAATGGTAGCAGCATGCATGGCCTGGTGCACTATTTGCCTTTTCCCTTGCCAAATCCTTTCATTATAGGGCAATCTTGCCGTAGCGCAGGATTTAGCACTTCCCGAAGGAAAACACTCAGGATTAACACATGTGCCAAGGGCTTCTGTTGGTGTCTGAGGACCATCCTGCCATGAAGGTGCAGCCCAGCTCCACCAGGAACACCCTGGAGAGAGTCCAAAGCTGACTAAAGGCATGGGAAGACTTCCACTGGGTTCAGTGAGCCCCACCTTCACCGTGCCCCCTCCAAAACCAGCAGAGGCAGTGGAATGACAGCAACTGACTTGAGCTTGCCTCCAAAGATGCATTCTGGCACGCAGCTCAGAGCAAACTGCCAGCAAATGACAAACTGTGGATGGGGGTGAGCTTTTTGAGTATTTTTTTTAAATTTATTTTTCAAAAGCAGTGTCTCAGAGAAGGACCAAGGGCTGCAAATCCACAGGCATGGAGCAACAGCACTGCTTTAAAAACTGCACTTTTTCTTGGGCACCTGCTGGAAGAGCGGGCTCGTGTTCCAGACACATTTTGAAGGTGTTTGCCCCAAAAACAGGATGCCAGGCTGGAGAATGGAGGAGGAAGAGAGCAGAGCTTTTCCCTCAGAACTAACCCAAAAACTGAGTCATGGGCATACACCATTCAAGTTCCACCTCTTCTTTTCCCTGCACCCCAAGCACAAAGGGCTGGGAGCACTCTGATAAAGTGTTAACAGCCTTGGCCTGGAGCAGGAAGAGGGTCTAACCATCCATGTCTGAAAAAAGCAAAAAAGGCCCTAAAAGCCTTCAAAGCCATAAAGTACGAAACATTTAAAATAAGCAAAGGGAAGATTTAAGAAAATTTGTATTAAGTACATGTAAAACACAACAGCAGCGGACAAACACAAATGAAAGGGAAATGAAATGAAGAAAAATGAAACACCAGGAAGTACCATTTACATTTTAAGAAAAAAAGGCGCCTTTTTTTTTTTTTCCCCCCACTGAACAGCCTTGAGGCAGCACAAGAAAATAAAGCACATTCATATATGCAATGAAAGGGAAGAAAATGGAACACTTAGCCCTGACTCATTTGAAACAATCAAACAAACAAAAAAAGCCCACGCCCAAAACACTGAGATTCCTTTTTAAAAAGTAATTTTATTCAAAACGAACGGAAGGACTTCACTGTACAACTCCAAAAACAAGATAACAGCATTAAGATGATCTGAGATAAAATGAAGGACACCTGCAGTTGTGTCACGAGGCAAAAACTAATAGTGATTGCTGTAGTTAAAACTGGAAGAACAGCGGCAACGCTGCAAACCTCAATTTTGAGATTTTGCATACAGCATCTACCTACAAATTACAGCTGCACAGGACAAATAACAAGGACAACAAATAATGTAACCCCTGCCAGCACCCATGGATCTAAAAGTCACTATCTTCCCTTTAGTACAGAACAGCGTTTATATACCCGAAATTCCAGAAGTGACTAGTTGAAAGGAAAGCAGGAGGAATGACTGTCCATGTGGTGATTTATCAACAGAGCTGTATCTAAATTACCCCTGGATTCTGGTAAGAACACACAAGCAAGTCTCACTGCATCCCTCCACGGGCATTTCCAGAGTGCCTAAAGCACTAAAATGCCTGGTCAAGGATGTTTTCACCCTGAAAACTTCATCCAGAGTACAGTCCCGAAGACTGGGACAATGAGTGTGCCAACAAGTCTGGAAGTTACCACTTCACCCAAAAGAGCAAGGCAACAGAGTCATGAAAATGCAGCCTGAATCCCTGCATACGCTGGGATCACACACTGGGGAAAAAATGTACAGTGAAAACACACAACAATGAAAACCCACCACAGAAGCAAAATGAAAATCCAAGTTTTATTGGATCCTATGCAGCATGTAACGCGTTTGAGATACCTAAATGAAAACAAAACTTTGGGATCCTTCCAGAAGAAAAAAATGCAGTTTCAGCTCCTGAACTGAATACATGAATTTACAGGGAAATTAGTGATGTTTCAGTTGTTTGTAGGTACTTTCAGAGCTATCAGCGAACACCACGTGCAACAGCAAAATAGTTCCACAAGACTCCTAAACCTAACAACAGACCAGAAATACACCCAGACATGTCTACGTAAGAGACACTGAGCAACAGCTGAGAAACAAGAGGGAAAAGGACTTATTAAAGGGAGGAAATTAAACCACTGCTTCATCCTTTTAGGGTGGACAGAACCAGACATATGTAATATAAACACTTTCATGCTTGCACAGTGATGGATAGGGGTGGAGGGAGGAACACTGCTCAGGAAAAGCAGCTGTTGGAGCACACTGGAAAGTGACGTTATTGAATTTAAAAAATTTTAATAACTGAATAGCTCAACAACCAGGAGGAGTCACTGGGAGATAAAAGTGAAGACCTCATGCTCTCCTGGTATATCCACACAGAAACATCGACCACTCAAAAGAGATCAGCATTTGTAAGAACAATGAAACTGGGGACAGAGATGTTTGGCTTGTGAGATAAGAAAAAAAACCCAGAGGGAATGTATAAGTAACAAAAAGTGCTTAGTAATGCTTTGTGAGGGAAAAAAAAGGAAATTAAGTATTAATACAGGCCTGGGATATTCTGGATCTGTGAGGAAATGTTCTAGAGAGACTAACAGGAAAATATTTGGAATGTTACTTAATTTTATCTTTCATTCATCAAAGAGAAGATTTTTATGAAGGACGACAGAAAAAAAACCAAGGATTTAAGAAAAGCAGCAGTTTCCTCTGGATAGAAACAAATTTGTAAACCCAAGTAAAGCTGCAATGCTGCACCAAAGAACACTGACAAACAAGATACAGCCAGTTATTATTTTAAAATGCTTAAGATAAGCGTAAGGGTGGAACTTAGAGGAGATTCAGGAACACAATCCCTTCCAAAATTCAACGGGACTCAAAATTACCAGCTGACTGAGTGGCAGGATTGCACATAGCCATGAATGGCAACAGCTTGAAAAGTGGGAAGGTGGCGAAGCAGGGTGTCATACAAAGATTGTGAAGACTGCACACATTTGTTCACTTCATGCCATGCAGCACTGACCTGGAAGAAAGAGTATGTGGGAGGGTGAAATGTTCTGGCAATAAATTAAGATGAGGGGAGGGGAAGATAGAAGGGATTAAGACTCTGAGAGATGCAACTAAACATTCATGAAGAAGCTCAGGGAACCAGACAGTGCAAAGAAGTCTTGTTCACTGCACATTTAAAAACAGAGCGTGAGCCCTTCTACCCAAAAGCTGATTTCTGCTAAAGAACCTTTACACTGCTAGGACGTTGTGAGTGAGAGATAACAGAAACAAGTTTTGTGCCCTCACTCGCACGCTCCAAAAGAAAAAAAGAAAAGAGTAACCACAAAGTAAAGAAAATAAAGCCTTGGAATAAAATCTCCATTTAAAGGATTTATACACCGCCACCACAGCCCGAAAAACCCCACAAAACCCAACCAAAAACCTTCTTGGAGGAATTTATTTCAGCATTATCTGTAAAGGCCACTTCTTGGATCATGTCAGAGCAGCTTTTGTGAGAAAGGTATTACATATATTTCTAAGCCTCAGAAGAGAGCAATGAGAAAGACACGTGAACTATGCAATCTTGTTTATTCAGAAGAGGTGAGAGAAGCTCTATCCGTATTTCTTTATAACTCTGAATTTCCTCCGAAGTTGTGTGCCTAACCTGATTGGGACTGAGACAGGATAGAGGCTATGCAGCTTCTTGTGCTAATATCCAAATAATTTCCAAGGGACATAAATTTCACCTACTAAGAAGAAAATAATACATAATTTTTATCATCTGAATCACTTCCACAGAGTGAATCTCACACTGCTGCCTGTAAAAGAATTTTGGGAGTTTCACAGCTGAGATCAAGAGTGGCTACAATAGTCTGTGTGAGATGATGCATTTGAAAGCAGTAGGAACTAATTAAGAATTATGTAGGAGTAATGTAACTGATGAAATAAGTTACACTGTAGTATTTCCATATGAAGAAAAGGATCAGTCCAGGAGATCCCTATGCCCTCCTATTTTAGAGTATCCAACACCACCAGGAATTCCTGTTTGCATGAGCTCTCAAGGCAGGCACAACCCTGCTCTGCTGAAGCTGTGATTTGGAAGGATCAGTTTTGTGGTGAGGAAATGCTTCACCATAACTTCCAGTTATCCCTTGTTTTCATCTCTTCTCCCCACAACAGTATTTCTTTCCTGGTTCAGCTCAGTCTAACTTTCCTGCAGTTCTTTAGGTGACTTGGCCACTTACTGGTCACATTTAGGCTGCACACAACCCTCTCACTGTAAATGGAGTTAAATTCCATTGTCTAAATACAGGACTGCACTTAAAACCAAGATTTCTACTCCATGTCAAACACTGGGTCCTCCATGAACTCACCTATTTCAATAAAATGTATAAAATTAAAAATTTGTCTAGCTAATCCTTATTCTGTTGAACCAAACTCAACCTTCATAAATGGAAGTGCATTTACAGAAGAGACGAACACAAACAGAACTGGAAATAGCTTGAGCAAGACGCTGATTTAACCCATCTGCTAAAAGG
Organism: Edolisoma coerulescens; assembly: GCA_013397115.1. Lineage (NCBI taxonomy): Eukaryota > Metazoa > Chordata > Aves > Passeriformes > Campephagidae > Edolisoma > Edolisoma coerulescens. The sequence goes on along the minus strand of VWZW01001853.1, from coordinate 149,243 downwards.
ACTTACAGGTAACAGGTTATTTTTGGGATTTACAAATGTACAAAGTTCTATTTCAACTGATTCTTCACTCAAGACAATAATCCACCAATCCTTTTCTTTTGCATCAGTAACCAAATGATCCTCATGCTATTGTGTTCCATGATTTCCTTCTCATTTTTAAGGGCAATTCATATGGTGTTTTTCATATTTCCTTCTCCACTGCACTGACCCTCTACATATTTCTATTAATACAAACATAGTGCCACAAACACATGTTGCTCTCACCTAAATGCTCACTCTCCTCTAAGGCTTGAAATGAAGAGGAAGAAGAAACCAAATTTAGCAAGCAATACGTGTTTGCATTCTGCTTTAAAACTGGCCCTAAAATTACAGTGACAATATGTGGGTACCAAGGATTCATTCTAACCACAGAACTCAGGAACACAAACTTGTGTGATTTGTTCTGGTGACCTCCAGCATACACCTTGACATTATTTTTACTGCCAAAAGAAAGTCCTCATCTCTATCACCAGCTCAGAACACTGAGTATTTTCAAGCACTTGTAGTAACAATGTTCCTTAAAGAAGACATAAAATCAGCTACTTAAATGTCAAATATTGGGCTGTCAATTATGATGACAACACACATCCGTTTCAACAGAGCTAAAATGAACAAGGAAGTTTTACCTCTCTGCCAAGCACCAAATCCCTCCAGTATGTTTTAAATCAATGGGATAAACTGGAGTCTCAGGTGACAGGGAGAATATCAGTGAGGTTGATAGAGAAGGCTACAAATACGTGGGAATGCAGAAATGCCCTCTTGCACACCCTTGGTCATGCCACATCCTGTCTCCCTTCATGCCAACAGCATCCTTTTTTTTACTCTGTGTTGAGTGATCACAAATTCCCCAGACACACAAGAGATCAGCATCTACCACTCTGTCCTCTATCCTGAACATAAAAAGAAGAGCCAAAAGAAAGCAAAAACCTCAGGGGGGAAAAAAAAAAAAACAACAAAACCCACAACAGGAATCAGGATATGCTTCTTTCTTCTCACTGTGGGTGCAATCAGGGGAACTCCTTTCTGCTCATTAGGAACTCAGAAGACATTTCTTCCTTCATCTATTTCATGATCTGCCCAAACATTTTGTCTTCTCCTGACCCTAGGGAAGCCTTTCAGTGCCACAGCAATCCTATCACAGCAGGGTGGCCGACTCCATACGAGGCTGACAGCAACCTTCTCCCAGCTGCATGAGCTCCAGTCTGTGTCCTGTTGAATCTCAGCTCTGCCTTTGCCCATTCAGCTCGAGCACAAAAAACAGTACCAGAAAAAAAGCACTATGAACAGCGAGCCGACACTCCCCTAGCACAGCCAATGGCATCTCCCTCTGTTCCACCAGAGCCACAAAACAGTTCTCAACACGCTGTAGGAAAAGGCCAGAAGCCAAACAACTATACCCCGGTGGAAGAGAACTACAGAGAACAAGGTCATCCCCCCAGTGCCTCAGAACCTCCAAACAGTGAGGAGTTTGTTCAGCAGAAGCGGAGGTGAACAAGCCCTGCGCTTGTTCCACCAGTCTCTGCCAATCTGATGAAGGAGACAAGTCCTATCTGATCCAGCATCTGATATTTAGCTTTAACACTGACCACAAGGAGTAAGACACACCAAGTACCACAGAGTTTTACAAGCACTGGAAGGCAGCGTGGCCACTGTGGGAAGCAGAGACAGGCAAAGGCTGAGGGGAAAGCAGGAACTTGCTCTAGGTTAGAGAAAAAAGGAACACGGCTGGGGAAAAAAAAAAAAAAAAAAGCAGCCTGGAGGTAGCATAGGTTATCTGATACTTGAGAGTGAGCGTGAGGCATCACTCCTGTGGGGCACAAAAGCAGGGAAACAAGCAGAACAAGCAGACAGCTCTTTGCAGCCCAGCTGTAGCTACAAAACCAGAGGCATCTTCTGTTCTGCAGTATGCAGATCACCATCCTGCATCCTTAACATGGATGCAATCCTTCCAACTCACCTGGCAATTAAAGCAATTAGCTATTGAGGCTCTGCCTGAATTTGCCCTGTAGTCACTACTGGCTCTCTGCCCTTCCAGTCAAACTACAGTGAAACAAAAGGGTCTGAAACGTCAAAAGAGTCTTTGTCCAAGCCCCTCCTCCCAAAAAAAATCCCAAACCCCGAACTAAATACATTCTGCTCTAATACAAAGTTTTCTGGCTGTGAGGACTGACCACTGCGATTTTCCCCAGACAGCAGCAGCCATAAAACACAAAGACACACCAGCAACAATGAGAGAGAAACAGCACCAAAGGGGAAGGGACCATCTTAGGAACTTTTTGCCCCAACTGCAAGGTTAGAAAAATACCCCTTATCAAGAGTAACAGTGCATATGAATAAAAATAAACAAGTCAGCCACAATCCGTGATATGGATTACAAAAAAACCAACCCAACAGCAACAAAAAACAAGAGAACCCAAAAATAAGGGTAGTATGTCTGACCATATGGAAAGCCTGCCTCTCTTCTGAAAGGTGGAAGGCATGACTCACTGGCATCAGATTAGAGGATTTCATTGAAATGGTGCCTTGCTGCCCATAGTTCTCCTCTCATTCTGGTAGTACATGAAATTGCTTCAGCAACCCCACCAAAGGCCCTCTGCACCCTTCAGGGGTTCATCTGTGAGGCACCACACAAGAAGACTGATTTTGCACTATCTGCTTTCAAAAAGTGTACAGAAACAGGAAGGGATTTACAGATCTGAAACAACAGTCCAAGCAACAAGACTTAGCCAAGCAGTTTTATGCCCAGCCTAGCTCTGGCAAAGCAAGCAGATGTATTTATATTTCAGTCTCTAGACGAGGCAAAGTTATTTTCCACTGGCAAAGGCTAAAGTTCAGGAAAAAAAAAAACCTGGAACTGGGCACTGGATGTTTCACTTAGCAGTTTTCAGTGCATTTGCTGCTGCAAGTAATTAAATTTAATGAAGATGTTGACAGACCATGTACTGAAGACTCAAGAAATCTTCTAGTTCTGACCTTACATGTGTTTTGTGATGTGTGCTGGTATTAATGATAGATCCTGTTTGGTTTGCACAACAGTGAAAAGTATAATTATTGAGCTTCAAGGGCACACAGAAAGTGTTGTGGCTCTCTATAAATCCAAGAATTGTGACCAGTAAAAAGAAATGGTCTTATACCACAGCAGCATGACTGAGGAGACATTGGAAACCACATCCAGGTCTGTTTAGCCTTGCACTTTGCTGTTTCATTTTGACAATTCAATATTCTTAAACAGCAAAATTTTAAAAAGCCGTAATTTTGAATTACTGCACGCAGTCATGATACAAGGAAATTTATGAGGCTCCAAATCTGCCAGCCACATGAATAAGGAGCAGTGCTTTGCTCCATAACATGGTTAGGCCAACAGGGTCATTTTCAAAAAATAAAGGGCTGCTCCAAAAATCAGTAATAGCAGCCAGGGCAATTTAGGGCAGGTATTTCACACGCCCCCAAGAAGCCTGTGCTGTGGGTGAAGTCATAACGTGAGTCTGTTAATCAATCCATTGAGTCACTCTGCTTTACAGACTCCAGGACAAGGGGCTGAGCTCATGTGTTTCTCCAGTTTGTGGGAGGGAGGCAGTTCACCCCTCCATCCCCTCAGCTGATGATCCCTCTGCACACAACTCCTGCAGCTGTTTGTGTTTTCTCACGTTCAGCCATGCAGTTTTTGCCTCGCCTGCAGCTCTTCCTTATGGAAAGAGAAGGGAGCCTTCCAGTGTGGTGCCTTGGCAATGCAGATTGTGGGATTCCATTGCCTTGCACTCAACAGGAGCAGAGCTGGGAGCACTTACCTGTGACACACAGAGCCCCACAGGACGACACCACCACCAAAAAAATCCCCAAAAACCCATTCTGGCCAGAGATTAACATGAATGCAAGCTCTTATTCTCACAAAGGCTGCAAGAACCTGGAAGCAGATTTTGTGAGATTCATCCAGTCCTCCTAGCAGTCTGTAGTACTCCAATTTACAATTAACTTTTGCTGTGCGAGTTCTCAGCACTGTTAACATTTTAGTGAAAATTGCAAGTAAGTAAATTCAAACAAACATGCCAAACACACATGCAAATATACAGCAAATCCCCACCATCTTCTTCTTGCAAGACAAAAAATACCTCTAAACTATCAGGAGAGCAAAATAACGTTTTACCACAATGGCAACTTCATCGTGTCAATAAGAGCTGGACACTACAAACCACTCAGTGCCCCTATACTTCGAAAACCAGGAAAATAGCACTCGTGACCAACATTATCTGGGGGGTTTTTTTGTGACTGTTTTAAGTAAAACACACACAAACCAAAATATCATCACCCCACACTGTCCCAAAAAACCCACTGAGTGCTATACCTCTGGTTAGAAGAGGATGCAGTGAAAACAGGCTCTTTATATACCAAAATATTGCCCAACAGGCAAAGAGAGGTACGATAATAAAAAAGGCAAGATATCTTTGAATGATGCATCTGTAAAAAAAGCCTTCTCTGCTGACTCATTGAGAGTGACACAATCACCTTCTTACACTACTGCCCTGAGAGAAGCATACACACACTGGAAATGTTTGCTATTAACTGGACTGAAGAGGATGTTATGCTTGCTAATGACAGCTGTCACTAGAATTACAGTTGGCAAGGATGGGTCTGCCCAAAACGTTCAGCACCTACTCCACTTTAGCTTCAGTTCCATGAAAAGGTCTATCAAGCACCCCAAAACACCTCTGGGATGTACAGTTGAGTGCTTCAGGTAAGCCTGCTGCTACCAACACAGAACTGAAAGAGAAGAGCCACAGAAACCTAAATACATTCACCTCTTTTAATGAATGGATCAATCTAAAAGAACAAAAGGAATGTTTTAAGAAAGGCCCGTCAGGGAACATTTTCTGCAGGGAAAAGAAGCATCACACAAGTTCCACTGGGCTGCTGTCCCAGAGCAGCTCTATTCAGACATGCACTCTGCTATTACAACTCAGTACCCTTCTCCCTCTTCTACATTTTTAGAGAGCTCAACAATCAAACGAGTTCTGCTAGCTCCCCATATTTTCCCAAATCACCCTGCTGTATTTCCTATTCCAACTACAATATTCACACACAGACAGGAAGAGCTCCTCTGTGCAACCATTTTAATCACACAAGCCGGCTGCACACCTATCAGCCCACAAAACAAGTTCCCTAACAATGGGATGCAACCTTTTGTCTTTCACCCCAGCCCCAATTCAGTGCTGCATCCCTGGTGAATTAGCTTGATCAGGGTTCACACTGCAGGTTATTTATACACACCAACAGAAAAAATCCAGCTAACACTACACCATGTGAGCCCTTCCTAATACTCCAGCTGGACATAATAGTGCCTCTGCACAATAATTTCCTATTATTGGGACCAGTATTTTATCTAGTCCTGCACATCACCTGCAACTCACAGGCCTGAGCCACAGAGGCAATGATTTATCACCTTCTAAAAACCCCAAAAATATGAAATGCCATAAGAGCGGCCACCATTAACCTGATCTGCAGGCAACTGTATAAGGTGAAAAAATTACTTAAAGCAGGTTATTCCTTCCTCAAGCAGTGCTGAAAATGCTAACACGATTATTATAACACCTGTACTTGTCTGACCAGCTCCCCAGTGGGTGGCTTCTATTACTGTCAAAGTGACTTAACCATTAACCCCATTGAAAGATGATCTAGCTAATTGGGACAAATTCGGGCTGTAATACAGATCTGGGTAACAAAGTCAACCCAATGAAATGCTTTTGTTAACAGAGTCATCATTTCATCTATTTTTAGGAGGAGTTCTTAAAGCCTGAAAAATTTTCCTCTACAGGATCTGCAGTTGAATTTTAACTCCACTAATCATGAGTTTGAGCTCCTGGGATAACCAAAATTTCAAAAAAAGTAACTGAACCATCCTTCCCAAAACTGAGTATTGTCCTCCTGTATCTCTCCACACACCACTGCTAACAAGAGACTGCTAAAACACAGGAAAGGCTAGGACAGCCACTGAAAATTATTCTGCACTTCTTAAGTCAGTAATGGAACATTTTATTTAAAAACCAGTAAAAAGAAAAAAAATAAAAGCAGTAGAACACCTCTCAAGATGTACTCAGCTTGTTGGATTAGTTTAAGCTAGCATTAGCAAAAAAACTCAGTAATTGCACTGTTCCAGGCAACCCATTGAGAAAAGGTTGTCTGGGAGCAGCTGGTCAAAATCTTTTGTTAAGATTCTGATTCTGACCCAAAAAGTGACTTCTTAAACAACAAAAATATTTTGCATGTCCTTTTTTTTTTCTTCAATAAAGTATTTATATGCTGATTATTTATTTCTTTCAATTCCTTTCAGCCATTTTCTGAACTTCTTTCTTTTCTTGCACTCTTTCTCATTTCACTTTTTTTGCGGGGGGGATTTCTTTTTTGGTTTTTTGTTGGTGATGGTGGTGTTGGGTTTTTTTGGTTTTGTTTTTCGTTTTGTGGGGTTTTTTTCTAGTGAGAAAGAAAAGGAAGACAGGACACCAAAGATGCTACAAAATGATTACTGATAATATAATATTTACCTCCCATCCTTATTTCACCAGCATCCCAAGAAAAACAGCAAACAACAAAATTCCTGCTGTTTAGCAGCTAGAACCACTCAAGCTTCTGGAAAAAACAAAAAGTATTTTCCCCCCTTCTAACACTCCTTCCATACATTCCAGTTCTTTGAACATCTGCAAATATTCTCCTTCCATGTCAGTGAACTCATCCAGGAATTAAAGTTGGTTTTTTTTTTCCAAAGAAGAGCTCTTTTCTTAACTGGTAGGAAGTTACACCCAAAGATGCCTCAGAAGCTACTATGTAAAAAGCCTCAAAGCTTGCTGTGATACCTTACACCACGTCTTCTATTTCTCTGTTTAAACAGTGTCCCCTCCCTCTGCTGCTTTCCAAGCATCTTCTTACAGAGCCCTCCAGCCCAAGGGTACTAACAGCTTTCAAAGGAAGCACTGAAAAGAAAACAGTGCTCAGGTTCTCCTTCCTGCAGCTGAATATCTGAAGGTACTTTTGGTGCCCTCTGTAGCAAGGACAACAACAATAATTACTCTTACTACTACTACAGGTTCACATTTTAAACTCAATTGTGTAGTTTCACTCAAGTGCCCTACTAAAAACAGTAGGTATTAGGAAAAAAATTGTTCCCTGTGAGGGTGGGGAGACCCCGGCACAGGGTGCCCAGAGAAGCGGTGGCTGCCCCACCCCTGGAAGTGTTCAGGGTCAGGTTGGACGGGGCTTGGAGCAACCTGGGATAGTGGAAGGTGTCCCTGCCCATGGCAGGGGGGTGAAAACGAGATGATCTTCAAGTTCCCCTTCCAACCCAAACCACTCTATGATTCTATGAATGTAAAGTCAGTAGCATGGATGGAATTTGAAGATCCCTTCCCCACTGGCTATTAACAGAAACTACAAAAATCTTCTACAATGTAAGTAACTGCTAACAAAGCCAGCAGTGACATATTCCAAAGTCAGCTGGTGCAGTGATGCAGCAAATCAATGTAGAATGAACCAGTGAGGCCCTAAAGCAGATCACTTCCTACAACACCACGTTTACTCTTGGTTTTGATGCAGCTTCCGGGTTTTTCTCTTAATGATCAAATGAAGATGCTTTAGGTGCAAAGCTGCCTGCGGCAATTTTGTTTGCAATAAAAATATTAAGCGGCACCTTAGACAATTAAATTCTTGCTCTGAGGCACCTCTTACCATTAGAGTCCTCCACTTCTTCAGCAGGAGTGTGGTTCTTGGAGGTGTGGTGGGCGTGTGAGGCTGCAAGGTTGACAATGCGGGGTCTTGGTAGTGTCAGTGCTTTCCCATGCACTTTCAAGGAGTGCTCTTTCAGCTGGCTGATTGTCATGGTGGAAAATGAGCAGGAGGAACATTTGTAGGCATGTTCACCTGGGTGAGCGAAATACAGGCAAGTCATCAGCTCACAAAAGAAACAAAATGGGACCCTCACACTTGTCTTACTGAACTCGGCAGTAAAATTCCCATGGACTCTTCAGTGAAAGACCGATCCCAAAGAAAACAAGCTATGCATGTCTCCTTGTTGGAGCAGTCTGGAGTCTGTGGGTGTAGACACCTGCTTTGGACCAAAGTATCACTTTCTGACAACTGCAGATCCTTGTACAGCGGCTGATGTCAAAAAAACCAGAGACCAGACTCTTAGCATGCCTGTGTTGCATGGTATGGGAAGAAAACAGACTCTGGGATGAAAATGGAGTCACTTAACTGTGGCACTTCCAAATTTCTTTGGGAGCACAGCAACTAGAGATGGTGAAGTCATTTGTTTCTGCATGCAGCACATCCAGCNGATCAAATGAAGATGCTTTAGGTGCAAAGCTGCCTGCGGCAATTTTGTTTGCAATAAAAATATTAAGCGGCACCTTAGACAATTAAATTCTTGCTCTGAGGCACCTCTTACCATTAGAGTCCTCCACTTCTTCAGCAGGAGTGTGGTTCTTGGAGGTGTGGTGGGCGTGTGAGGCTGCAAGGTTGACAATGCGGGGTCTTGGTAGTGTCAGTGCTTTCCCATGCACTTTCAAGGAGTGCTCTTTCAGCTGGCTGATTGTCATGGTGGAAAATGAGCAGGAGGAACATTTGTAGGCATGTTCACCTGGGTGAGCGAAATACAGGCAAGTCATCAGCTCACAAAAGAAACAAAATGGGACCCTCACACTTGTCTTACTGAACTCGGCAGTAAAATTCCCATGGACTCTTCAGTGAAAGACCGATCCCAAAGAAAACAAGCTATGCATGTCTCCTTGTTGGAGCAGTCTGGAGTCTGTGGGTGTAGACACCTGCTTTGGACCAAAGTATCACTTTCTGACAACTGCAGATCCTTGTACAGCGGCTGATGTCAAAAAAACCAGAGACCAGACTCTTAGCATGCCTGTGTTGCATGGTATGGGAAGAAAACAGACTCTGGGATGAAAATGGAGTCACTTAACTGTGGCACTTCCAAATTTCTTTGGGAGCACAGCAACTAGAGATGGTGAAGTCATTTGTTTCTGCATGCAGCACATCCAGCGTCATTATTAATGAAGCAAGAAGGACACTACAAAACTTT
>VWZW01001853.1:129831-140084 GCA_013397115.1 Edolisoma coerulescens | reverse complement strand
AAAAAAATTTTAAAAACCCAGTATGGTGTAATTACATTTGGGAAAGGTCACAGTTTTCCTTATGAAAAACCTGTCATTAGGCAGCAGTAATCTTCACAGAAGTGGCAACCAAGTCAGGGTTGGTGAACACGGCAATGCCAAGTACAAAGGGTGTATCTGCGAGGCTATGTGGAAGTGTGTTATGAAAAAGCACTAAAAGGAGTGAAAGAACAGAAGTAATGCACAGTAGTGGATTTAATTTTGAACACATTTCAAGCCATAGATACAGCAAACAAGGGGAAACAAATCCTGATACAAGATTTGTTTTGCACGGAGGCATGGAGGCAACTGGAACACAAAGTGAAACTGTCCGAACAGAAACAATGTGATTTTATACACAGGTGCCAAGTTTTTGTTTTGGAAGTGCCACTTCCATGTACAAGAGTAACGCTGGCCACACATGAGTTGTACATAAAGTGCCAAAACGAATATAGGAGTGAAATATTCATGAACAGGAACAGAAGAACGAGAGTTCTGGTAATGAACGAAGCAGAAAATGTCTTCCACCTCTCAACAAATCCAGCAAAGAAGGTTCTCAAGCAGCACTGTTTGCCACACCAGAAATAAGTGAACCAAAAGAGAGTATGAAAACACATGTGTTGCAGCCAGAGTAAGCACACCTGAAAGGATTAGCAACCATCCTCCACAAAACTCCCACCCCTGTCTTCAAGGAAAAACACGCTAACCGTCAGGACAAAATACAAACTCTTAGCACGCCCTTTTTTGGTGCATCTGAAAAAGAACAGATCACTCAAAGAGTCTGGAGTGGTGAAACAAAAAACTGTCCTGCGTGTTTTTTCAAGTGACGTTCCTCACCTGTGCATTGTGTGAGTTACGTGTTTCCATTTTACAAACAGAAATAGAACATTTCTTGAGTAGCACAACGAGCTGCTCAATGGAACACAATAATTCAAGGACAAAAGATACTCCAAGGTTACAAGATACCAGTGGGATACAGATATAGACCTTCATGGCTTTGTCAGTGTAAGAGATTCCTGGATGGCAACATGCACCAACCGTTAACTTAAAAGCACCACAAGACATTAAAGCAAATAAAGGGTGATTACATACCAAGCAGCCTAGACACACTAATAAATATGCCCACTACTCATTTCAAATGGACATCAAAACATGAAAAGGATGTGCCTGATTGCACAGGAAAAGTTACAGTTTGGCTCAACAGAAGTCTTCTGCACTTTTTTTGACTGCTAGTTTTGCATCTGACAAAGTGTTCGTATTAATATACACACAAATAAATAAATGCAAGAATTTATGTAGTGGGTCTCAACACTTGATATGTACTCAAAGCACGATGCTCCAGATTACACAGAAACTGAACAGGGCCAATGCTCTTATTTTGCAGTCACCCATTTCTGCATTTCCAGAGTAATTGCTAATTAAGAAATTGGTAACAAGGATCCCTCAAAAACACAAGCAAAAAAAAAAAACAAAACAACCAAAAAAAACCCCAATAAAAAAAACAGGTGAAAAAGTTCAGATGAAAGCAACAGAGAGCCCATTTAGAGAAACTGTAAACTGTTCTGCTCCATGCCAAAGGAGATGGCACACACTGGATGAAAAACAATTGCCAGAAACACTGGTACCAGCTGTCACACAAGAACGGATTTTGTAGTTCACTGAATTTTGATCCATCCCCAGAAAATGAGGGAGAGAGGCAGAACGAGTAAAACACTTCAGGGTTCAGGATTTTACAGACTTTTAAAGACCTCCAGGAGACTTCAGGAAAAATTCAGGAGGACTGAAGTTTTAAATTCCAAGTGAACGGATGATGAGATGATTGACAATTGACAAAAAAATGGTAAGACGAGAGATGTTCAGAGAACCACCGAGTTATTGAAAAACTGGGGAGGTCTGAGGAAGTCAGTAATAACATATTTCTGAATGACTGACTCAAAACACACCGAAGCAAAGCTCTGACTGAAAAACATACAAGCAACTTTTCTGTGACGTGACCATTCATTTGGTAGAAATGGGACTGAGGCAGAAACATATCTGTAAGCCTCTGGAAACCCTATTACCCAAGTCATTGTGCAGGCACTATCTAGGCAACCATGAAATTGTGTTCTTGTACAACGCAAAACATGGCCCTTCAAGGGGTGTCCGTCCACTAAACCAAGTTCAGAAGCATGACTTCCTAATAAATAAATCAATGAATTACACGAAGAGGAGTGTGAAGTAAATATTAGCTGCATGGCAACTCTGGGTCTAAAAATCTGGCAGGTTCAAGCGAGGAGCCCAGCTGTGTAATAGCATAAAGAAAACATTACTTTAGGGTTGGTGAAAATAAAAGAACCATGGCTCCTCCACACAGGATGTGGGATTCTGTGAACTGGAACTGCTGCATACAGTCAGATTTCCTAGAAGGGACAGAATGCCTTGGTCCCATGCAATGGGAAGGTGGCAAAAGTTGAGCTAATCTATTTTATCCATCCAAGTACAGAAACTGGCACAAGCTCTCTGAAATCAAAAAAAAAAAAAAAAATACAGGAAAATGCACAAGACCGTCAATCCCTCCTATATTTCTGTAGATGAAAAATGCCTTTGGATCAACAGCAACAGTTAATTTTTTCATTTTTTTTAATCACTAGACAGCTACAAATTTCTTATGCCTTTCCCCCCCACCATTTTTCCACCTTCCTCCTCCACTCCAACCAGAGCATATGGCTTTGAGTAAGCAAAAAATATTGAAAGGAACATTTTTGTGGTTCTTTTTTGTCAGAAACTCCTGTTCAAGGAGTTTCTACTCACAAGTTTTTAACAACCGGGCTGGTTTTCAGGTTTTCGGACAGGTCACTACTCTATTATTTGCATCAGAGTGCATGTTTGGATTGAAAACCAAAAGATAACCTTTCAATGCAGGATGCATGACGGTGCCAAGAGTCTACAGCCAAGGAATAAAGACGAGGAAATCCTGAGTCTCACTTCTTAATAATCAAAGGTGCAACAGTCTCAGGTGACCTACTCTGCGTGACACATCACCTTCCCAATTCCAGCTCCTCAGAAGCATGTCTGCTTGCTTGCTTGTATGGATTCCGTACTGAAATACAGAGATTTGCAACTTTCCGTGTCTGGTAATGCAATTTTGACATTCTCAGTCTGTTGCACACAGACCTGACTCACAAAGTTCGCAGTGTTTGGTTTTAACATGAAAGCCAGCGTAAGACTCTACCAAAACCAAGGTGCACTTCACAGTCTTTTTCCCAGAGTCACCTAAAGCACAAACATAAATACAAAGAGCAGAGCAAAGCTCACTGCCGAATTTTGTTATGGCATCTATGGTGCAAGTGATGAAAGCCACTCGGAGAAAAGCAGAAATAAGGAAAAAAAATATCATTCATATAAAAGAAAAGAGAAGAAGAAAGTTCTTGAAGTACCCATCATTTTAAATCCTTGCCCTTCCCATTACCCGAACTCCCACTTATCCCAGGAGGTTCCACAGGCTGGCCAGCCACAACCGTGGCCTTTGGAAAAAATCTTACCCAGTTCTGGTGACAAAACACGAGGTTCAACCCAGCATCTGTGATCAGCCACAAGAACAACACGGGCCATTTCAGCTGCCACGCTGCAAGACTGAGAGGGGAAACACTTACCAGCATGAGCCTTGAGGATATGGGTTTTCAGGCGGCTGTTGTAGGAGGACTTGAAGGGGCACAGTTTGCAGCGGAATGGCTTGTGGTGTCCATGGTGGGTCTGCATGTGGCGGTCCAGGCTTGAAAAGAGACAGAAAAGGGAGACAAGAAAAGAGTCAATCGTTTCAGCTGTCCCTTCAGAGGCAAAGCCAAGCCCTTTAGAGCAACGACAGAACAAGTAAAGATCCTTTCCCATACTCTCTCTTCAACAAATGCAACAGGTCCGCTTAAAGAATAAAGTCAAACCTAGTGTGATGGAAAGGAGCAGAACTGACACCAGTACTGTTTACACAGAGAGCAAGCCACCTAAATAAACTTATAGGGCAAGATTAGTATAAATTAAATTATGCATGACCCAGAAAGGACCAGTTGAAGAAATATGAAAACACGCAAGAAATTATTTTCTTATTAAATTATCGCTACACAGTTTTTCTCCTGCCAAACATTTTTGTGAAAATATGTNCCAGCTTTACTGAGGAAGCCTTCTTTTGGTTACAGCAGCAAAAGCAGATTAGAGATCCTGCTCTGGGGAGGGTGCCAGCAGGCTACAGTTGATGAGTTCCAGGATTAAAAGGCAGCAGAGTTTCAGAAGCAGCAGTGTAGAGGATTCTACATGAAGCTCAGCAGGAAGAGAAGGGGTGGCAAAGACCAGCCTCTATTTTCTTCAGGAAAAATGGAAGTACCAACAGCCTGAATACAGCGAAGCAATCAAAAACTGCTCTCTCCACAATTTGCCGTAACAGCTCAGAAAAGTTTGGAGGAGAAAAAAAAACGATGTTTCCCACATTTTCCAACAGAAGATCAAATTCATTCTAACTGAGTGAATCCTGCAGAGCTCTGTAGTTCCTACTCTGTGGCTGACAGACATGAATTCACTGTCTCTGGGTGGCAGGCAGGTAGTCTGAGCCCAAGCTGTAAACATTTCCAGTGCAGCCTCTACTTTGGGCACATTTATGCTTTGTGATCTGGTCTTGGCTTGAGTCATCTCACAGTGATGGAACAACAACAGGGAAGAGACGCTGTAGGAGTTGTAATTTGCCAAAACTGCCCTCCACCCCCCACCTTAGTTCTAGATGTATTTCAGGTACAGTTCTTTTTATTTGTCCCAAATTGTCCTGCTCTTTTTCGGAGTATCAACACGTAGCTCAAATAGCAGTTGTTCCAGCCCTGTCACACTACACAAGATTTCACGTGATCTTTAGTCCCACACTGACAAGAGCCTGAGCCAGAAAATCCCTGTTTACGAGAGCTAACACTGAAGCCTGTGTATTCAAACATCTGATAACAGCAAAAAATAGAAAATGAACTTGCATCTCCTCTCAGGGTCACTTCATACAAATACGACTTAGCAGAAATCCAGGATGGAGTTTCTGGCGAGACAAAATGCACAGTTTTTCTAGAGAAATGTGGGGAAAAAGTCTCCTAAATGACTAAGGCTTTGAACACTTTCAGTGAGTACTTCATAGAACAAAACTCGTTTTAAATAGCCTCCAGGGAATGAGATTATTTAACAATTAAAGCAGGCTGCCAAAGAGATATGTAATACATATTAAGCTATTATAAATATATACCTTAAGGTATTCTACATGGCAATAATTAAAACTATATTCACAACCACATACTTTGCCAGCTGCACTCTTCCAAAAGGAGGTTTTAAAGTTTCGTTCAGATTTGGGCTGTTTAAACATTTGGTTTGGTTTCTTTCACAGGCTTAATCTCCCAAGAGAATAATTGCATCAGAAACAAAAATAAAAAGAAGAAGCAAACAACTTCAACAACAGAGACCACACCTATTATCAAGTTAGGTGGTGAGTTCTTCCCTGCCATCCACCACTTTTTGATTTACCCATCCCGCAACTTCTGGGAGATGACTTATCCTCAGTAGGAAATGGAGTGACTCAGCACCAAACTCAACAAAACTCCGATTGTTGAAGCAAGTTTACTGGGCAAACAGCAAGTCCTGGAGGCCACGTGATGCAGGGGCTCCCCTCACTGTCAGCCTTCTTGCCAAAGCAGGGTGGGATACACCCAGCAGTGCACATCCTTCCCCCAAATCCCTTTCCTACCCTGGGCTGCTCAGACCCATGGACCTTTCCAACAAGGCAGACCAAACTGTGGCATCAATTTGCAGTGCTGTGACACCAGCAGAAACCTTGCTTTTTCACACAAGGAGCTAAAAAAGTGCCTTCTCTTCCACATGCATTTGATTGCAAAATGGTGGCATCATCACCAAATTTAAAGAGTGCTGGGAATGCCCACATCAAATGAGTACCTGGATCTGTATTCTTTTGTTAAAAGAGTGAATAAGCAGCTCTCTCCCCAGAAATTAAGAGAAAACACAGACCTGTGAATCAGGCCCAGGATGCCAGTGGAAAATATATCACAAACCCCATTTTTGGGAGGACATAATATATTTTTACAATTAAAATAATTTTTAAAACAAACAAACTTAAAGCTAAGTCAAATCTCAGGGAGACAAATCAGAAGAAATGTGACTATTAATGATGACCATATATCAGACAAGGAAGCAGGGTGAGGGAGTCACTCATACACCACACTGGTATGAATTTGAAATATTTGTAGACTGAAACTGCATGCCATAATTAAGAAGAAAAATCTGATTTAAGGTAAATTTATGACACTGTTTTAACATGAGAAATGAAAACTCAATCCACAAAGAGCTGTAATAATTACAAACAAGGTAGCTACATGCAGCAGAAGTTTCTTAGATATGAAAGATTAACTAGGAAAATACTTTTCTCCTCTTGGCTTTTTAAGTCTCATGCATTTGACAAGGGTGCGTAAGTGGTGGGCTGCACTGTTTGTCTACTGAAGTAATTCTTATTCTTTGGCTTGCATGCTTCTCCCCTGCATGCAGAAAGAGGGCTGACATGAATTTAAGAAGATATAAAGACACAATCTTTTATAAACAGCCAATCATAATGGCCAAAGATTTTGCAGTGTGGCAACTGTGTAAATGCCACAAGAAGAGCATGGCTCAACATAAAGTCGAGCGAGCTCTCCTTCAGCATCAGCCCATGAAACAGCAGTGCTAGCTGGTGATTCTTTAGGAAACAAAAGTAAAAGCCACAACTTACTTGTGCCTGAAAGCAGAGACAAAGGAGCAATACTGGCAGCTGTACTTGTCTTCCCGGGTAAACATGGCCAGAGCCAAGTGACTCCTCTCGTGGGATCGCAGACCCTGCATAGACATCAAAACCCGGTCACACTGGCTGCAGTGGTAGCCCCCAGGCCTGGCTTCATCTTCCAGGGATGCTCCATATTCAGCTTCTGTAAATTCCACAATGCCAGGGTCTTTGGCTCCCTCAAAACCCTCCATCAAAGTTGTGTTTGAAGGATCTTCAGCTTCCTGCTAAAAAACACATACCCCCCCAGAGCCATCAATTCTCTCTCCCTTCTGCCCCTCGGTCTTTCCCCTGTGTTCATCAGAACGTCCAGGTTTCCCACTGCATTATTTCTCTAAATATATCCCTACACAAACTCCCTATCAATGGCTTTGTAAAAAAAAAAAAAAAAAAAAAAAAAACCCCATTCTTGGGAGGGAAAAACATAATTATATCTATTACATACGTGCATGCATATGTAAAAAAAAAAAAAAAAAATCTCACTCCTTGATCAAGTTTCTGTCAGATCATGCAAAAAGACGAGAAACCTATCTTTCAGCGGTCCTGATGTGAATCTTCTAAACTTGATCAGACAATAATTAGTAAGTTACAGGGCAGTTAATTTTAGTTTATTTTTGCTCTAGCTGACTGTAGCCACCCTGCAGACTAATACAGTTGTCTACCCTATAGTAGATTTTGTCCATCAGTGTCAAACTCTCAAGAAAGAAGCCAGTACACTAAGACCCTAGAATCCTCTTCAGAAACAGAGAGCTAACAGAAAAAGTATTTTTTTTTTTTTAACTCTCTTTTGTAACTTTCCTTTCCCATTTCTAACCAGAACATGCATTTGTGCAGCTACTTAAAATACCCTGTAAGAGCACATTCTTTAGACCGTGGCTCTCAGCTTTTGTTCCCTGATGCAAGATTTCTATTTACTCAAAAGAAAGCACTGACCCTACATAAGCATCACTTGAGAAGTGAGGAGAAGAGGTAAAGGACTCTTAGGAGGGAAGCATCTGAATCTGTCAGGACTACCAGGTAAGAAGGTAAAGAAAGGTCAGTGGGAGGGAAATGAAAGCTCTCTCAGGTGGTGGGAGTTAGGCTGTGGAGGACACGGCTTCCCCATAAAAAGCAGATTATGTCACCAAAAAACCCGTGTCAGTCAGGCAGCAGGAGCCT
The DNA here is from genome assembly GCA_013397115.1 of Edolisoma coerulescens. NCBI lineage: Eukaryota > Metazoa > Chordata > Aves > Passeriformes > Campephagidae > Edolisoma > Edolisoma coerulescens. The sequence goes on along the minus strand of VWZW01001853.1, from coordinate 132,091 downwards.
CTGACAAGAGCTAGTTCCCACAGCCTTGGTGCACTTTCACTTCCCCTGCCAATAAATATCCTGGAAATCAGACTTTGGGACGTCGCCTGTCCTTGGAGATGTCATAGGAGGCACCCCTTTCCACAGGGAGAAAGGAACAACACATTTGCACCTAATCACCTGAAGGGGATCACTGGCTCAGCTGGCCACTGAATGTTTTGTTTGGAGCCAGCATGCAAGTTCCAATGTGGAAAGGTGCACCACAAGCAGCTTCACACATTTATACGTGCACACTTCTTCTTAAAAAAAAATATATATATATATAGATATATATAAAAAGAAAACAAACAGCTCTTTTTGAGCTTAACTAAGCAGAAACGTAGCCCAAAAAGTAGCTGAGAGAACGTTCCCCGCTCATAAACCAAGTCTTTCGGTCATCAACGACATCAACTCCTTTGTGGCTGAGAAGAAATGAGAATTTAAAGAGTCTTCGTGCTCCTGGATCAAGAGTGAAAAAAAGTTAAAACATCTTGAAATGAACCAAATGCACTTCAGAAACTTAGTGTTAGATTAAAACATCATGCTGAACCAGAACGCCCAGTTCAAAACTCATTCAACTTCACAAGAGCACTCCATAGGTTATCAACGAGGCCTTTATTTTAAACAATGCAAGTAGTTTCAGTCACTTTCAGTCACCTTTAAGGAATTCTTACCTTTACTGTGGCCGACACAGAAGAGACATTCCCGTACTGGACATGCTTGCGGAGGTGATTACAGATGGCTCGAAGTGTTGGATGGACTTCCACGCAAAATTTGCATTTGTAGCCAACCACCTTCCTCTCCTTGAGTTTTGAAACGTCTTCCAAGTGTCCAAAAGCCTGTTTGAGCACACAAGAATAAATCATTGAAGTAGGTTTTGTCACCTTGTTCTTAGGAGCACAGACCAGACTGTAGACCTGACGTTATACTTGATGTCCAGTTCTGCAGAACTGAAAAGTCAATTTCTGTTGACGTCATTAATTCCTACAAAGTAAGTGGACAAGACATCCATGCGGAAGAAACATACAGTTTATGGTTAACAGTGGTCCTCTAGAAGACCATTTCACTTCAGCCTGAACTGTGCCTCTTCCTCCATGACCCCATGACTTCCCCAACATCTGTGCAAAGCTTTTCCTGCGCAAGTGCATTTCTCAAACTGAAGCAGAAGGAGTGGAGTAAGCGGGCAAGGAATGGAGCAACAATTTGGTCCTCTCCTTATGAGGCACTTGCCCAAAGCTTCTGTCACCAGACAGACTGGAGTCATGCTAACACTGAGTGCTCAATGAGAGAAAGGACTGAGAGAGAGAATGCTGAGAAGCAAACTGATGTGTTATTCAGAGGGACATGGAAGAAGGGGATGGGACATTTTGTAGAGAATCTGCGACACAGTACATGGCAGCCTTGCCACAAAAGAACAAGCGACTATCAGACACAGATGGCCCTCCAGAAGCGTGGGAGGGAGGAAAGAAGATAAAGAAAATACTGAAGGAAGCAGTAGGAAGGAACAAGGTTTCCTAGAGAACCTAGGGAGATGTGGCGGATGGATGAGGAAATTAAAGCAGAATGTGCAATTGACTTATGGAGCTCACTGGCACTCTGAGTCATTCATTAGCCTGTGGTCATTTGGCTGTCAAAGAGAACATGCAAGTGGGCATTGGTGGGCTCCCCGACAGGGAGCAGGGGGCAAAGAAAGAGACCAGACACACAAATCCTTACCCTCTCTTGTTTGAAATCTGCAAAAGCACCATCTGCATATTTCTGCTTGCTCAAAAGCTGTTTCCTCCTCTCCTGACGTTTGGCACGCTTCTGGAATTCCTCATTGTGACTATTCAAGTGTGAGGTCAGCTCTGCCATGCTATGCAATTTAGTATCACAGTGCTTGCACTGGTAGACAGGGCTCTGAGAGCGGGTGCCACTTCCAAGTATGGAAAAGTCCCTCTTCAAATCCTTGCTGTGGTGGTCAGTGTAATGCATGCACAGCAGCTCTGCCGTGCTGAAGGACAGCTTGAAGCATTTAATGCACCTGAAGGGAAGCCACTCGATTTCCTGAGCCTCAGCCTCCACTTCAGGCTTTTCAAAGACGTTCCTCTCTTCGGCTGGAGCTGGTTTTTCATGCTCATCAGCGTACACGGCAGTGAAGTATCCCCCCAGCTTGCTGGCGTGCTGCTTCTTAGGGAAAACGCCAGGGTGACGCTTCATGTAGTGGGACACGATGCCCTTCTTGCTGAAGGACTGGAAGGAA
>VWZW01001853.1:104604-121830 GCA_013397115.1 Edolisoma coerulescens | reverse complement strand
CAGGAGGAGGAGGAGGAGGCGCGGGGGAGTGAGGGGGGACAGCAGGCGGGGAGCCTCCAGCCCGGCCTGTCCCTGGGGAGCTCTCCTGCTTGGCGCAGAAGACACACCACCCCACTCCCCTGCCAGATTCCAAAGTCTAATGACCTTTGTTAATCACCAGCCAGCCTGTCTGCATCAGCAAACCCTGCCAGCAGACACACCCTTCACACAAAGGCTGTAGCTATGCCTTTTAGGAGAGGTTCTCTGAAAGCTCCATTGTGTGGAAGAGATGAAAAACAACGCGCAAACAAAAAATCTCACTCTTCCCTCTCCCCCTCCCCGGCCNCGGCCCTCCCCCTCCTCAGCCCCCCGAAAACTTCAGACCCTTTAGAAACATCACCGCAAAACGCTCTCAGCTCTGCCTCTTTTGGAAAACTTCAGGCCAGCTTACGAAATAGAAAACCAGAAGAGAGACCAACGCTGAGGATATTAGAAAAAGACAATCCTGGCAGCTTCAGGAGGTGAAAACCACCACCATGTTCATCTCCAGCACACGCAGCTGCTTGGAGAATGCATCCCTAAGGATGCTGGTTGCTGTCTACAAAAGCTTAAACCAACCTTTGTGTTGAGAGATATCATTAATAGCTGCTGATTACAAAACTGGTGGAGACTCTCTAATGGGTTCCAGCTTGAATCTCAGCAAGGTGTGCACCACAAAGGCAGCACCAAGTCCGAGAAGAGGTTAATCTTACTGCTTCCCGTGAGGAGCAAACATCAGGTACAGCTGAGTGGACTTCAGTGTGATGTCTTCACCATGCATCACCCTGACAGCAGGATGAAGTGTTCTGTAAGGAATTCTGCTCTACCATTTCCATGTTCTTCTTTAAAATCCTGTCATTGCACAAGGGCTAAAAGCACAAACTGCCAGTTTGAGCTCATGTATCAAAAAAACCCGTAACACAATGTGCATCTCTCTTCTTTTTTGTCCATCTGGGACATCACACCAGGAGAGACACACCTACCCAACCAGCAAAGAGCATTTTCAAGTGCAGATGTTAATACCCTGGCAAGACACATTCCAAGCCAAGGAGACAAAGCAAGGTTCACACGTCTCCATCATGGTTAGCTAAGGGAACACATTCCATAATCCTTTACATTTTCAATAACAAAACTTAGAAGGGAATGGAGGTGGAGTGAGACAGGAGTTACCATATCTACTAACTCAACAACGGAAGTGTGGGAAGAAAAACCCAAAGCAACCCAACAAAACCACCATTAAATGAATCCATAAATCCCACAAGCCCTTGAACATATTCACAAGCAATCTCTTGAGACCACATTGCCTATAAATAATATGTGACTTCTAAAATACCCTTACTAATGCAATGCTAACCTCATGAAACATTATTAAAATGCCATTGTCTGGCTAATTTGCATTTACAACCTCTTCTTAAATACATGGCCTTAATGCTTAAATATGGAGGTATTCTCATTTTTCTTATGAACAAAAAGCTTTCAAAACACCGGGCAACAGAGATTCTCAAAGCCACCGTTTTAAAGAGACAAGGTGGTGTCAAATTGTCTTCAGCATCCTTCTCTACACTCACAAATGCCTGAGAACATCTGAGACACAGTTGCATTAGATTTCGAGGTTTTTAAAAATCCAAAACAAAAGATAATTGTGCTTGTTGAACAACAGTAATTACAGAATTTGGCAGCAGCCAAAGTAGTACAAATCATTATGTTTAAGTTTGGTTTTTAAAGCTTCAAAATACAAAATTAATTGTGAAGCCCAAGGCACTGACCTCAAAATTGAGCTTCTGTGGTTTGACTACCCATCCGTTATATTTTGAGATGGAGTCAGCAGAGCTTCTACAAGTTAAGAATATGCACACGCACAACCACAACTAAAAAGGTCAGTCAAACCACACAACACTCTGTGAGCTTCCAGCTCAGCATTAGTAACGCTGCATGTGAAACAAAGGCATCTCCAGCTCTCCAGCCCTTCCTCTGGTCAGATGATCCGAGGCGTCTTCATCCCTACATCACACAATGCACGTTGCACACACGGCTTTCATTTTACTCATTGAAAAGGTGGAGCTGAAGAGGAAATTTCTTCCCCCAGGCAGGGACCAGGGAAGTGGTTGAGTCACCTTCCCTGGAGGTATTTAAAAGATGTGTGGATGTGTACCTTGGGGGCACAGTTTAGTGGGTGAACACAGGCAGTGCCGGTTCATAGTTGGACTCAATGGTCCTCCAGGTTTTTCCAGCCTTCCCCACCCTTCCAGAAATTAACTACCAAACACCATGGAACCGCAATTTGCCAGCAAGTAATTACTGATAAGACAAGTTTTCAAAACTCCCATGAGTAACACCTCAGGCATTTTTCCCTGCTAGAGAAGCCTGGGTTTTATACCAGTGCCTACAGCTGTGCTGAAGACCTTCCAACCCAGCCCTGCTGCCTGGGCTCCTGGCCAGGTTCAGCCCATGTACAGTGGAGCTGCTGCTCTGATGTCTTTGGGTTTTGGGTTTTTTTTTCCTTTCCCCTGATTTTTTTTTTCTTAAACACTTTTTATAATGTAAGATCACAACAGGGAAAACGAGGACTAAACAAATAAAATCATAGGAGTAATGCAAAAAGTTACATATTTGAGAAACTGGAAACCTGAAGGCTATTCCAACTGGAAGAAGCCAGCCTCATCTTTCATTTATGAAAGGAAACCCTATAATTAATTAAGAATTCAGAGAATAAATTCAACTCTCCCAACTAGTCAGGCAAACTTATTCAACTCATGGGTATTTTTCAGTGACTGAATTCCAGAAAGCTACTGGAATTCTTGGTCCTCTGAGGACTGTCTTTGGAGTTAGTTCTCTGAACTGGTAACAACATAAACTAAACTAAAATACCATTTCTTTTTTCACTCTTTTTTTTTTTTTCTTTTTAATTTGATAGGACTGGATTTTGATAGAACTCCATGGATTGGATTGCAACTCTACAATATACATACTTTGTGGTTCATATTTTCATGTAAAGGAATTACGATATAATTTTATCACCAGTTACAGCTTTAATTATCAGTATTCCAATACATCCAGTTTTGGGTTGTTTGTTCCATTCTGAAACTCAGCAGTTAAGGCCATAAGAGATACATTAGCTGATACCTGTGATTCCATTCTTCCAGTAAATATTTCCCTTGACCTACACAGAAATATGTATCAAAATGTAGGGTATTTTCAAGAAGAACAGTACTATTAGTGATTCATTACAAATCAACAGTAAAATCAATCTAAACTGAGCAGACACGAACAAATTTTCTTCCCAAAATGAACTTATCCAGCCACCTGAAAGAGTATTTGAACCTGAAATGGGTTCAGATCTGACTCCACAAAAGGAGGTCTTCCTACTACAAATTCTTTCTACATTATCTTCCAAACTTTTCAGAAATCTCCCTGTCATGGAAAATAGGATGGCCAACTTTGTTGATCCCCACACATTTATTTATGTTCCCAAATACAGACATTTAATGTACCTGATACCACACTAAATCTATCACACCTTGCAATATCTTCTGCGTTTTAAAAAAATATATAAACTACATTAATCTTAAAGCTCATGGAAGAGATGCTACTTATTGCTGCCAGAAGCATGGTTGGGTTTGGTTTTTTTTTTTTTCAGTTCAAGGAAACAACAAGGATTCACAGAACCTCTCACATAAATGACATGAAATGGGTCCTTGCATTGCTATCAACTCAACTGGGTCCCCAAGACTATGACTTCTCAAAAAATGGGGGTGGAAAAAAGGCAAAACAAAGCAACAAAAAATCCAAAACCTCAGAAAAACATGGATATTGAATATTACTATCTATTAGCTATCTCACTGTAAGACCCTAGCAGGATAAAGGCACACCATGGATTTTAGATGGTGTGTAAGGAGAATCACAGACAGTGGCACCTGTCTGCTTCAGCTGGGGGTTTACTGATTCAGGCTACCTAAGTGCTGATCACGCCTTCATTTCTCATAAATAATGTTTCTTCTACTTCTTTCTGTCCTGGGGTCTACATATATATCTGTTCTGTTTTAAAAAATACATTAAGAGGCCATCCAGATGCCTAAAGGATACTTTCAAACTTCAAACTTTTGAAATAAAAGCAGATTGCAAATAAAATGCCACAATCTTATTAAAAGACAAACTTAAGACTGTCACACGAATTACAATTCTGGCTTTTTTTGTCCTTCTTTCCTTTGGCTTTGCTGTGAGGCAGTACATGATACAGCGCATAGGCAACAGAGTCTTAGGATAAAGAACTTCCCTTATGAGAAGGGCTCTCAAACATTAAATGCTCTTGCTCCAAGCAAGGCCAGGATGGGTTCTTCTGATCTTCTGAATTACTTTCATGGCAAGTTAGTAATCCCTACAGAAATCAGAAAGACACTAAAATTATATATGAGAATCTGAACAACTGGATGGTCAGAGTAGGACTTTCTTCCTTATTAAGTGTGATAATTAATTTGCTGCACAAAACTACTTTAAGAGGGAGATGAAACAGCATGGGGCAAAACTTTAGAACAGAAATGTGGTTTTGCCACTTGGTTCCTGTACTAAATGCTCACAGGACATGAGCCAAGTCGTTCACCTCCCTGACACAACCCAGCCCCTCAATGCTCTTCTGCACAGACACACGTGTTCAAGGGGCAAGTGGCTGGCCCAGCCGAGGAAAACAGACACCAGAGCCAAGCAGCTTGGCTTTTGTACCCTGCTCATTAGTACTCCCCATATGGCACAAGGGAACTGAATGCGCTGGGTTCTGGGGTTTCTAACTTCCAGCCAAGAGCGTATTGTTAATTACCTCGAGTAATGCTGTTGCTGTGAGTTAAGAGAGGTGCAAACCCCGGTGTGCGTGGAGCTGAGAGGGAGAGGAAGGTGTCAGTAGGTGGTGCTGAAGAACACGGCAGCACCGTGCCCAGGTACTCCAGAAACAACCTAATTCCTTCTCATGCATTGCAAATACCTTCCAGGGGCTTTTACACAAAGGATGCATTACCAGCCTCACCCTGGAAGGAGCAGGGGAGGAGCAGGCTTCTCAGCTTGGCACAACCCCAGCAAAGATCTCCTCCTTGCCAAGAGAAGTCAGAGCTGTTTTACAGGGGGTCCCGGCCAGCAGCAGATCAGATGCGACAAACTCCACCACAGACCCTGCTGGACCATGGGCTGAAAGAACAAAGTCACAAAGTCGTGTCTGAAGAGGGAAGAGATTATCTCCTGATAGCCATCTGCCCTTAAAACACCCTCTAGTGCCTTTGGAAGTTATCTTGCCATTCACCCTGAACTCCATGCTCCATGCCATGGTCACTGGCAGTGCTGTGGCTGGTGAGCTGCAAGCTTTAAAGAAGACTAAATCTCAGTTTGCAGGAAGCACAGTATTTTTACAGAGGCTAAATACAGCTTTATAAACTGGTGACAGAGCTAAACCATGGGAACACAGAAACTGCTGGATTATTTTAGGGGCCACAGAATTTTAATCTTAAGAGATCTGAGATTAGGCCAGCCAACACAGCTGGTTTAAAACACATGCAGGCACTCTGAGTGTAGTCACAGAGGTGAAAATCAAGTCACTAGCACTCAGAAACCACAAATGCAAAGGGCAAAGCTCTGCTTTGGGCCTGCTACTGAAAAAACGTGATGCCAAATAAAGCCAGAATATCACTAGCTTGAAAGATGGATGTGAAAAGTTGCTTTCCTGGACTCATGTTCCTCCTGTAAGTGCAGACACTGAACTGGACCTGATGTAGCTGTGGTGACAGAGATTGAACTTGGCTGGTGAGAGGAGTTATCTTCCAGTCAGAGATCATTTCCCTAATTTGGCACCCCATTACCCTGTTTGGTCATTCAAGACTCACTAAGAGAAGTTCACAAGTCAGTTGGGAACCAAAGGAACATTGCCTGGATCAGATCCAAAAGTGAGCCACAGCCCTCTCTCTGCCTGTATTTCATCACACGTAAGAGCTCAGCTTAGTAAGGACCCTGGGAAATAAGGAGCCCTCTCCCTCAGTCCATCCAGAGATCTTACATGCTCCAGAGGTACTTTAAAAGTACAAGAAAGCTTGTGGAGGGGATGGAAAAGGACATTCAGAGGAATGGTTTTAACCCCACAAAACCAAAGCACCAGAAGTCATGTTCTGTACCAGCAAGCAAAGCTGAGTGCAACAGCACATCACTTCATGCAAACCCAAACCCACCTCGTCCATGACTCCAATTATAAAGCAAGATCCACTGCTGAAACCCTGCTGGAGGATAAGAAAATGCTGATTAACAAAGTCTAAAGACTGTTCACCTCTCCCAGCCTAGCCCTCAGAAGCACATGTTTGTTTGAGGAGCTCCACTGACACCCTGGCTATTTTAACACTGCCTTTGTCTCCAGCTATCCCTCCCCTTCCCCCAGGCTTTCTGCTATATTTGACATTTGCAGGGCAGCAAGCAGAAGCTTCTCTGTCCGCCAGTTCATTTCCTCAGGTAATACAAATCCATCACTGACCCAGTTATAATACCAGACAGAATACACAGTTTTATTTGCCCACTGACTCACACGCAGTATGGCAGCCAGCATCTCTGCCCCAGGTAAAAGAACACACACTTTTCCAGCACTTGACAGATCTCAGACCAGTGATTACCACTAGGCTGCCACCTCTCCCCCTGCCAGCCCCTACCAAGAGATCTTTTCCACCTGTGCAAGTGAAGGTCCTCTGTCTGTTTTGTGGTGGTGGCAGCAAGATGCTGGTCCTGCCACTGATGAATGAGAAGGGATGATGCAGAAAAGGAGGAACAAGTTGCTGCTAACACATTCCCCAAAACATTTCGTCCCATCTTCAGATGTAGATAAAGAGTCCTCTGAATTACATGCTGAGATGCACTGTGAGTGGAATATCCTGGGTCCAAATGAGAACCTTGCTCCTTTTGCTCCTCCCTTCAGCCCCCATCTCCACTCACTTACTCCTTCCACTAATCAAATTTTTGCAGTTGGTGTAATAATACAAAGCTCAAGTACAAAATACTTAAAATAGCACTCTGGCTCGTAACCATAATCATTAATGTGATACACAGATGGCAGACATGCCCTAGAAGAAACCAAGTGGAATATTCTACAGTGCACTTCAGGATGGGGGGAAAAGTGAATTCTGAGTGATCCTGGGATTATGGATCACAACATTTGTGAATCCACCAAGGTTAATGAAAGTTCTCAGTTAATGAAAGTTAATGAAAGAAAGTGTTTTAATCAAAGAGGAATTAGAAACTATTACATTAAAACCAGGAAAAAAGCTATTATTCCCTATTAAAAAAAAACCCAAACTTTGTTATGCAGGTAATAATTAAGAACAATTTCCCATACAAAAAGAAAAAAAACCAAACCACAACCAACCTCTTGTTAACCTTATTTAAAGTCTTTCCAGTAATAAACATCTCTTGCCCCTGACTACTATGGACACATTCAAATTAAGGAGAAACCTAGTATTAAAAGCTCAGTTGTATCAAAAATGGTAAGAGGTTGAAGCTCCTAATGGAGTTCTTCTGTCCTAGTTTAATCCTTTTTGCTTCAAATAAGCTGTTTGAGGGTCAGCCACTGAGATCCAGTGTCTCTTTCTTCCTCCTAAGAAATACTCAAAACAGGAAATGGATCATAAAGAATAAAAAATAATGAAGACTTTCTTTGGGTCTGTGATTATAAGCAACAGCATCCTTCAAAAGCTACAACCCTTGCAAATACGTAGACATTACAGAACTCTTAAGAGTTTTTTCCTCTTCTGCAAGTCCATTACACAACACCTTATTTTTTTTCTCAGCTGTTGCAAATGCTTTGCATTTAATGATTTAAAACTCAGCTATCTTCAAGCATTTAAATTTATCCAGGAAGGTAACAAAATCAAATTTTAGAACAGAATAATCAGTCCCCATTGTCATGAGTCTCATTTTGAAGAACCACTCTCACTTGACCTTAAAGATACAGGATGAAATCTGATAAAAGAGAAAGTGGCTGCCAAAACTTCACTCCAGAATATGTAAACAAAGGAAAGTTCAGTTCAAGACTAGCTTATCAACATAAAAAGTATCTCTTTGGGTAAAACAAAAACAAAATCACCCAACAAAAACTGAGTAACCTGGAATCTGCACCCAAATACTTGATTTTTATAACAGGCAAGAGGAGACTGGAAAAGATTTTCAGTTTTCCTGGCCTAAGAGAAGAGAATTCTTGGGTAAATTCAAGGTGGAAGGACTTTTTAAAAAGCACTTATGTGTGTCCCTAGTAAAAATTTGTACCTTCTCCAATTAGGAAAACAAATTGCACTTAAAACCCCACCAAGGTTCTTAAGACAAATTCAAGAAAAGGCAGCCCAGTGGCAGCTCAGGCTTTGTCAGGATTTTGGTTTGGTGCATAATAAGAAGCAATGAAGAGAAGCCTCAGGAGAAGCATTAAATAGACAGCCAATAAATGGTCTTCTAATAAGACCTGTCCTCAGAAAAAACCCTTATTTTGTCGCAAATGCAGTTACATTATTGAAAACTGGCGGGACAGTGGCTCTTCAGGACAAGTATTCTGCTTTTGGCTACAACCAGGAGGCCACCCACACTTGACTTCAGGGAAGCAGGTCAGTCCTCCTCTCCCCCTATCAGCACGCTCGCTTTAGAGAGCACCAGAGGGGGAAGCTGCTCCAGGGATATTCCCTCTCTGGAATGGAGCAGACAGATCATCTGGGCTGCCAGCAGCTCCACGGCCAGAACACAGAAACACAACGAGGTCTCTGCCTGTCTCAGCGTGGAGCAGATCCTCAGGTTCATCCCGCACATCACACCCAGCCACATGTGCGAGCAGGGACACAGGCAAGGCTGTACCCAGAGCTGGACGTGCTTTGGAACCCAAAAAGGCTGTTTGGAACTGCAGTGCCTCTGTCTAAATAACTCCATGTCTAGGCAAACCTTGACATTTACTCTGCATGCAAGAGTGGAGATAGGAGTGGGTAAGGTATTTTAAGCTAACAAAGATGGAAAAGGAAAAAAAAAAGGTTCGAAAATATGCAAAAGAAACCCAGAAGATTCAAGCCCTGTGGTGGCTTAAAATCCATCTGTAAACAGAACAGAACCTTCATCCTGATGAGATGCAAACAAAATTATGGAATGTAGCTTGCCTTTTAATTTGGAAAGTTCAGAAGTAATGTTCTGAAAGCAAAGGAAGGGTTTTCTGGCTGTGATTTCAACAAAGAGAAAGTAAATTCACCTATGATAATGGCAAAGACACCTGTGCTGCATTCCACAGTTCCAAAGCAAAGGGGTACATAATTCCTTTTATCTTTACTGATTATTATTAGAACGACTTAAAAAAAAAGGAACCAAAGTTTGACTTAAAGGAAGAGCACTTAAAACCTTCCCAACTTACTGCTTTTCCAAGAAGTACATCTAAGTACTTCCAGTAGATCAAGTGTCATTGAGTCCTCTAGCTCAAGGAACTTTTAAAATAAAGCAGGACTAAGTTCAAAGCAGAACCACATAAAGAATTCTGTTTTGTTCTTTTAAACGAATAAAGATGGAAACAAGCAAGGCAAAAATCAAAAACAAACAAACAAACAAAAACCCAGAAAACAAAACCTAAAGCACAAAGACGTATGTTAGACTCAACTGCTAAAAAAAAAAAAAAAAATTTATGGTGGTTGAAAAGGAAAGGGAGCATCTTTTCATTTACAAGTGGAGAGGAGACAAGGACAATCACATATATAAACAACACATTCTCCTTTCATTACGAGTCCAGCTAAGTGAACAGCTCTTCAGACACAGCATTCAGCAACAACACTTGCCAGTCAGGTGGATCTCCTCCCTGTTCCTTTCATCCCAAAAGAGGCATACATGAACCTGATGACACCAGAATTCATACAAAGAGTATTCTGAGACATTTCATTTGTTTTTAGCTAACATCCTTGAACACTATGGAAGAGAAAAAAGAATGTAATGTGGTTTGCAGCCCTCGCTAGACTTTTTTTCCCTTTTAAAAGTCATTTGAATAAAAGGCATTTGCGTTTTTTTATTCGTTTCTAGCAACAAGCATTCATTCAGGCGTGGGTTCTTGTTTGAAGGAATGCACGCAGAGTCAAAGTTCCACATTAATTCATGACCTCATTGACAAAGTGTCTATGGGAGAAGTGTACCATCAGTTCTGCGCAAATTTCATTTTCCCTTCTGCTGTTTATGGAACACTGGAGCATGACAAAAGACAGGATCATATGTTTCAGGTTTCCATTCATTTATCACAGACAACTCATTGAAGTCAGCAGAAGTCACCTGCTCTCGGAGAGAGCAAACACTGAAGTATCCTCCTGGTTTTCAAACGGCTTCAAATTCAAAGCAAAATCCGAAGGCTCACAATTTTAACTTGCACATAAGAAACAAAAAGGCAGATTTAAGTATTCCAGGCAGCAATACTGACAGTCTGTTCCATCCAATCACAGCCTGTTTATTTGACTCATGCAGTTCAGGCCACACTTGTTGGTGGGCTCTGTCTGTGTGAAAAGCAAGTTGAGTAAGTCTGCACCACAAAAAAACCTTCTTCCTTTACCTGGTCATGGAGAACCACGAAGAAGTGAAGCAGCCTGGCTCCAGGTCACACAGCTGGTCTGTGGTGACACAGCCAGCAGCACAAAGTGCCTTTCCAGCCTCCAGCCCGTCTCTGTTACGCCATGCTACCTTCCTGTCCCTGGAATCCCAGTGCTAACTTCCCACAATAAGAAGAAATGGAAAACCTCTCCAGCAGAGCAGAAGATGAAATTCCAGAAGCAAGGGTAAATCAAAACGCCCCACACAAGGATACAGCTGATGCTCTTTATTTATCTTTGTGTTTACTTTCTAACTGGAGTTGCCATTTCCACCTTTCTGCACAGAATCCAGGGCTTTTGCTGAAGAATTCAGGTCAACTCGGCAAAATGTCTGCAGAGCTGCAGAGAAGAATACCAGTGGAGACAGACTTCAGGACTGGTAAACATGGTCTGACCCTCATCATACTTGACATTGCAGTGGAGGATGGACATGGAAAAACCACTGTTTTTTCAGGGGAGCTTTACATGAGGGTGAGGAAGAATATTTGTTTTGCAGGGCTGGCAGCTAGAAAAACTGAAATTCTTGGATGATCTGAGAGGCTTTTCTTTCAATAGGACTTTGCCCAAACTGCTGAGCCTTTCTACTCTCTTCCCAAACTCTTCTAAATAATCAGCAACATAATATTAATTCTGCTCTAGCAAATATCTGGACAAAACTCCCATCAATACTTACTAGCAGTCATCAAAGAGAGTCTCCTTTATAGCACCTTCATAAAGATACCTGCAAGAGGAACTCTCTGGGTCTTCCTCAATGTCTTTTTTTAAGCAGGAGATATTCAAGACCATAGAAGAGGAAGTTTGATTTAATCAGACCTCTCTTTCACACATGCTAGCTGGAGCCACAAAGCATGTGCACACTTCCACTCCACCCTGGCTGACAAAATTTATGACAGCAAACCAAGCAATTAGTTTTCACATGCTGACAGTTGCACCTATCCTTCATTGTTTGTACATCATCACAAGCAAGACACAGATATTTTATGGATTTCTTGAAAAAAATGCTTAGGTTGTAAGAGAATCACATCCTACAAAACCTTTAGGCTACACATCACCTTTGGCCTATGTTCAACCAGTATGTGAAGCTACTGTGGTTTTTCTGAAAATATGGTTTTTTCAATAAGTGTTCCATACTGAGAGTCTGGTGTCTAAGAAAACACATCTTTCCAAAAGGCTCTGTGCTCAGAGCCATGCACAGCCTACCAAGGACTCCTGATCCCGTTTAATGTGAACCCAAACTCTGCAAAAGGAGCTTACAGACACAGAGCAGCCTCTGTAGTAATCCAAGATACTGCTGGCATTCCTGCTGAAGGAAGCACACTGAGCGTGCTTCATCCTGTGTCTGCAGAGCAGAACCAGCCTGAGCTCTGCCAAAAGCCAAGTGTGTCATGGGCAGCTGTGACTGCTGCTTTGCCTGGGCAGAGATGAGGAAAAAACACCTCTTCTTTGGGTGGTTTTTTTTTTTTTCCTGCCTGTAGCTGTCAGCTGAGATATACAAAGATTCTTGGTGCAGTTGGAAGACACCTGGCTAAAAAACTCAGTTTTGCATTTACTATGAGGTACATCTGGGCACCCCATGCAGTCGAAAGCGTGGGCTCCAATCTTCCAGCACACCTGAGGTGGCACACAAGCTGTGCACAGCTGCCTGCTGCGCACAGTCTCTGCCAGTGTCACCCAAGAGAAGGACAATCCCTGCTGCTTCACACCCTGGAGGAACGCTGGCTTCCCACCCTGGTCAGCCCAGCTCACAATCGCCACGCAAAGCCTGAGAGTTGCTGCGAGATCAGCAGGCAAAAAGGGTTAAGCCTTTCGCCTTCTTCATCCCTCTCCACATTCATAATTAATGAAGAATTTTATCTTCCTAGGTTCCTAGACTTCTTTGTCTGAGTAGGGTCACCTTTTCTTTCAAAAGACCATCCCTTCCTAACATAATCGGCCTCACTTTCCAAGCTGTATTCCTGGCATTAAACTGCACCTTTCTGCTTTTCTGTCACAAATTATTCTTCCTGGTCTGTCCACTATCTCCTCTGTAAGCCTCTCATCCTCCAGGTCTTCTAGAAAGATGATCTGATCATCTGCTATTTCTACAGTCCAACAGATAAACGTGCCAGTGATATGGCTCTGAAGCCAAAATAGCTGGTTCTTCCTTTCTTCTGAAGGTGTTTGGCATCCCAGTCACTCAGCACTCAGCATGAAGTAAAAGCCACTGCTTTTATCTAAGAAAGGAGCACGTTCTCAAAAAAGACTGCTCAGTCCAGACGCCTTTCTCAGTAGGGCAGAGAAAAGGAGGGAGAGAGAAGGGAAGGCTGGCAAGAGCCCACAGCAAACATCATCAGGAATGACTGGCAGCTGTCTGTCCCCCAACCTGCTGCTGCTGAGGGGCCTCCCATGCACACCAGGAACTGGCAACTTGAGGCTACAGAAGCCTTGATATTTCTTCCTCTTTCTTTTTGAGGAACAAGACTCCCTTTTTGGTTCTCATTGTCTGCTGCTCGGGGCTCTGTAACTGATACAACCGTGGCCAGCCAAGGTCCTGCGTATGCGTGTGCGTGTGTCTGCTATGTCTGGATCCTCAGGAAGGCAGCCTGGTATTTTATTTTTAAACTTTGGCTCCTGTTGCACAGCCCCACATATAATGGCTCCACTCTTGAAGGTTGGATAGTCTTCTGCTATCAGTTTTCAAAGAAAAACAAAGCCATCCAAGCCCAGCACCACCAAGAGAACCGGAGCAAAGTTCTCGCCTGAAGGATTTTCATTCTCACAAAAAAAAAAAACCAACCCAAGAGCTCACAAAAAATATTAAGCCATCACTGTCATCCCAGCTTCACGCTGCTGTATTCTTGCAAGCTGTAGAATATTGTGCAAGTCCCAGTAACTGCTGCGGTTTTAGAGACTTCTCTAGGTTTTTATTTCTAGAAATTTGCTGGAGTTCTGCCCGTTTTCCCCAGCTGAGGACCAGACCTTTACGTGGATCAGTACTCACTACAGCCTTTCACTGTGGAGAGTCAAAACAGGAGTTTCTCCTCACCTGAAAGCAGAACCTGCAATGGATCTCCCGGGTCTCAGAAGCCGAAGGAGGCAGAACCCAGACATGCTAATCAAGGACTGGTACTATGGTTCACCCTCCCTGGCGAGCCTGCCCTTCAGATGTGTTGCAAAGCTGGCAAACTAACTGATATCCTATACCTCTAAGCCACCTGCAGTACGAGATCATTTCAGCAGTGAAGGTGCACTGTCAAAAAAAGAAAAAAAAAAAAAAGTGGTTTCCTTTTCAGCTGAGCATACATGGTCTACATCTGCAGACCTGATTACTAGAAGAAAGGAAACGTTCAAGTTTAAGACAAGAGGACTTGCACCCATGCCTGGGAGAAAAGATTTGACACAGAATATGGCAGAGAAATGGAGAAAAAGTGGTTTGTCAGGAGGAAGTCATCTTTTTATATCTTATCTCATCTTTACTTGCATTTCATGATGGGACACCACTAATCAGAGTGTTATTTACATGTTAAAACAGTCACTCATTCCAAAAACAAGGGGGAAGAGCTTCAACATCTTTCTCCTTCTTCACTCCTGCTCTCCTTTCTTCTCCCATTGTCTTCTAGCTCTTACAGTCACACTACTGCCATACAGAGTTCTGAATCTTGAAAGAAGTCTTCCACAACTGAAACTACAAATTAAGAACTGAAAACAACCTGCCAATGAGGCAATGAGAATTCTCCTTCATCCTGCTGTAGTAATTGGTTTATAAAGTAAAAAAAAAAAAAAAAGGCATTTACAGTGAGGCCTCTACTGCTGACCTTCAAAACCAAGCTAATGTACTATTTTTCCCCTGAAACTGACTCATTTTCAAAAAAAAGAGGCTCTAATGGTAGTGCTTACTGTTAAAGTCTTTCATTAGCACAGAAGACTAATCTCTAGGTTTCCTAGATTTATCACCTTTAACAGACCAAAACCTAAGATTTTGAGAGATGACCAACAAAAAAATGAAACCAATTACTACTGGAATTGCCGAAACCCTTGAATCTACTGAAATGCATTCACAATACTACTACTACTGCTAGTAATAATTTCAGATGGCTTGGTTGGGCTATCTGCAGTAGAATGTTAGGTTACCCTAGGAGACTGACATGTTGACAAATTATGATTGGGTTTTTGTGCAACAACCTCTTCTATGGTAACTACAGGACAAAAGCCTCTGGTTCCCATCTGTAAAACCAGGACTGAAGTTTGGGGTGACTAAAGTGCTGCTAAGTTCTAGAGGAAACCAGAGATCTTCCTTCTGGGGAATTTATTTATCCTTTAGAAATTACTATGAGAAAGTCTACAGTAGCTCTGTCAGGACTAAAAAAAAATAAAAAAATTAAAAATCTATTTTTTTCCTCTGCTGTAAAAAAAAAAAAATCTATTTCTTTTTTTTTTCTCTGCTGTAGAGACAACAGAAAAATGCATCTGACTGTGAAGAGGAAATCAGCTTCCAACCTTCTGCATCGATTCCACTTGGAGAACAAAATGCAAATCACTGGAGAACAAAATGCAAATCACTGGTCCATAGTTTTAAGCCAAAAACGGGGATAGGGAGGAAAAGCCACTATAGATAATCAAGCCCAAACTGATAACTACAAACCCACAGTCAGCCTTATCATTTCACTTAATTTGGTTAATTTGCTTCCCATTCTTTTGCCAGGTGAGAAGGAATCTTCTTGAATGTTCTGGTAGAACACAACCACCTCCTTGGACTCCCTGCAGCTCCACATGGCAGGACTCTCATCAGCTGTGGTTTAATCCCTAAATTGATACAAGATAGCAGCCCTGGGAGTCATCTTGATGAAGGTTCAGCTTCTACAGCTACACAATTTGTCCACAACCAACTCAAACAAGCCTGTCTCCCACCACAGCATGTGAAGAGAAACTACACTTGACCCCTTACAGCTTTTGATAGTCCATCAGAAATTCCAGTATCTCTTAATTTTTTCCACAGTTAGATTAGAAATAAATAATTGCTTGCATAATGAGCATTTTTCTAGTCCTTGGTTCCAGCCACTGCCTCTTTTTACAGCTTCGTACAGACTCCAGATTCCAATAATACTGAACACAGACTGGCAAATTGGCTGCTTTTAGTCCTTCAAATGTCATTCCTGAAAACCTCTGAAGGAGAGGAATGGACTACCTGAAAGCTCTAATGGTGAAGCACAATCTTCCAGACTTCAAACCATTACTATCCCCAGCATTTCCAGCCCAGTCCACTTGGTTATTCTGTTTTAAATATCAACTACTTTGCAGAATCACTTTTTTTTTTTTTTTTTTTTTTAAATTTAAAAGGAAGACAGGAGTCTTCCTTTAAGTCCACACAGGCTACAAAGCCAACACATTTCTTGAGTGAGTCACAGAGCATTTTCTGTTCCACATTTTCTACCTTTTATAGATACAAACTGAATGATGAGCTTTTAGGTCTGACACATTAAAAAGTATAAATTACTGGTGCAGAAAACACACAGAAAAAAGGAAAAGTCTCTTTAAATCCTGTCAGATACCCTTCTTGTCTGACCTGTGGGATGCTTTTGTTTTGAATGGAATGGGTCCAAAATACAAAGGAAAACCCTTGCTTATCTCTTTGGGATCAAGGGTTCTCAAAGGCAAAACACTGGTGTTATTTGTTTGATACATCAAAGCAAGGTCATTACTTCAATCTTGGAAAGATCCAGAAGTCTTCTGATACACCAGAAAGGCAAATGGGCAATGGGATCTGTGACTCTCCTGCACTCTCTGCATGGAATTTTCTCATCCCACAGTCCCTCTCTCCTAGAGCTGCAAAAAGCAGGTGCCTCCATCTGGATGATCCCTGAGGCACTGACCCAATTCTCAATCCCTTTTACTTGGAGGAAAAAAAAAAAACCAAAACCAAAACCAAACAAAAAACAAACCACAAAAGATCTCAGACTTAGATCTAAAGACAGTACAAATACATGTTTTGATCATTTGTCTCCTTCAGCTCAGCTCTACTGCAAACGTTCTATGACAGCCCAGAAGTCTGTTGTAGTGTTTTAAGTGTAATGGATGAATTCCAAAATTCAAGTTTTGTCCACCGGAACTTCACACATCCACTCTGCTTGACCTAACAGATGCCTGAGAACCCAAACACATTGCTGCCATTCAAAGTTTCATGCAAGCCAATCCTCCATGCTTCCTCTTTGATTTAAGCCACTATAAAGCCTTTTTTTTTCCTTTTTTTTTTTTTTTGGCAAAAACATTATCAGCTTTATGATTGGCACGGTGCTCTGACTTTTCAGAACGCAGTGATTGGTCCAACTGTCTTATATCTTAAGGAGTCCTATTACTAAGAAAATAAAAATATCCCACAGAGATAAGATCTGCCCCATACAAATTTGGGAATGTAACAGCTTCAAAACATACTTTTCTCAAGATCTCCAAACCTAGCCAAGATCCTCTGCTGTCCCTCCTACTTCCTAAAGAGCTGAGTAAGCAGAAGATAGCAAGAAATCATTTTGCAGCCTTCACTGATACACAGTTGACCTTTTAATCTCTGCTTAGCACCAGGCTGATACTGCTCTTTCACTTTTAGACCCAAAACTTTATCACTTGAGAGAACACTCTTTCA
>VWZW01001853.1:85291-97349 GCA_013397115.1 Edolisoma coerulescens | reverse complement strand
GGGGGGGGGGAAATCTCTTTGGGCTTCCTGCACTGGCATGAAATGGCTGCTTTCCTTCTTACTGCCAGCTCCCATGCTTCATGTTGACATTACACATCCTGTGCTGTAGATCCACCCCCATGCTGTTGCTTGCCCAACAGAATTATCTCCTGCGTCACAGCCGTGGTAACAGAACTGCTGGCTCTGCACATCCGAGAGCACCATTTCAACGCTTAATACATGCAGCAACTGGACACACCACCAGATATTCCGGGTTGGTTTATGGCACTCTGAGCGCTGTGCTGCTTTGCCTAACCTTCTGTTAACCAGATGGTCTGTCCTCCCCTTGGGATCAAACCATTAAACTTTATTTCATCAATTTCTACCAAAACGCAGGGACGGTTTGGAGCACTTGTATCTGGTTTATCTCCAACAGGGCTGCTAAGATGGAAATGGCCTAAAAATAACTGGAAACGCTGCTTCACACCAGCAGAGAACAAGATCTTTTGGAGTAAATATTTAAATGATCTGCTAGATGAACCACCACAGCAGCATGAACCACATGGATAGGAACTTGTATTATGTACACACACGCAAAGGTACATGCTCCTGTCATTGTAAAAGGACCTAGGATGCATTCTTCCTGATCCAAAACACTTTTGTCTTCAACAAACCATTATCATATCACTATCTATTCAAGCCAATCCCTTAATTAAGAAGAAAAAAATGAGGGGAAAAAAAGGCTTCCAAAACCACCACAGTTAATGATGGGACTCCAGAATGCGTGAACATCATCCACAGGCACCACAGCAACAGGAATGTTCTCACTAGAACATCTGCAAAGTCACACGAAACCGTACTTCAGGGACACGCCAGCACTAACTGAAGTCAAAGTTGAGTATTTATAACATTCATGCTCCTGCTGTCAAAATACAAAGAGTGAGAACGAAAGAAGGAGCACATGAATGAAAGTGAAAGAATTATCTTATGCATATGCTTCCGCTGAATCTTGCAAATCTGCTACAGCCATGCCCTCACATGCAACCACAAATGAGCATCTCATGTATGTAGGTGGAAGCTGTTGAAAGTTAAGGGCATCCTCAATTCAAGATGTAATTTTCAAACGCCTCCCTGAAAGCTCCACAAGAATTACTCCACACAGCTAAGGATCTGATCTTCAAATGTTTACTCACACAAGTAGCTGCAGTGAAAATCCAGAATCCAAGCACAGCGACTATTCACATGAATGAGCTCTTAGAGCACAAGGGCTTTAGCGCCCATCATCTATTATCTACCCAAATGCACTACGGTAACATGAAAATGCAACAGTGGTGAGGTCTGACCTATTAAAAACCCTTTGTTAACATTCCTAAAAGTGGCAGTGAGCAGTTGTAAAATAAATAAATAAAGCATACGTGCCTGCACACTAAACAAAATCCCAGGAATGTAAGAAGAATCCTGTAAAAGTTGCAGTTTTGCTGTCTTCCAAAGGAAATAGGAAGCAAATCCACATAAAATCTAACTATAATAAATCATTAAAATCTGTTCTTCATGGCTACCACCACAGTGCAGTGCTTTGAGAGCACAACTGGATTCGCTGCTCAGATTGCTGCACACATGCATTTGTCTGAGGCTGGAAATTTTCAACCTAAAGCTCCAAACCTCTGTAGCCTGGGGTGTCAAACACACTCCAAGAGGATGGCACTGCTACTATCCAACTTCCCACATGTGACTAACTTCTGATGTGGAAGGAGATCACAAACCGCCTTATTCACACCACCTGGGCAGCCAAAATGTTCTTGTGGTCATCCATTACTAAAAGTCTTACTGAGACATGAATAACCCTCCAATCTGGATGTCAACAGATCAGCAGGTATTGCCTTCAGCTCATAAGCAGACTGCTTAATTCACCTGTAAAGAGGATTAGATGTCTTCAGCACATCAAGGAAACAAGCATGAGAACAGGCTGTGTGACATTTTAGCTCCATCTATCTTTAAAATTTCCCCAAAGAGCAGGATTTTTTTTTTAATGTCCCATTTAAGTTACTAACTCATCATCATATGACTGGCCTCCACTGCCATGACATACAAAACTTCAGTATATGGTGACAGGCCCCCTAGAAAGTCATTCCACAACCTGAAACATCATCTACCCTTCAAACACACTAAAAATAGATTCCTCATCCCCTTGAGGTCTCAGCAGCCCATCTGATATTACAGTACAGTACTAACAAACCTATGTAGACATGAATTCTTAAAATAAATATCTTCAGAGATAAGACCAAAATACCAGCAAGCAAACTGTATTCCTGTACACCACTGGTGAACCTGTGGAAGCACTGAAGAACCATGGAAGGCAATGACCATTCCACGTTCATTTTGCAGGAGCACAACTCGTGCAACCTTTGGTCAACCTGCCTGACATCTTGCCAAGCAACTTCTGACTGTCTGAAAGACATTTTCTGAGTACTCAGCAGTTTTTTAATGTGGTTCCTCGGGAGAACAACACACTGAAAAATCTTGTCATCTCGCCCCTCAACCCCTGCCCCAAGGTGGAAGGAGAGCAGCACATCTGTAGAGGGCGTGGAATGGAAAATTCATTTTAGTATTGTTTTATCACCTCTGCAATCTGATCACTTTAGAATAATTCAGGTTTACTCATTTATTCATGCAAAGACCCAAACACACTGACTCACTCTCTCTCAGCAGTCCCAGTGAGTAATACAGTTATGGCCTTGGAGCCTAAGATTTCAGGTCTCACACATGCTCGGGGTGCTCTGGCAGGAGAAACCCACACACTCTTGAGCAACAACAGCTTCTTCTCAACCTACCAGGGTGGGAACATGCCAGGAGCCAGCACCACTGAAGGGTTAAACACACCCATCCTGCAAGCCCCGAGGTGACATTCACCATCCATGCTGATGCAGAACGTGGCCCTGGGTCACATTTACCTACAGAAGGGCTGCTGGAGTGCTCCTCTGCCCAGGCCCTGGTGCTGTTGCACATTGGGCTGTTTCACACCATCTGCTTGATCAGAGACAAGAGAACTTGGCCTCTAAGTGACCTGACAGAGCTGAAAGCTGATACGCTTTCTACCCACTGCCCTCCCCCAGCGAAGATAAAAGGTCATTTAGACCAAAAGGAACCTGTCCACAGTGACTTCAAGTTACATTAATTCAACTTTTGGGATGCACTCCTGGCCAGGAACCCAAACCCTTTCTTGCAGGGCTGCAAGCCCAGCCATATGACGCGGCAGGAACAATTCAGCAGTCCGGAGCTAATTAACCAGGCTGAGAGCTGTCTGGCTGCTCTCAATTTTCCATCAGCCATTTGTTACATTTTTTTACACTTGTCAAGCTATTTAGAAGCTGAGCACCATAGAATCAAGGCTTCAGAGCCCACCAGTCCTGGAGGTCCCACATCCAGCAGCCAGAGCCACCCAGCTGTAGACAAAAGCGGGGGGGAAAAACTGAAATGCAAAATCAGAGCTTCCAATCAAGTACGGAGAGAAATAATTCCAAATTTGTTCACACTGACTTTTTAAATTATTTATTTATTTGTTTTCACAGTGCCACTTGTCTCACAAAACAGAAGAAAACAAGATGATGACTCCACGGGCCACCACCTTCCAAACTTTGCTGCATCACCAACTAAGTAGGTACTGTGTGTGTATATAAATATGTATATTTGTCCATACTCACCACAAGCAACAACACGCTTGAGAAGACGGGATCAGTCAGAATTACAGCAGTGACACAGAAACAAGGCAGCAGGTAACCACATCTCATCTCTCAAGCGCTTGCCAAGAGCAGAACAGGTCTACTCCAGTCTCAACACACCAGAACCACTCACAAAAGGAGGCTTTTCTTTTCTTATCTCGGTTTGTTTTAACGCACACAGCAACAGAATACAGCATCATGGTCTTAATTTCCAACATCCATGTCAAATCCTAATTATGTCTATTTTACTGGGTAGAGGGAGAGATGGTTGAAGGAATAAAAAAAAATTGAGAGCAAGATTTCAAGGGCTGGACAGCAATTCTTTGGTCTCCTTTGTTTTTGGTCAGAGAGACCCAAATCCCCTC
This sequence comes from Edolisoma coerulescens, assembly GCA_013397115.1. NCBI lineage: Eukaryota > Metazoa > Chordata > Aves > Passeriformes > Campephagidae > Edolisoma > Edolisoma coerulescens. Next base: position 93,286 of record VWZW01001853.1, on the reverse strand, counting down.
ACAAAGAGCCACATGCCCACATATCTGAGTCTCACTAGAACTGAAGAATCCGAGTTAAAATAAATAAACATCCATGGGCCTCTCAAGTTCTCTCCAGAAGCAGTTTGCTCAACTAGAGATGAGTACTCATCCTTGACTCACTGCATCCTGCTCAAGACCAGCACTCCTCAAGCTATTCCAAGTTTAGCCCAGACTGCAGTTATCACTTTGTTTAATAAAAACATTAAAACTAAATATTTTTTAAAGAAGAAAAAAAAAAGGAAATGACAAAAAGTTGTTAAACAATCGCCACTGACATAAACCACTTTCACCAATCCTTCTGAAATTTCTGACCTAGGATCTATTTCAGCAGTCCATTTAATATTAACAAGATGGAGGCAGAAAGAAAAAAAACAACAACCCTTTTCAGCATCAACAGCTAGCTGAATTCTGACTTTCGGGCCACAGCAAGGCCTTTATTAATGATCCCTTTCCCAGCTGCACACTCAATTAAATTCTCCAGCAAGTCAGTCATTAGAAGGTAAATGAACCACCCTCCACGTCACCATCGTGCTGGACCAAAATCTTCCAGCACAAGCAGTCTCCCCTTAGCTTTGCTGTTTGTTTGAGAAATATGGAGAAAATTCAAAACCTGTGTGCTTGCTGCAGCACAGGTTCCAAGTGTCACATTCCCCCATCCTGCTCTTTTCTTTGAGACGTCTGGGGACAGCAGTGTGGGAGGAATATGTTTGCCTGGCTCCTGTGATAAGTGGCCATTGTGTTCTGAAGCATTTGCATGACAACAGTCCAACCCAGGATGACCCATCTTCTTCCCAAAAGGAACATCCTGTGATGCCTTCTTTCCACAGCCACCGATACCACCCGAGCCACTGTCTGAACCTAAGAGCTGCAGGCGGAAAGGAAGGGTTTGCTCATCCCAGCAATGCAAAAGAAGCCCCCATTGTCCTACCAGGCCACGGAAACACTGACCACATGTGCATCAGAAGATTCCATTTTTGGCATCTTTCAAAACAAAGTCTTCTCTTTCACATTATCACGAGCACACTGAATCCTCAGTCTTCCTATATCATTCTCTGCAATGTCTGCTTTGTTTTGTCTTGAAAAATCGTTCTCTCCTGCCTCTCTACCCCATGCCACTGCTCTATTAGCAGCAAGTTTCCACTGCACATAATTATGGCATGCCTTAGCCTACTTTTTTTCTGTTTGCTGAATAGCTCTGCCTATTTTCTACTTGTGCTGATGCTACCGTTTACTTTTCCTGACGCTCTAATCCTTGTATCCTTTGAAGGCCTGACTTCCTCCACACCATGACAGCAGCTGGGGCTCTCAGGCCCCTTTCCAGACCTTTTTAATAGCAACAGTAATGCCACTGATGAACATCCTACTTCCTAATCTTCAGGTCAGCATAGACCCTGCATCTGTAACAAGTGCTGCAAACACACCATCCAGGGCTGCTGAGCACCCATTATCTAAGTGACTGTCAAGTTATTAACTGCATGTTCCTGGAACTGGAAGGAGAAGGAAAAACACAGTCACATAATGCAAGCACTTAGCTTCTTCACACATAATCCCAATTAGAAGGTCTTACTTTCCACCAGGAAGTAACAAGTGACACACTTCAGGAACTGAATACTTAATATAACTGGTTCAAAACTAATAGAAGTAGCCCAGTGAATCAAGTGCTTTCTCAGAATTACTCGTCCTCAACACACACTGGCCTTGCGATGATTGCTACCCTAATAAGCTCTAAATAAGTCCTTCCTAACTACTCATGACATTGATGCTGTGCCTACAGCTCTTTATGCTGACATTATTAAACAAATATTCTTAAAGAGCCTGCGTTTGACTCCACTCAAGAACAATTCCTGAACATCCTGAGATCTCCTGTTTCCATCTTCCTTCAATTACCAGCTAAACCGAACTAAATTAATTGCTTCTCTTGAAGGATCTTTCCATCTTCTACCTAGGAAGCTGCTTTTAGCCCAAGCCAGAGCCCCACTCTACTCCCCTTAGACAGCAGCTGTGGAGGTCCATAATTATACCACAAAAACCAGCCAAGAACGATGAGACTTTCGATCAAGGTAAAATACAATGTACAGCACCGCTGCTAGGTCTGGAAGAAATGTTCTGATAACCAATGTACCTCCAAAAATGAGTACAAAGCAGTCAAAACCAATGATGAGGGAAAGCTCTTTCCCAAACATTGCTTAAAGAATAGTTCCTTCACACAGTGATTAGGCCAGCATTACATTTTGAGTTACTGCAGCAACATATGTTGCCTCAAGCTGACCAAAGCAAGTGTACCAAGATCTTCAACTCCCAGAGAGCCGAAAAGAGCACAGGAAAAAAAAAAATTACATTGTACTTAGAATTGTGTTCAACTGTAAGACACCAGACACAAAGATTCTCCTTTCCTCATCTCAAACTCTCTCCTCTCCTTCAAATCCCTTTAGAGATATATTTGTGCTGCAACTTCTGGCACAGCTTATTAAAGCTCGAGAGATGAGGAGCAGACTTTTTAGTTCTTTGCTATTGTTTTTAAAGTTAAAAGAGCAAAACAGAACAGAACCCAAAAACAGTCTCACGTGACTTTGTATTTACCTATGTGTTGAACTTCCCAAACAATCTGAAAGCAGAAGAGGACTTCCAAAACTCAGGACACAAATGAAGACCACATTCTATTAAACCTGGTCCTCTAAGTTTGGAAACTTCTACTAAAGCCCTTTATTTTTTTGCTACAACGAACAAGATAATTATCATAAGTCGATCTATCTCCCTTCCTCCCCCCTTTTCTTCTTTCAGCACTGGCATACAAACCATGCTATTTTAACTTCTTTCCTGTTCTCCCAGTTCTTCTGGAACATTTTATTTTCAACAGTCAACTCATTTGGAGAAGTGCCACGCTGAAGTTCAACCGTTTACAATGTTAACTGTGTCTCTGCCAGCAGCTGAGGACTTGCACACCACCACCTTCTCCAGCACCTCTTGATTAAACAATTTGAGTTCCTCTCTCTGAGAAGTCAGAAGATGTTTAAGCAACCTTCACTCTCATCACACTCTTTTTTTTTTTCCCCTCTCAAAAATTATTCTCACTCTCTGAAGAGTAAGATGGCATTTCTCATTCTCTCCTCAATTAACACTTAGCAGACCTCCTGCTCACCTCCTGTGGGCCCATAGATTTCTTGATTATTTAGTACTCTAGGGTGAAGTTTGAACTGCAACTGAAAAGCAAGCAAGCATTTGGACTGATGAAGTTCAACATCTCTGCTGAAGCCAGCAATCAGAAGTTCATACTTGAACACATCTTGGATCAAGTATGCACCCTAAGCAAATTATAGTTCTGTCATGGGTAGGAGACCATATTCATCCAGAACAAGTTCACAAAATACGTTATCTTTTACTTCAAAGTAGAGAAATATCTGTTAGGAGTCAGAATAGAGAAATACACGATGTTAAAGGAGTATTTAGATTATTTTTCTCCTACAACGGACTGGAAGTGTAACAAAATATAAAGAAACAAAATACATGAAATGACACAGACATCTTGGCCTTTGTAGACCTTTCCTGATCTGTGAAAAACAGGACCTCCTTCCTCTATCAGCAGCTTCTTCAAATCACTGTTTCACTGGGGATTTTTGCATTTGTCCCCAAGTTTGCCTGGTGAAGCTTCAACACGGGACAATATTAGTTAATGAGTAGTACACAGCTATTCACCAGTTTCACACTTCCTTTTTATGCAGTTTCTTACTTCAAAGCAGTGTTGTTCTGCCCAATTAAGGAAATTATCCACAACACCACACAGAGAAAGTGTTACAGTAAACTGAGGTAATCTCAATTTATATTGTAACTCCACACATGTTGTTTAGAATAACAGGAAAACCCAATAAGAAAAGCTAATTTACACTCTGTTTCTGGGAGTTCCAGATTTCAAGAGGCATCTTTTAAGCTCTTCTGAAGTAACCTTCCTCAAACTGTAAGTTGTACTATTATAAGACTTAAGTTCTTCCCATTTCCTTTTTAAGGCTAAAATTAAACTTGCCCATTCCTTGGGGCCCAGAGGAACATCTGCCAGATGTCCAGACATCTATGTTGAACAATAGTCATCTACTTGTCAACTGTCTTTTTAATCATCCTTTTATCGGTCTTCATAAAAGTCAATCCTCTTTTAAGTCAAAGTTCACAACACTAATGAATTTGTTATAAAGGTTACTGGATTGGAATTATCATATTTTTTTCCATTTCCACTTGCACTTATTTACTCATATTCTTCACAGTCTAAGCATATCCATGACTGTATTTTTAGTCTTCCTCTTGCAAGAAAATAGTATTTTTAATTGTGGAAGGAAATTGTAAACATGACATCTTAAGTTTCTCATCAACATAACCTGGTATGGAGCTAATGAAAATGTAAAAAGGAAATCAAGTAATTGTTTAAAAATTTTTAAAGCAGTTGTTCATAGGCTATGTCTAATAGGTTTGAGAAAAGTAATTAAGAAAAGCATATTTAAATACTGGAGAATGAGATATCAGTGCTTATTCTTTCTGTTAGAGCTTGCACCAAGAACAGGTTCTGTGTGCCCCAAACCAAAAGCAATTGAAAGCCATTGTCTGAATGAAGAAATTTATGCCTGATTAGGAGAAACATTCATGTCACCACCATGGCATGAATTAAGATCATCTTTCTGGAGCTTCTTTAAAAACCAATGGGTTTTGGGGTTTTTCTTATTTGTTTGTTTCGGATTTTTGCGGGGGTAGAACTGTTTTGGGGTTTTTTTGTTTTGTTTTGTTTTTTAAATAAAAAGTTCTTCAGCTAATAGTTTAACAGCAAGGAGAACTTCAGTCTGTGTGGGCAGAACTACAGCAAGAGACACCATTAACAAGAATATAATTCTCTGAAGAGGTTTCAGTCTCATAGCAAGGAAACCCAGAAAAAAAAGAAAACAAAAAAAAATTCCCCCCCAAAAAACCAAAACAACATTAAAACACCACCATTCTCACTCCAGCTCAAACTGCTGTGATGTTGTTTGGTTTTCTAGGGCGTTAAGAGGCCCTCCCATAAAGATCCTGATCTTAAATCTCAGAGCTGTTCTTGGATTGCACACGCCACGTTCAAGGGCAGTGCATCTGCAGGGCACCCTGTAGTGCCAGCACTGGGCTGACCTCCCCAGAAGTAAGAGGAGATTCACAGCTCTGAACCACAAGGACTCCGCATATGGTCCATATAGGGGATGGATATTTGGGATCTGACCCAAATAACCAAAGGTCAGTGGACAATTTTTCAATTTTTCTTTAATAGCCGATTTAGACCTGTGCAGAGACTGAAAAATGCATCAAAGACTATCACCTCAGGGGGAAAGAAAAAAGACAACCAAAACACCGCAGCAACAGCAAAAACAAACAAACAAAACCCCAAAACCAAAGGCAGTTAACCTCTCTTTTTGTCAAAGTATAAGATTAAACATACCTGAAATGGTATGTTCCATGGCCCTCTTCTGAAAGATGGAGACAACCAGAGTATCTCAGTAATTTGAGTGACGCATCAGCAACCAGAACTTAAGAAATGCACAGTTGATAAAGCAATATCCTTCCAAAGTATATTAGATTACACATTAAAACATTTCTTCCACAGCAAAAATAAAACAAGGGCATTGATTTTAACCTTTAAGCCGGATCTCAAGTTCATCACCCGTCACTGCACTCCTCAAATCTTTCTGGTTTTTTTGCACATCTGGGAGCGTGTTCTCATTCAGTCACTGGTCCCCTGTCCTGCCACTTAACATCTTTCCGAATTTGTTCTTAAAGCCCTCGGGGTAACCAATGTATGGACATTACTCACACCTTTCCATGGAGCTGTGCCTCCAAGCTCAGCAGCACTGCACCCTGGTATCCCCTTCATGCATTTCAGGATGCATTTTGAACTTTTTTGACGAACTGCATCTACAGCTTGCAGCTGATGTGCAAATTTCAGTGGGTGGGAAAAGATCCTGGTTTGGGTCTACTCAAAATTGCTTCAGATTAAAAGGTGGGTTAAAAACAAAGCACACGTATTCCTGCTCAACTGCTATCTCACTTTAAAGATCTCAGGTTTCCATAATGACATAAATATCACAATAAGAATGTTGCTGTAAGTTTTCAGGAAAAAAGAATATTTTATGACACCAAAAAGACAGCTGTGAAAACTGTTTTGCTTTTTCCAAGAGAAATTATGTATGTTATGATGCTCTGAGGAACCTACTAAAAGCTTGCCAGTATCACTTTAATGCAACCTAGTGAGTGAGGAGAAATATTCCATCTTAATTTAAAACATATCCAAAAGAAGGAATGCTCTTGAAAATGAGATGTTAAAAATCCCAAAAATTAGGCATCATCACCTAGGAAAAAAAGAGACATTTCATGATACCCTCTGGAAGAACCTGAGCAGCCTCAAGCTGCATGCACTTACCTCCAAATGCTTTCAGAAATCTATAAATATATGCTTACAGACACTATTTACTTGGCCAACTGATCAACCTCCAAAATCCTGTGGTCTTTAACCAAAGAAAAACATCTAGAAAGGTGACCTCCGCATGAAAGCATCAGAGGAAAAAAGCCTGAGGATGTGTTTCTCTGTGTGAAGGAGAATCTGAGCAATTTCCTCCAATCCTCATTTCCTGATAGCATGAAGACAGCGAGAAGACCCATCACAATGTTGTGCATTGAAAAATCTGAAGGAAACCTTAGGGGAAAAAATCATGATTAAGCCAGCTCCTGCCCAGCAAAGCCTCAAAACACGGAGAGACATCCACAATGTTAGGAGCACTTCCCATCTCAGCTTTGTCTACTCTCTCTCTCCTCCATTTTCTGGTGGAGCTAGAGAACATGACATGGCTTACCTGACTCAGATCACAGCTCTCTGCCAAACTAGTCACTTCCTCTTAGACATGCAAGCAGCTTCATGAGACAAACAGACCCCCACAGACGCACATACAAAAGCAGGAGCAGAAAGCACTCAAAACTTGAAGGTCTCTCCCCTTCCCAACACCAGAAAAACAAATGAAACTTTTCCCTTTTTCTCCCCCAAAAAGAGGGGAGGTGGAGGGAGGGGGAAGAAATCCTATCAGATCACAACTACATGAAGCTCCAGGAGGATCTCTCTGTGTGGAGAATAGAAACCACAATGCTGAGAGGAGCCGGGGGGACGGGGGGGGAAGGAGAAGGTTACTCCAGAAGACATAAAGACCCTGTGGACTCTGTGTGTGCATGTGTGCGAGAGCGAGGAGAAGCTTTGTGTTGTGGAGCCTGGACTGGAACCAAAGCAGACAGCTTGCAAATGGAGGACAGGGAGATAAAGAAAGGGAAAGAGGGGGAGAGATAGGGAGAAACCTGCTCCGGGTGGGTTGAGAAAGGGGCAGGGGAGAAAGCGCCTTCTCCCTTGCCTGGTTTAAAGGTAGGGACATCGGGGAACTGAGCAAGTAGAAGTGGGCTCCTTCCCCTTCCTTTCTTCCCTTCTCGCTCTCTTTTCTCTCAAAGGAGAGCACAAGCGTGTGTAATGGCTCCTGCTCTCCAGCTGAACGTTGTCCTCCTCCAAGCCACCTCCTGCGGGCACCACCAGCCCCCCAGCCCCGACGCCGCCGGGGACCCCCGCATCCCAACTCCAGGAGAGCCGCGGTGGGGGCACCACCGCCGGGGTGAGGGACCAGCCTCGCCAGCGGCGAGGAGGGCAGCGAGAGGGGACGAGGAGAAAGAGGAGGAGGGGGAGAGTGGCTGGGAGAGAGAAAGAAAGCAAGAAAGAAAGAAAGAAAGAGAGCGAGAAAAGAAAGAAAGGAAGGAAGAAAGAGGTCACCCGATTGCCTGGGTCGTGCCAGCACGGAGCTTTTCTCTCCTCCGTGTGTCTCCCGTCTCTGATCCAAGTCCACACGCACAGCACCATCCAGACCTCGCACACACACACATATCCTCTCAGGCACCCCCCACCCCGAAAGCTCGGCTGGTATCTCACTTATCTCCCCATATTTC
>VWZW01001853.1:62718-83376 GCA_013397115.1 Edolisoma coerulescens | reverse complement strand
ACAAAGCGGCTGTAGCCTGCATTTTTATTTAGTCGCGTTTCTATTAAGCATTGTCCTGAGCTACTTCTTTTTGCTACCCCCACCTCAGCGCGCCCGCCCCCCCTCCAATCTTTCCACAGCACCAGGTNGTTAGAACTTCATTGTCTCTCCCAGCTCAGCTGAAGACCAAATGCAGAAATACTAACAATAGCAATAAAATGGAATAAAATAATGAAAATCGGTCGCCCAGGTACTGGTCAAATATTAAGCCCATGCACCCTCCGATCTTCCCATCCGCAAGAATGCCGTGAGTACAAAGCACACATGCAGGATCTCTCCCATTAAATCTTCTTTTTCTTTGAGCCGTGCAAGTTAATGACTAAACAGGAGAAAGATCTTCTCCCTCCTCCTCCTCCTCCTCTCCCCTCTTTCCGCTCCCCCCCCCCTCCACCCCAAACAAGTGCTGTGAGAAATGGGAGGAAGGGTAATATCTGGGAAGAAGGAGCACTGTTGGATTTAGAGAATCCTTCTTAAGGAAAAGGGAAAAAAACACCAAAACTGAGGATTCCTACTAAGCCTACTGGTTTCATGCAGACAAACGGAGCGGACACCTCCTAAGAAGCTGATAAAAGAACATTAAGGAAAAGGGAGGGACTGTCTTTACGGCTGCCAGAATGTGCATGTGTTCTGCCTGCAATTTTCTATAAATCATCCTCATCGCAGGAACAGAGCGCCTGGGCTTTGCAATGTTGACGTACCATCAACGCCGAGGCACATAATTCACCTCTTTGTCTCTCGGCATTCTATCTGAAATTTAAAAACCAAGCAAACAAACAAACAAAAACAAAAGGGGGAGGAAAAAAAAAACCCAAACCGAAAAGAAAAATAAAATAAAAAGAGAGCGAGAAAGAAAGAGCAACCCACAACCACAAAACACGTTACTTCTGACAAGAAAGAAAGAAACTGGATCTTCATGGAGATAGCCTGGAAGTGTTTTCCCGCCCTATCCCCCCGGTCCTTCGGCGGGGGGGAGGGGGAGTCCCTCCCTCGGCGGTCCCGGAGGAGACCCCCGAGCTCCGGGGGGACAGCGGCGCTCCGGACACGCACCCGCGGTCCCGGCGGGAGGAGGTCGGGGCGGCCGCAGGAACCGCGGTTCTGTGGGGCAGCGCCGGGGGGCACGGGGCGGGAGGCTTCTCCCCAGGGGTCCCGTGGTCCATAACTTCCTCCCGCAGCCTTTGTGACATCCCCACCGCGCTCCGAGCGCCGCCGGGGAGAGCCCGCAGCGAGGTGGACACGCTGGGCTGTGAAGAAGCGGCCACCAGGGAAAAGAGAAGGGGGGAGCCTCCCTGGAGACCCCCGACCACTCGGACCGATGGTTTCGCGCAGGAATCGGCGTTTCTGGCTACCGAGGCGAGGGGGGCGAGCCCGGGGGGTGCAGGACCCTCCGCGGGTGGTGGGAGTGCGGGGGGGCCTTCCTGGCTCGCCCCGGTGCCGCGCCCGGCAATAAAGAGGTTAATCGTGCTGGCAGCCCCCCTGGTCCTAATTACCCCGGCGGGTTAAGTGTCCCATTAAGGGCAGTGAAGACAGTTTGCTCCTCTCTGGGTGCTGGGATTTGGGTCGCCGGGGGACGTCGGGCTGTAGCCAGGATCGCCCGGGGCTCCTCTGACAGAGCCCACCCGCGGGTGGGAAGCTAGAGAGGAATTTCAGCTTCTGTCTTCCCAGCAAGGGTGGTGTCTCCACCGCCGTGTTGGTTTGAAGCCACGGGAAAGGGGATGATCTTGGTTTTAAATAAAAAAATTAAGCCTTTGGTCATTGGTGTGGGGTAGGTGGTCGATGTTCCGCCTTGTAGCTGGGGGAAAGAAAAGACTGGGGTGAGAAAAAAAACCCTCAAACAAACCCAAACATTTTTCCAGCCTCTCGGATTGACTGCATCTTTCCTCACCCAAAAAATCTGACCAGCCTAAGCCCAATCCCCAAGCATTTAATCCCTAAAACTGGGGTTGGCTGGTGTGCAGTCAGTCAGGTTTGCACGGCCCCGGGCTGACACCTGCATCCTGCTCCTACAGCCACAGCAGCCCGTGGGGGCTGCACAGTGAGCCCCAGGGTAGCAAGGCCACAGGCAGAGGGGTGAGCAGTGGAGAAAGATCAAGATGATGCTATTGTGACTTTCCTTTCCCCCTAGCCCACTTCCCCCCAGCCAAACCTGTTTCTCCACGGGCTCTAATAGCTCCTCAGGATGGCAAACTGGTTCATTTAGCATGGACAGTGAACACAGCCTTAGTGAGCAGGAGACATCAGGAAAGCAGTGTGGAAAATAAGACACTGAAAGCACAATCTTTGTACATGATTAACAGTGAAGCTCTGTTGTTAATGTCCACTCACAGAACTGGAAGTTTCTCTTCTTTCCTTCCCAGATTTGGAAGAAATTCTTCTTTTTCCTACAAGTTTGTATGAACTTCTGTTTATTTTCATCTTCTTCACAGCTGTTTTATCCTACCAGAGCCAGGCTTCAGAGTCCTTCTGCAAGAGGAAAGTAATGTATCAGCTGCCTGAACAACTAAATATCAGTCTCTCTGTAGAAGAGTATGTTCTGCAGCTATTGAGAGAATTTCACTTTCCTGTCTCAAAAAGATTAGTAATGTGCTGATCTGACCTTTACCCTGGTAACTCACTTATTTTTTTAACCTCCAAGAGTTTCCTTACTGTGAAAGGACTTTGAGGAGAAACTGGTTGGCTGGAAGCACCGAAGTCTTGCCCTGAACTATTAACGACAAGGGATATCTCATCAACAAAATTTTCTTTAAGCAGATACTCTTATAGAAGACAATGGATTGAAGAAGGCTTATATGTAAATGGTGCGAATCTATGCTCTTAAAAACTCTGCAGAAAATTCTCCTATTAAAACATAAAACTTTCAGCCTGCTAACAAAATTTGAAATGCTTTTTTTTTTACCTGGCAGAGCTCAGACCGGAATCTGAGAGCTCAGACTGGAATCTCCAAGAACAAGCTCTTCACGGTGAGATCACTTTGCCTGCAAGGATACCCTAGACTGTAGTACACACATTGAAAACCTGTAGAAAGATGTATTTTTATGTTGCTGAGAATGCTTAAGAGAAGTGCACTGGTGAGGACCATGCTGGGTATTGGAAGTCATTTCCTTCTCTGATAGATGCATAAGTGGCAATTATTAGAAATAGAGGTTTTGCTCCTTTGAGGGAAATGAATCTTTGGCAGTCAAATGTGTGAGCAAACTCACAGTTAGGTTTTTACCTGCCCCCAGTATACCTCAGAAACTCTTCACTAGGACCAGGACTCAAGAAATCACTCAACAAAGAGAGCCAGCCCTACTCCAAAACCTTTTAATTGAGGCGTGAGACAAAAATAATGGATGTGTGGTGTTGGTAGGCTGTGGTAGACCGCAAGGTGGGTTTCGTGGGTACCACAGGTCACACTTCCCCAACCTTAGAACGTGTTAAAAGTGCAGGCAGCAGAAAAACTTGTGCTTGGAGACCAGTGAAACTTGCAGTAGAGTTAACGAAAAATAATTCCTTCAGTGTTAGAATTAACTGGGTTGGAACCAAACAAAACACATCCCTAGTCACTAAAACATGAACCACAAATGGCCCTAGATCTTTATTAAGTAATTTGTCAGCATATATCCACTCTTCAATGATAAGTTTGATTTAATAAAATAGTAGAATGCAGTCTAGTCAAAAGGATGTTTTATCCACCACTAGAAGACAAGCAACAAACTGACTTTGCAAAAATCTGCAATTACCATAGCAAGGATTTCTAAGCAACTAAAGGCACATCCTGACTTCACTTCTCACTGCTAAAAGGCAGTGACCATGAAGCTTAATCAAATTCACTCTTTTTTTTTTCATTTTTGAAATCTTTAGAAGCAAAATATTCTTTGCTGTAGGTGCAAATTAAGTTTTAGGAAATCAGTCCTTCAAAAGACACAGCTGGATTTCATTTACCTTCAGCGTGGCTTTAGATGGAGTCAATGAGATTGAAACTGCAGTCATTTTACATCATCTGACCTCTGGACAGTGACAACAGTTTGCAGGTTGGGATATGGTATCCCAATATTGCATTATGCTCGCTGCTAAGAAGACTTCAGGAGAGAAACGTTTTGATTTTGTCTTCAGAAGAGAGAGGTACTGAGTGATTTGTGAAATGATTTTGAATTTATGAGTTAGACACAAATGGTTTCTGGCTATATTTACTGGTCATTTTCCAGTGTGCGCCCCCCTCCTCGTGTATTTTACTAGATGTATGCAATTCAATACAAATCTATTTTTACTTGTATACCCTTGAGAAAAGCATTTCCCTTTCTTTTTTTCAAGACCTAAATACAACTCTTGCATCTCTTGATATGTCTCTCTAACACCTCAGTATTTTTAAAACTTAAGCTCTCAAACACCAGCCAAATAGTTTTTATTCTGCGTGTCCTAATCAGCCTGTATAATATACAGCCTCCAAAAGGCTTGAGTTCCCCTTCCTAGCCAGTTTTTCTGATAACTAATTTTTCTAGACACACCATAAAATTGATCAAGGCCATCCCTGGCTTTGTAGGGAAGTGCCAGGTACCACAGAATAATCTGTCTGGTGTATGCAGTTTAATGACATTTTTATTGATACATTGCAAAGTTAGCCCAAGTTTCATTTTTTGAAGCAACTCCAGTAGGTATTTTCGTTGCCTGTGGAAGGATTTCAGGCGTAGTTGATTTCCCATCTTGCATGCCTTTGAAGACATAAAAAGGAAACAATGTATTTTATCTTCTACTTTTTTGAACCTGCTTCGGCTTATAGTTTATTTCTTAATGAAGGTGTTTCTTCTGCAGCTTTTCCTGAAGTCCCAGTGGTACCCATGGGTCAATTCCAGTTCGTTTTCCCTGGGAACAGAGGAATGCACACTGCAGAAAGTGGAACGTTGCTGAAGTGCCTGGCAAAGCTCTGTTCTTCTAATAATTGTCATTTGTTTTGGGCACACCTTTCCTCTCTCTGAGCTTGTCACTGCCTCTGCTACTCTGGAGAGGGTTCAACAAAATCCTTCTGAAGATGTTGCTCAGGATTTTAAATTTGTGACCAGCACAAAATCAAGGTCTTCCTCATCCATCTGCTGGCCATTCACCTCTGTTAAAAGATTGAATTTTCTCTAATCCCATGTATTTATGGCACTTTTTAATTTTTTTCCCTATTCCACATCACCAAATGATCAGCCAAATCCTCAGCTGATGCAGTTTGGCTGGCTTCATTGACTCCAATGGATAAACTGCTAATTTAAACCTTCTGCTTGGCTCGTTCTTGCATCTAATTGGGTTAATAATCTTTACCAATTCCTTTCAGTAGTTTAGAGATTTCTCTTTTTACTTGTAGGTGTTACGTATTGAACTTATGTGTTTCTCTCTCCATTGGTGTTTTATCTGTGATACAGTGATAGCGCATAAAGTCTTAGTTTGTTTTTAAAAATTACATATCTTTTCTGCTCCCCTTTCTGATCTCTCCAGAGTTATTGTCTCCTAATGCCCACCCTGACCTCCTTTATTTTAAACCACACTTTTGCTGAGTTTCTCTCTGCATTAATTTATCTTAATATGCTGTATTTCAAAGGAGCCCTTCTTCTGCAACATCTCACCTATACTCGTGTTGTGACAATTATGTAGAAGGCGTTTTTTTCGCAGTTTTTATCTTCACAGCTGTTGTGTTCTCTAGAATAATTGAAGATGCACCATTTGTAATGTGAGTTCATATTTCCAGTGATTACATTGCAGGCTGATCTAGTCAGGGATGCCCAATCCTATTGTCATGAAATGTAACCTCAAATTTAAGGAGACAGGTGCTACACTGTATATTTTTTTAAAAACCCTAAAAATTCAAATATATTTCATAATTTACAGACATCCTTGCCTGTCTTGCAACTGCACATAGTAATCTTTTTACACTAACACATGGAAACAGCTGGGTACATTTTGCTTCCTTTTTTGCCAGCACCAAATATCAGGATTTTCCAGGTTTTTTGATGGAAACCCAGGCTTTTGAGGTGACTGGGTGGATCCATTAATAGGGAGAAGGTAGGAAAAAAGAAAGATGCAAAGAAGAACGCGAAAGAAAGTCCACAAATTGTACCAGCACACTTGGAAAAAATCCTCACCTATAATTGCAAAAACATTTCAGCATCCCGTTCTCTCTTCAGAAAGGTAACAATTATTTATACATATCAGTCTCTATGTAAATGCCACCTGTCCAATCAATATATTAATATTTGAATTAATTTCAAAAGAAGACGGCAGAAAAAAAAGCCATCATTTCCTCAGTAATGAACTAATTTATCTGAAAATCTGACAACTGCAAGTGGGTGGTACTCTTTTCGGTGTAGTCTTTCAAAAGATATAGCTGCAATCAAGCTGGTACTTATTATTCTAATAGTAAAACATGCCGAGCATCAAAACTTGACATGGAATGTAATGAGAAGTGATATAATTGAGCAGAGATTTAGCAGATATGTTGGTTACATTATGTGAGCGTGGTTTCTGCTCTGGGTCTTGAAGAATTTATACAGATGCACACACACTTGGTGAGTGAGACAATTTCTGGTGGAAAGTGGACCTTAAGGAAGGACCTGGAAGAGAAAAAAAAGGAAATACGGCCAATGTAGGGACAATGCTCTGATTTTAAATAGCCAAATAGAAGAGTTNGGAAGGGAAGGGAAGGGAAGGGAAGGGAAGGGAAATAAGGAAAAGGGCTTAAAAAAAGGAAAAGAAAAAGAAATGTTGAAATTTGTCTTGATTGCGGGTAGTAACCAGAGAAGGGGATTCAGGAGAAGGCTGAGATGTAGCTGCAATTGCGTGTTGATATTTAGTGGTGGTATCTGGATCAGGTTGAAAGGGACACAGTGGGTATTAGGAAATGCCCCAGAACTGATTGTGGCAAAGGTAACCAAGCCAAAGTTTTTCAGAACAGCCACAAAGAAATCGATATCTTCAGGGAAAAGAGTCAGGGTTCATGTTTTGGATAGAAAAGGTGAGCAAGTTCGCAGCTCTTCAGAGGGAAAACTACATAAATTACATATGCAGGGGATGTAATCAGGTTTATTCTGCAGCCAGTTAGCTCCAGTTCAGTTGAGTTTGCACCGAAAATTGCTCCCTGTCTCTAGACTGGATTATCATACTTGTTGCTGCTTGCCTCTTCTGTTCTCAGTGTTTTTTTGCTGCAGGTGCTGTTGCCTGTGGAAGCTTCTCCTTGGTGCCCGGTTGTTCTCCAAGGCCCAAGTGTGCATGTTGTATAACGTGTTTCTAGTCATTGTGACCGCAAATTAAATTCTGATAAATGTGCCTCAAACGCAGTTGATGCAGGTACTTCTGAGTCTGCAGAGAGCCTGGAGCAATAGCTCCGAGAGGTTTGGACCTTCTCATTCATCTCAGTATGTTCTTAAATTGTCATTCTTCACATTCTTCTAACTTAAACATCAGCTTTAGAGCTGGGCTCACATGTTTAACTGTTTCCCTTTTGATCATTTCGTAGAAGCCCTCTGAAGTTTTTATTCCCTAATTTCAGAGTGTTTCTTGTGCCCTCCAGGTGAGAAAGTCCAGAGCTGCAGTGATATCTGTTTTCCCTCTTGACAACTTTCAAGCTGCAAATGGGAATTTCCAGTGCAAGAACCCATGGCATACTAGAAAAAAGGTAGGGGCTCCAATAAATTAATTGGTTTGCCTACCTACTTAATTGTCCCTGGGATTAATGTACTGAGTGATTAATTGCCTTCATAGCCAGTTACCCACGGGTTTCAATATATTCAGTGTAAAATCAAGCTGCCATGTAATTCCACGGCAACAAGAACCCTTTGGCACACCAACTCAGGTGTGGTTTGCTGGAGAGGAGGCCTTAGAGCTCAAAATGTCTTTATTCACTCTTGATCTCGAACTCCTGGGGTTGGAGGGCTGGTGTTAACCAGTTCTGTTCCAACAAACTCTACCTAATTGCGCTGATCAAACGTCAATTCACAGCAGCTTAGTGCTCCACGAGTTTATTCAAACGTCCATCCTCCTCTGCTGTTAAGTCGTTAAGTTAAACAATTGCTCTTTGTCCCTTGGGCATGGGGATGGGAAGGACAGGGGAAGTGTGAGTCACAGTCCCAGTGTTCACCATCAGAAGGACCCCAGGTTCCCAGCTGGAAACCTGTTCATCTGCCAAAAGCTGTTTCCCTTGGTCTTCCCCAGCAAGCAGGACTGAACTTTGGACTAAGCTCTGAGATAGCCACAGTTTAGCCTGATGGGTAAACCCAGCCAGCTTTGGGCTTTCCCTCTCTCAAAAGGATTTCTTTGCCTTGCTAAGGACTCATCTTGCATCAGGAAACGGACCAGCCAAGCTTTAGCAGTGTCATTATTTCAATATAACCAGTCCATTTCCTGTGTAGACAAGACCTTAAGACTAATCTTCTTGCCTGACCCACAACCCCAGTTGCAGGAGCCTTGGAACATGTTTTGGAGCTTCGTTCCACTCCTAGATTATGAAGCCTGCCAAACCTTTCCATTTTGTTCAAGGCTTCCTGCCATTTCAGCGTTGGAACCCATCTGATTCCAGATCTTTTGCCCACCAGCCAAGAAGTTTCAGCCAAGCCACATACATCCTGCCACCAGGATGCTCCTACTGTGCCAAGCTCAAAATCCTCCTCAGTTCCTCTGTCCGTGGATGTCTAAGCTTGTTCAAACTTTAATGACTTCAGGAATGGACGTTTTGAGGCCAGAATGCAGGTTTGGAGGTCTGCTCCTTTTCCTCACTGTTAATTTTCACAAATGGATACAGAGGCACCTGCTCCTAGAGAGTTCTGTGATGTAAAGGCACCAATACTCTCCACTGTCTCTAATGTTGCCTTTCAAAATCAAGAAATTCCATCATTCCTATTCAATCCTTTTCTTAGTTTAACCACCAGACACTGATTTCATCAACTTACCTCTGTGAAAATAGCAGGCAAAGATGACATTTTTCTTCTGCTCTCCTTATTTCATGGTTTTCTACATCCCATTTTTCTTGCTTTAAGTTGTTTTATACATTATTAAATTATACGAAAAAAAAGAAAAACCCAACCAAAACCCACCAAAACACCTAACAGATATGCAGTGATGCAGATAGATGTATCTTATGAAGACACCTAAAGGCAAGTATGCACCACAGGGTGAATAGGTTTTTTTTGCATTTTTGTAGTTTTCAGTTTTAATAAGTCTCACACACTATTCCTAATTTTGGGGTTTTTTTTTTTATTAGATTCCAAGCCAGACCAGCAAGAGCAAGCTCATGTGTAGTTTTTAGCATTGTGGGCATGCATTGTAGAAAGAAGATTGCAACAGACACACAAGTTTCACTTTATAGCAGTAATTCTTCTTGCTGTGTAAAATTCAACACTACAAAAGAATCCCACTGCTTAAATGCTGTCAGGTAGGAAGTGCAGTAACTCCTGCTCGTCCCTTCACCGGGGGAAAAAAAAAAGTCAGTCACCACATCAAGATCACAGTCTTGGCTGTCTTCCTCAGAATTTCAACCTCACCTGCCAAGTATTGTCAGTGCCTTCCACTGCTTACCTAAAAATCCCCTAAAATCTTCACTGCACCTGTCAGCCAGGTCCTCTCTCATTTGTCCCATCCCTGAGGAGTAGCATTCCTGTGTCCTTCATAAGGATCTGCTCTCCAGCAGGGCTGGCTGTCCCCACGGCCCCGGAGGGACATGCTTACCCTCCATTGGAAGTCGAGGAAGGGATGTCTCCCTACTTCCAGCTACGTCTTTCATCCTGCTTTACCAGCCCTTCCCAGCTCATTTTTCTCCACTGGGCACTCGAGGTTGAAATCAGGGCCTGGGAAGGACCTTGAAGACCAAAGATCTGACCTGGAACAACATGTTGGAACCAAATATTGTACAGATGAGGAAACGTGTGTCCAGAGGGCCATCTAACTTTTTCCTGTCTCAAAAAAAGTGTTTATGAAGGGTTAAAAAAGCAGTCAGATTTTGAAGTGTGAATACTGTTGATTATGTTCTTTGGTTTATTAAGAAATGCTCTTGCAGTTGAGGACAAAAATCAAATTAATCCCATTCCCTGCCACTGGTGGCTCTTTTCCCTGTGGTCTTGGGAGCATAAATCATTCCTTATTCTGTCCTTTCCTCTGGAACATAAGAGAACAAGATGCAATAGCTTTCAAATAGCTTTCAATTGATCTTCCTGAGAAACATGGGTGTATTGGGTCACTTCAGCCATGCAATGGAACACAATTAAACCTATTCCAAAGTGTTAAAAAACACGCCACAAAAGGCCACCAATTAATCCAGGCACTTCTTATTTCAGGTTTCTTTTCATTAATCAGTGTGTTATTCTTAATGGACACTAAATAAAGTTGTCAGGAAAACACACTTTTAAATTCAAGAGAGGTTGGCTATTTTGAATTTTTTTGTTGTTGTTCTATTCAGAAGAGAAAGTAAAAAGCTCTTGTGACTATTTCAGTGTATTTTAATTTAATGACTCATTTTCTGATTAAAAATTACCAAAGTCATAACAGTAGCATTTTGGTAAAACTGTATAAGTTTATACAGAAAACTGATATCTCAAAAGTAATTTTAATAATTCTTTTGTGCTTCCATGCATTTTTTTAGCAGTAAGTGCTAAATGAATTCCAACTGATCCAATTTTTAAAATAATTCGTTATCAATATATAAATGGTACTCCAATAACTTACTGATAGCTGAAGAGGTTTAAAAAAATAATCTTCTCTAACAGAGGCTTGAATGAAAGAATAGTTGTACTGAAATATATTTTTTTTTCTCTGAATACAGTGGTAGTGATTTGAAGACTTTTAAAACAGGAATTTAGTATTTCCACAAAACTTTTATCACTGGAGAAGTTATTAGCATCCTAGATTGAACAGATTCATTCCCCGGTGTGGGAATTTGGGAAAATTATAACCACAGTCATTGAGATTTGTGGGAAAATTTAAGTGGAAGTTGTGGCAAATGTTGTAGAATTTGTGTTTGCGTTTGAGTCCTTTAAACAATTGTCAGCATAAAAGTGAAGCAAGCATCTTTTAAGAAGTTGGGTAGGCATGGCAGATACTAAAGACTAATACTGAACTAAAGTTTCTCAGGCAAATGTTAACAGGAGAACACCAGTGTAATACCAGTATATTCAAAATACTGAGAAGAATCTATAGAACAGAAGGGTGAGCAAACCAAAGTTTGAAAGAACACAGTTAAGTAGATCTGTGATAAAGGTGAAGAAGCACAAAGGCTAAACTGAACCTTTCAGTACCAGAGCTGCCTGGAGAAAACATGCAGTTAAGAGGCAAAAAAGCGCCTTTGCTCAGTTTAAGGCACAGGTGGGTTTGGCTGAGTGAAGAAGGAAAGGAATAATCACAAATTGTTCTACCTCTGGATCCACAAGCAGCTCTCTTCATCTCCTGGGGCAAGGAGGGGAACAAACCACCCCTGGTGTGCACACTTTCTGCACAAGTGTGCAAAGCACCGGCGCCTGCTGCTGCCTCTGATGCCTGGAGAATCCCTCACACACGGGTCCTGTCCTCTGGCCATTGGTGGGGCTGGGCGCAGGAGGCGTGCTGGAAACTGAATTGCCAAATACAGAAAACAATCTGTGGGAAAACGAGTGCTGGTTGGATTTGATCAACCTGGAAGCCAGGTTTCATAAACAGCAAAGCGTCCTGAGCTGCAGCCTCGTCCTATTTCCACTCGGAGTTTTTCAGCCCTGTCACTTTCTCACCCTCCTTTTGTTGCACAGGTGAAACAACAACAAGTATTGCTTGAGGAGGAGGTTTCTGCCCCATTGTGTGTGTATTCCTTGTTGCTGAAGGCAAAGTAAGGCTTTCCTTGAAGATCAAAGACTTCCTGTAGTGTGATCGGTATCTAAAAAAGACTTCATATACATGATGAGCTTGCACCTTTCTGATTCATCCCTGTAACAGGGAACTGCATGCTCACTGCCATATAAACGAGGTGTGTCACCACTCATCAATGTGTTCCACTCACATGGAAACCTTCCCATCAACCACAACCGGGCTTGACTCAAACCTTGAGGGCCGGGAGCATCTAATCTTCCTTGCTCCGAGTGGTGCTTGCCTTTGGATGTAGTCCCACCATCCTCATCCTCGCTGGCAGCCTCTGCCACCTTTTCCCCAGCTCAGGCACTGGCTTTTTTCTCTCTGCAGGAGCAGAGTGGAGAGGGAGGTGCATCCTTGGTTTTCAGTGTGGCCTTAACTTTACAGGCTGCGGAAGGACGCTTCCCCTTGCTCCTCCTCCAAAACCCTACTCCAGGTCTCATCTAGCAAGGCCATGCTTCAGCACACAAAGCAACAGGATAAGCAGAGCGATGGGCTGCCTGTTGCACTCATTTGCTAGGCTTTTTGGTTTTTGGTCGGGCTTTTTTTGCAAGTTCAGATGGTCCTTTTCAAAGGATTAGCCCCCTCCTGCCACACGTCTAAAAAAAAAAAAAAAACCCTGTTTCCTTCTAGGTGTACTTGCACTTTGCTCTTTTATAGAAAAACTTGTCTATCCTTCAGCTCAGAAAGGACTTTAAGCAGGGGAACAATATCCCATGGGGCCTCAATCAGCGTTCCCTTTGTTTTCCAAGGTAACAAGTCCCCTTCGTGCCTGCAGAGCAGAGTGGATCCCCCACCCTGCAAAGGCAGCGCTTGCTGAACAGAACGGAGCATCTTGTCAGGGCTTGGGGCCACGCTGAGAAATGGCCTTATAAGGGCAATTGCAAACTGCACCACTGTTTAAAAAGGAAGCTGTGCTTCTTTGAAATTACCCTGGCTCATGCAAATGCACGGCCACAAGCGTATGTGTGTGTGAAGGCTGCATGCATTGCACAGAACCGTGTAAGCAGAATACCTGCAAGCCCAAACAACCTGTTGAGAGAGGGTCAGAGAGCAGACACCCCACAGACCTCAGCTGGCTTGCTCAGTGCCCCACTGGAAGTGCTCGGAGACCCAAGTGATGCACATATACGAACCCCAAGTAGAAAAGAACAGAAAGCTCTTCAACCAGTCAAAGTGAGTTGATTTTGGCTGAGCTACTATAGAACATTTGATAAAGTCAAAGTTTTGGCAAGCTTCAGGCTCCTCAATCCAAGCTCAATATAGTGAGGATTGTTCTACAGAAATGAAGGGATTGCCTGTTCTGTTTTGGCCAAATAGTTTGCAGGGTTGAGTATTAGTAGCACTGTGACTGTCATCCTCATGGTGTTAGCTCCCCCAGAGGCCCTCAGATTCCTCTGTGTTTGGAGCTTCCAGTGCACAGGGAGCAGCCTGATGGATTTTGCTCCTGTTGTTTAGGTGTGTGCTTTATTTCATTCCCAGTTAAACCTATTTTGGAGGAGGGGCTGGGGAGGTGGTGGTGTTCAAACCTGGCCAGGGCTGAAAATCTGAGCTGCGTTGCAGTGAAAGTGGATGACTTGACGAGGTGCTGCTCTCTGACACCACACTCAAAGGCTGCAGTTTCAAAGCTCTGTTTTGGGGTGCAGCAGGTCAGGTGTTTTTTGATGGAGTTACTGGCCCTGCGAGCCAGCTGCTCTTCAAAGTGTGAGATTGGAGTGGAGCGACTGGAAGCCCCTTCTGGACGTGCATGACACTGAGCACAGGGGCAATTACACAACTAAATTCTCACAGCATGCAGTAATATATTCAGGTTTGTAGAGGCTTATCTTAATTTTTTTTTTTTTCCAGAATGTGGAGGAGTATACCAAGAAAAGATCTCTCTGGTAGCTGTTCTGACCTCATATTCCTTCCTCGAGCATCTGCTGTTGGTCATTGTCAGAGATGGGATCAATCTGACCTAACAAGAAAAATTCTGCACACCTTAGGTAGTTGCACATTTCCTTTTTTTTCTGCTTGACAATGCTGATGAATAGTTGAGTGGGATGGAGCCTTGATTTTGCCTGATGCTGTTAAATAAATAATATTAGTAAAGAAGAAGGGAACGGATTAAATTCAAGAGTCTTGGCACTACAACAGCTCTACAGCATCACTTTCTGCATTAGGAGCACAACAGACATGCAAAAAATGATGTATGTGTTAAGGTAAGCCAAAGCAGGCCTCAATTTTCCACTGAAGTTACACCAGCTCTCTGATGCCTTGCTTTTTATATAATCAGGAGTCCTAATGTTTCTGATTGAAGTCCTTGTTCTTAAACTCTTAAAACTGAAGAGTGTGTCCTCTTGTACATCTAGCTTAGGCTGAGATGTGGGTCACCAAGAGGAGTCTCACTTTTTAATTTTATTTTATTTTATTGTATTGTATTGTATTTTATTTTATTGTATCGTATTGTATTGTATTGTATTTTTAATCTTACCAGGCTGCTAACAGTTCCTTTCAGAGGAGGAATCTGACAGAAACACAAGCCACCTGTGCTGGTTGTAGGCACACTGTCAGTGCTGTAGGGAGCACAGATCTCCGTTTTTGTCCCCAAAATCCTTGCCCAGGAGGTAACAGTGTGGTGACAGTGGTTTCAGTGGAGCTGTGTTGACTTTCCCCTGCAGGATTTCAGATGTGTGCAGGTAGTTATGCCAGAAATAGATAAGAATTTGTAATTCCAGAAAATTCCATGAGATGAAGATTGTATTTGCATGCTTTCCCTATAGACTGGGCATGAAACTCTGTGTGTTAAGGACTGAAGGTGTAACTGCTTTGATTTTCTCACAAGAGTCATGTAATGGATATTTTATAGGTTCCTATTCAGTTTTTGATGAATTTATGGTGTCAGGTATTAACTACTAGACCGTCATTTTCATTCATGACTTTTTAATTAAAAAAATGGAAATTCTACAAGATGAAGTAGTTCACATGAAGTAACCACTTAAATCTAAACTTGTCTATCTTTGTTCACTATATTACAAATTTTGTCTATTTTTCATGAAAAGTTAGCCTTTTTCAAAAGAAAAAAAAAAGTGGACTATATTGTACGTGAATTGTTTTTTCATGAGTGAAAGAAAAAAATTGTGAATAGTTACGCTATAAACACATTTAAGACTTGAAATGTAAATTTTCAGAAAAAAAAAGAGGTTTCAGCTTTTCATTCATGAATACCAGAGAGCTAATCAAGACTATTCCCATGCTTTATTTAATCTCATATTACCCAATTTGATAGTGGGGCATGAAAATATGAAGCATATATTTTGCATGTCTTGTATAAACAGAGGCATCTCATGTATCATGGAGAAGTTCTGTGAGTCTTTAAAAGAACAAATCCTGGGGAGAGGTAGCTGGGTGAGAGGTGCAGTAGAAAGACCAAAAAAATGAAGTGCCAGGGCTGTAAGTGGAGAAATGCTTGGATGGAGTGGTAAAAGTGTATGAGAACAGAAGCCTGAACCAGAGAAAAAGGATTTAAAGCTCCCTTATGCCCTCAAGATAACTCGCCTAATGAAGAAAAAGTCCTCCATGAGTGGCAGAAATAATGAATTTTGGTTTTCAGCATCTCTTTCTTATGTGCTTTTTCCCATCTTTATTAAAGGGTGAGGTTATTAGCCACTCTCGGGGAAAGAAAAAGGAAACATCTTACGCTCAATTATACAAGTGGTTTCTCACTGGAAAAAAAGGGCTGAAGCTGCTGTAAAGCCTCTGCTCAAAGAGAGCAGAGCCAAAGCTAAGAGCACCCAGGAACCAAATAAAACATCCCAGGTAAAATTCTGGCCTCTTGGTATGGATGGCAGAGCTTTCCTTGGCTTCACAGTGCTGGGCTTTCACCCCTGTTTTTAATTGTGTGCTCAAGGTAAGCAGCTCTTTTTCTCTTCTCTCAGGGTAAGATGTGAAATTTTTACTAACCCTTTGGTTCTCAATTAGCCAGGATTTCCTAGCTTGCTGGGGATGATAAAATAAACCTAAATTTAAAAAGTGTCCCAGCTATGAGGCTGGGCAAGGACACCAGCTGTATCTCAGGGTGAAATATCAGAAGACTGCAGTGCTGGAGGAGAGGCTTAGCACATCGACTTTTCTGTTAAAAAAAGAATAAAAATATAGTACTTCTGATGATGCAGTGATAAAGCTAACATGGTTATGAAGGCAAGTGACTACAGACTTTCCAAGCTTAAGGATTAAGGTTTTAGGTTAAGCAGTCCTTCTGGACAGAAAGGAGGAAGGATTAAAAATCAGAAGGAAGATCAACTGTCTCTGTTCATAATGTGGGCGATAGGTAAATTGGAAAAAGCGCTGTTAAAATATTTTGCCTTTGGAACATCAGGGTGGAATGGACATCCAGGGCCACACAGCAAAGGGTGAGTCCTCACACGTTAAATCCCAGCTGTGTGATAAGGAGTTTTCACATGACATGGGGCTAATCTGTTTACAGCAGTGATGCAGATGATCCCATGGCCTATTTGTTTTTGCTTTTATTTTCTTTTTTTTTTTTCTTTGGGATAGTAGACTGGCGTAATCCACAGATATGAATCTGCAAAACAAAAATGAAAAATCTCCTTCTGCTTCTTGATCAGTCAGGCGTATTCAGAGTTCTTCTCTGAGCTTCCAGCAAGGAAGCAATGTTCCTCCAGAAGAGAAAGTGAAGGAAATCTGCCTGATTATTTATGCCACCACATTTTTCAATGGTCAAAAGAGGACAAGTCAGGAATCGCTGTAGCGTGGGTGATTAACCATCCTTCTTTGTTCTGCTACACACACAAAGCCAATGCCCACCTATTTTCCTCCTAAAGTTGGTTTGCAGGAACTTGAAATTTTTGCAGAAATTGATTTTATTTCCTTCCTAGGACTTTAAAAGCACCCAAGGTATGTTTATGTTTCATATGCCTCCTTGGTGCACAAAAGATGTTACAGAATGGGTTGTGGGGGAGGCTGGGGGGTGTGGGAAGTCTTTCCTATCATCTCAAATATTTGCTGGGCTAGAAAAATCAATGTCATTTGCACAGTGCTATAGAGAAAAAAAAAGAACCAAAAAACAAACCCCAGGACCATTTAAATTCCTGTTACAAGACACAGTGGATAAACTGTGACTTTTGGGGAAAAATAGAATGCTACAAAAGGCTGAGTTATAATCAGCTCAGCAGGGGTCATAGCAGGTTGATCCAACAGCCATCCTCACTGAGGTCCCAGTTCCACACAGCGTTTAAATGCATGCTTAATTTTAATCACATACATAAGTCCTGCATGACCTTAATGTTGAGCACGTGCTTGAGTGAATTGCTGAAGTGCGGGTGGAGTCGTGGTTTCGTGAGGGCCAGGAGCAAGAAGAAGAAAGAGCCCCTTGCTGTAGGTTCTCATTTATGGGCCTCAGGCAGGATCAAAGGCTGCAGCATTGGTTCTGAAGCAGGAAATGTCCTCACAGTGCTGTGAAGCAGACAACAGGGGTAAGCAATTTGTAAGGAAGGTGTGGTAGGAGCTGGAAAACGTGGCCCACAGGTTGGCTGTGCCCTCTCCTTCTCTCTCTGGGCTGTATCCAGCCCTGTGGCCCTCGTTCCACAAGGACTTTAGGAAATGCTTGTGGTCTGATGACAATATCTGATTACTTCAGTGGGAAAAATTCAGCTCATGCTCTGCTTGGGTTATTTAGCAAAATGTAAGTCTATACACAGTGCTCATTGGTAAAAGGTTGAATTTTACTGTCTGCTCCCTTTTCTTCAGACTTTGCTGTCATCCTTTTGATTTTAAGTATGTTATTCTCCTGATGCAAATGAAAAAGCCCACCCTTCTAATTAAGGATAAAAGGGGGAGAGGATTTTTCTTCCAAGAACATCAGACCAATATCCCAATGGCAGTCAGGTTCCTCAATCCTATTCACTGGCCGGTTGTACTAAACTATGAAAAGTATCTCGATATTCATGCCTGGATTTAGCAGTTCTGCTGCTTCAAGAAAAAGCCTTGGAATGGTCACTTCCCCTTATTTGTTTGTGGAGTTCTGTCAAATAAACTGAACACAGGGCAGATGTTAGAGGGAAGCATGTTAGATGGGGTCCTAACATCAGTGTTGTACTCACTGGGCCAAATTCTTTTGTATTTTTTCATTACCTTGTCAGGAACACTTTGGCAGATATACTGATTTAAATGGGCCAACAAGTGCATCAAACAGCCCAAGAAATGGGTATATGAGAACAACCGTAATCAAAAATGTGGAGTCTCCTAGTGCAGTGCCCAGACTGGCAAGTTTTTCCTCTCTGGACTCCTTGATGGATCTCCTGTGCAAACAACTCCACTCCTCCACCCATACTTGGGGGGAGGAAAAGACTCTCTGTGCCCTATTTGTGAAAGCCAAAATGATAAGGGCTATGGTGAGCCCCATAAAACAAATATTTTAGGTTGAGGGTGAAGGAGGATCAGCGTGGTTCACAGCTCACCACTGTTCTGCTGTGATTCTGGCCAATGTGGCTGGCAGCACAGGGACTTCTTCAGCAGTCCTGCTGTTTGGCCTCAGACAGAAAGTGTGTTCATGACTTGAGCAGATGTTTCTGCTTTTAGGAATCAGCCATTTCCTCTTTTCCAGAAGCACATGCCAGCGCAGTCAGTATCTGGAAACCTGCTGCTTCACAGTAGGTCCAGAGTCTAAACTGGTACTTTACTAGAAAATAGTAATAAAGCAGTTTGAATTGCTTTTTATCCTTCATGCTCTTAATGGCTTTCAGGTTCATATGAGACCAATCAATTAATCCTGGTTCAGACCTAGAGGAATGGGATGTTTCTTACCCTCTGAACAGGAAAGAAACCCATAACAAAGATTACCAATCCACTTATTAAGACTCATGTTGGCAGTATAGTCTAATAGAGCCTCCAGCTGGGGTTGGGACTACAGATTTGCAATCTTGTATAAGCCTAATGTTCACTAGTCATATGCTAATTAATTGCTAAATCACAAAAGGCAAATCATAATTATTGTTTCAGGTTAGCAATTCTCCCTGACCTGATTGCATGCTTGCTGTTTGGAAGAATTAAGGAATGAGGAACACTCACCTGTATAAATCTATGGTTTTGGCTCTGTTAGTTTTTGTTTTCAGGTGATGAAAAACTCTTTTTGATCTGAATTTTGATTTGAACTGTTCTTGGATGGATTCTGCTACACTTCATCATTCTGGGAGGTCAATCAAGTAGTAAGAACAAGAGAGTAAGAGCGCAAAGAGTTGAAGTGATTATGGCTCTGGTCCTGCAAAGGTTTTCAGTGGACAGAATGTGTCACACTGTGGCTAGCCACACTTGGCTAGATTTGTGCAGACTGGGATACTTGAAGTTTCCCATTTCAGGACTTCTTTCTGCAGACAACTGGGCTACTTGTTTAGCAAGCCCAAGCTTTCCTAGCTTCTTTCTTTGTTTGCCCCATGCGGTGCTAGCACTTGGTAAAAACATTCCTGCTGAAGTTGTTATTGGTGAACAGAGGCGCAGGAATTACTAAACTCTCTTCCAAAAATCCCATTAAGATGAGAAGCAAAACTCCTGTTGATCTCAGACATACAGAGTCAAACTTTTATTAAAAAAAAAAAAAAAGTTAATGGTGTGTTTGAAAACTGATCAAAGAAAGCTTCCCCAGTTCTTTTGTCACGTAGTCCTGTGCACCCCAAACTCCCAGTGAAGGGAGTCAAGGGGTCATCAGGAAGCTTTCTGGCTGACAGCCAGGCATATTCACATGTGAGGGCTGGCTGACATGTGGCTGAAGTCATGAGGATGCAGAGGATACTGCCTTGGCTCGGAAAGCTCTTACTCAGCTTGCTATCTAAAACTGTCCCAACCCATCAAGCCTAACGTGTTTAGATCTCTTCCAATTGTTATCTGTTAGTTGTGTGGTGAGAAGGTTGACTTGGCAGCTCTGAAATGACAGTCCAGAAATTGAAGTAATTTCCTTGCTAGGATAAGGTAGTTCTGGCAGTCCTGAGAGTAACTGTGCAGGAGGAATAAGGCTGCTGCATTAATCCCTAGTCTGAGGATATCTCACCAACAAACACACGCTGATCTGCCTGCTGTTACTAGTCAGGGTCATATCTGAAAGATTTTGGTGGTTGTCCTGAGCTAGCCAAATCTCAGGGCTGTTGCTCCCTGCTGCCCTGTGTTCTCTGCTTCAAACTGGGACTGCAGAGGAGCAACCCCAGGCCAAGGGCAGCTGCCTGGGTTCCTGGTGGAAAAAAGGAAAGCAAGAGGAAAAGAAAAAGAGGGCTGTGGCTCCTGGGCAGTAGATGACTCAGGAACATTGGGATAATTTTCTAGCAAGCAAGAAGCTGCTGCAGATGAAGAGGCAGTCCCTCCACCCTGCTGTAACTCTAGCCAGCCGGCCAAGCAGCACAGCAGGCATTCAGTGGCACTGGCCCCAGCCCAAGTCCCTGTGCCAGGCTCCCGGCACACCTGTTGAGCAGATTCCTTTCACCCAGCCTTCAGCTAACGTTTCAACCGTGGCTGGTGATACGCGCGGCCTGCTGCAGAGCTGCAGTCCTCACTCGTCACACCTTAGCGCCCACCATGGCGCTGGGATGTCCCAGCCAGGCAGAGAGCGCTGTCACCCTGAAATACACGGGGTGATCCACCTGCCTGGTGTGGTAGGAAGGGCTCAGGGAGCGTGGAGTTGTGTTGGGTTTGGTCAGCACTGAGGAGAGGAGATGGGAAGATGCACAGCACGAGGACAACCTCTTTACAAGTTCTGCCTTCTGTCTTTGGTGCTCCATCCACCCATCCATCCATCCACCCTATCATCCATCCATCCATCCA
>VWZW01001853.1:22527-62653 GCA_013397115.1 Edolisoma coerulescens | reverse complement strand
ATCCATCCATCCATCCATCTACCCATCTACCCATCCACCCATCCATCCATCCATCACCTTGCATCTCTCTGCCCAAGCCCCACATCCTGCTGTGCTGTCCTGTCTGAGGATGGCGAGAGCTCCATGGCCTGGATGAGAGCAGCAGACAGGGATCCTGGCTGGTGCTGGGCCTGCTCTTCCCTCCAGGATGTTCAGCAGTGAAGTCTGCTCTCCTAAAGGGCTACCAGCAGCTTTTAGAGGTGCATCTCTCAGAGATGTGAGGGTGGGGGAGTGGAGGATGAAGGGCAAGGCTTTGATGTGGAAGTGCAGCTTACCTGCCCTCCCTGCTGCTACTCCCTTGAACTTTGACTTCCTTGAAGTTACAGGCTGGAAATAGGAGTTGGGTTAAGCTTAGGATGAATTTCTTAACAAAGGAGAGACAAGGAGCTGCAGGGAGAATAGGGAAAACAGCAGCAGATGTTTGAAAGGACAACACGGGCCTCAGCTGCCTTTTAGGCAAGGTATAACATCTCTACAGACATGTCTTCTTGCCACATGATGCAAGATTAAAAGGAGTAGAAAATTATATGGTACTCTTCCTCCTGTTCTTTTAGCCTGTCTCTTTTTTGTGTTTTGAGACACATATGGATGGTGCGTGCTTTAGTTTTTCATGAGGAATTTCCAGGTTTGCCCTAGTTAGTTTTAGTCCATTGTAGAGGATTAAATTGGCTTCTCAAATAATCTCTGGATTACCTGTCCACTGCTGGAAAATCCACTCGGCAGTTTTAGTAGGAAGTGCTCACAGCAATGAACATTTTCATGTGAACTTCTGTTTGAGAATCAGGGTTTTTGAAAAACCTCAAGAAAAAGTGTAGGCTCCACATACAAAGAATGATTTATTCCACCCCAGTATGCCGATAGAACTGTTCCAAGTACTGTTCCTGAAGCCAAAGCTGGAGCTGCTTTCTACGAGCGTAGAGATAAAGCCACAGTTCTTGCAATCCAAGACAACTCATACATAGTGATGGGTGAGGTTAAGAGCTGCTTCATCTCAGGCATCCCCATCTGACAACACACTAGGAGCAGAGGGAGTTTTGGAGGTTCAGTCTCTCCCCAAGAAACTTTAGAGTAGTTATGAAACAGCCTTAAACTTCTCTCCTGATCGTGATCCAGCTGAGTTCTTGATCCTGACCCAAGTTAACAAGGCTGGAATTGTCTCTAGGCTGAATGTTGTTTTCTTGCACGAGGACCTTTTATCTCCCTGTGGTTGTTTAGAACAGTGGCTGTTCTTTCACATCAAGAACACATTGTCTGTGTAGGCTTGGCTGTGGTGGAATACAGGTCTCACTCTTTTCGTTAGCAAAAGTCATGTGTGAGATGTTTACTCTTCGCAGCGCTCAAGGGCAGCGCTAATTTATTTTTGTAGCAGTCCTTTTTAGACAGAGAAGTTGGTGACAGCCATAATTTATTCATGGTGCTTTGCAGCTCTGCACAGCATGTCACACAGGCCCGCAGCAAGTGGAAGTAGTTATTTTCTTAGGAAAGTGCAGAGACCAAAACTGATAACACAGAGCGACATACAGGAATCTGCTTATGCTTAACTAAGATAATGCACATCAGCAAAGGGAACTGCAGATGGATGAGACTTCTTCTTTTCCTCATGGCTTGTCCTCTCTCTCAGCTCTCCTCACATGGGTGTGTGTTCAGCTTCAGGAGACGATGTTTACAGCAGGCAGAAATTGTTTCCATCCCTCCATGCTGGTGTCCACAGCGAATACACTCACAGAGAGCTGCATTTAAGGGCTTTCTCCACGATTCCCAAGGAAAGACATGGAGATATAACCAGGTTTACTCTTCGGGGACGAGAGTTCCAAGTCACATCTGCTCTCATTAGGTTCAAATTTGGCTATGCTGGACACATGCCATCATCGCTGTCATTGCCATGGCAACCCGTGGCAACATCAGACTATCCCAGCCATGTGACAGGAGGTCAGGCTGAAAGGAAACCTGGGCTGGGAGAAACGCGGCGCTCGCGTCCTCGCTGGTATTAATCAACAGAACAGCCACCAGCAAAGTAAATTTGCTTTTGTGCAAATATTCCCTTCCTCAAGCTTGCCTGAATGAAAAAGCTGCTCTCCAGGGATTTGTCTGCTGCTTTGGTCTGGCCAGGGCTTTAGGCTGCCCATTCTCCTACCTACGGCTGGAGTGCTGGTTCCCACAGGGTTGTTGGGGGGGAGGCTGGTGTCATTCTGCATGGCTTCCACCAAATTAAAAAAAAAAAGAAGGAAATCTTTGGGAACCAGGCATCCAGCTTCATGTAATTTGTGAGAGTTAGCCTCTCTGTTCAGATGATGGAATGCCACAAATTATGTGCTTTGGTTTTTTTATAAATATTCAAAGGGGGTGGGGAAAAAACAAAGCCTTAAGGTTGAGGGGATTTATGAATAATTTGAGACCATGTTAACTTTAAAGAACATCTGGATTACGCAAAAATCAAACTGGAGCATAAGAAATTCAAAATTAGGGCTGTTGCTCCTGCTCACGCAGTTCTGAAGCCAGTAAATGTTCTTCCCCTGACTTCAACATGTTTTATCAAGACCTCCAAGAACGACAATGTCCTGATTCTTCTTCATTAGAGACAAGAAAAGCAATAAGAGTATCACCATTTGTTACATCCAAGCAATTTCTCAGTGCATGCAAGCCGAGGGTTTATTATGCCACAATCTACAGCAAGTTTTGGAAAACTTACCCAGCAACATTTTCATATTAGCTTCACCATCAAAGTCCAAAAATATGATTCAGGGTTTTGTAATTGTAAATATGGGGAGAATCACTTTCGAAGACAATGCTGGGTCAGTTTCTATGTCAAGAATTAAAGCAGAAGTTAATTAATTAGCATATTTCATATCTTTGTAGTATAGGTTACACTAAAATTAACCAGAGAGACCCAAAATCTGCAATGACATAAAGGAGAAGTTAAGATGGCAAACACATGTTTGGGGTCTTTAAAATCCTGTGTCTCCCTGTGATTTCCTGGGCAGTCCTTCACTTCTGCTACCATTTCCCACTGAAATAAGAGTGCATGGAAAATTATGGAAGAAACAGTAATTTACTACGGCCATATCCACTCTGTATGCATTTTAGAAAAGACAAGCAGAAAACCACAAAGATGCCCAACAGTCACTGAGAAGCAACACCCAACATGATTTATTTTGCAAACCACAGATATGAACAAAATAGGTTCCTTTTGATTTTAATGATTGGACTGGTTTGATAGTGCCCCAGTATGATGCCAGTCAAGATAAAAAGAGTTAATGCTTCTGCATTTGCAATTGGGAATTAAAAAAAAATAAAAAGAGAAACTGCAGAAGATCTTTCTGAAGTATATTGTTCGAAAATCCTCACTTTATCAGCCTGCAGTTTTTGTAAAATGGAATTAGTGCCATTCAGCCTTAGATAAAACTTCGTTAACACCAAGATAGGAGCGAGCTCTGTTTATTTATTCATTTGTGCAGTCTGTTGTCAAAATTTTAATATTGTTGTGCTCTCTAAAACCCTAGTAGCCTAAATATGTAAGATAATAAGTATATACAGATTGACAGAATAAATTGGGTTGGAAGGGAGCTCTGGAGGCCATCTGATAGTTCAACATCTTACTCAGGTCAGTTTGCTCCAAGTCTTGACAAGTCAAATTTTTAAAACCAAGGGGAAAGGTCCCATGAGAACGCTGGGACTCTGTTCCGGTGTTTAACTACCCAGACTGTGATTTTTTTGTTCCTCCATGTGTAGACAAAACTCAGCTTGCTGCATTGCCTTTCACCCTGTTGCTGTGCAGCTCTAAGAGAAGTCTGGCTCTATCCTCTCTCTGCTTCCTGAGGGGCTGAAATCTGCAATAAGGTCCCTCTTTAGTCAGACCTCTCCTACCAACACTCAAAAAAACCATTAAACTGAGCCACAGGAGATTTCTGGCAGAAAAAGTTTATGGAAAAGTCACCTTACAGGGCATCTACTCAGGGTTGTTTGCATGGGAGGAGATCCTAGAAGCACCAGTTGGGAACTGGTGTCTGTGCTGGGCACTGAGGAGGAACTGTGCCTGTGTGCATGGAAATGTTTAGCAGGGATGGACAGACACCAAACAGACCCGAGGGGAAATGAGGAACAAGGGAGTGAAGCTGTGGCCCCATCAACACACAGAGGAGCAAGGGGGTGGCAGATGATCTTACAAGTCGTGAGTGTTCCTCCTGAAATACTGAATTGCCTTTCTGGGGTTACAAATTCTGTATTCAAGGAAAAAGTACAAGGGCCCTGCACACACACTGATGTCAGACGTCCCTCCCCTCCTATCTTTATGCCAAAGGTATTGCTCAAAATGTTTATTGGCATTATCAACATGTCAAATAATATTAATGACATTGCTAATATGTCTTGGCCTAAGTGTGATTGAACAACTCCAGGCAACTCTCTGCTCTCAGAGCACTTGTAAGCAAGTCTGGTAGCCTCCTGTTGGAATTGGCTGTCTACAGTAAGGAGTCTTGTAATAAACTGCCAGTGCTACTGGACTTAATAAATTCCTCTCTTGGGTGGTCTTTTTTCCTTTTTTTTTTTTTTTTTCTTTTTTTTTTTCTTTCTTTTTTTTTTTTTTCTTTTTTTTCCTCTTCTCGTAAGGAAGAATCAAAGAGAATTTTTGTCTCCTACACACAATCAGATCCATCAGACAGTTAAAGCTACATGGGAGGTGGAGGGCAACACCTTGAACTGAGACCATGAGGGGACAGCCTGTGTCAGACCTTGGGTCCTGCTCGCTGCAGCAGCCTTTGCCTCAGTGCAAGAAACATCTCCAGATGTTCAGGAGGAGAACTGCTGTCTGCAGTATCATATCTTCAGCAGATATGTGCCTCACTGCTAAGCTGCAGAGAGAAATCTTTGTTACTGCCAGGTCAGAGACCTCTGAACACCGCGGTTTTTCCGTGTGTGCAAATTGTTTGGTTTTTTGGGGTTTTTTTTGGAGCAGAGTCCAAACAGTCCAGTAGCCCAAATAAATACATCTAACTAACAAAATCCTGTTAGCTGAAGGGCAACCAGTAGGTGAGAAGATGTTCTGTTTCCCCTGGATATGTTTGCACATATTTTTGCAGCATTAAATGCTAATGGAAGTGCTGAGCCTAAATTCTAATAATCTCTTGCAGGGGTTGTTTTAGTTATTATATTTGTCATCTTCATGGAATTAAGAAGAACTTATAAAACCAGACCTTGTTCTTCTGCCTTCCTCCACCCCCATCCAAAAACTTCTTCCCTTTTAGCTCAGCTTTTTCTGTAGAACCTCTTTGCAATTTATACTTACCTCCACATTTTGGAGGGGTTTTTTTTAGAGCACATTTGCTGGAGAGGAGACATTATTTCTCTGTGCATCGAGCTTGCTTCTGCCCACTGCAAAGAACAGGAGTTTCCACAGATACTGAAGGTAGATTATTTCCTGTTTGGTACTGTTACTAAAAACTACACGTGCAAGAAAACCAATCTGCTGGTAGAGCCAGGACCAGAGTCCACTGAGGTAAGGGACTTCAGAAACCGAGTGAGTAACTTTTAAATGGATGGAGGAACAACAATACAAGGCACTGCATGAGTCTCAGTTCACTAGGATGCTAATCACAAATGATACAGAGACAGTATTTAGCCGAATAGATGCAGGTGAGTTTATTTCATTTTTAAAGATCAAGTTCACTTTCTGGTCCTTGAAGAGACCGATCAGTGAAACCAGTGATGCAGTTTCCAGGGCTGGATACTTAATTTAGCTGCTTGCTTAGGGCTTATTTATAATTGGTGGAGTTTTGCTTTCATAAAATTCCAGCGGTCTAAGTTACACCGTTCTCCTTTGGCCCCTTTGCTTGGCACAGTGCTCGCAGATCTCCATGAAAATGGGAGATTTGACCCAGGCAGCGCAAAGCCCCGGAGCAATGCTGTCCACACCGACTTCCCAGCATGAGGCATTGTTTGGAACCAGAGACAACTGCGGGCAGCGAGGTGCACCTCCTTTCTGGGAGCTGTGTGCCACCCTTCCAGCACTTTATCTCGTGGAAGGAAAACAGCTTTAGACCAAACCAAACACTCTTCTTTCTGCCCGGTTGCCTCACCCTTATTGTTCCTTTCTGGCCTGAGGCATCCACTAAGGAGCTCAGGATGTTCCTTTCTCCACAAAAGTCCTGCTCTGAATCCTGCAGCAGCTTCTCTGCAGCCCCAGTTTCCTCCTACCTTGGCTGATCCTGCAAGTAAACAAAAGCCACCTGCCAAGTAAGCACATCCTGCTCAGGGGTCCTCCTCATCCCGGAGCTTTGTCTCCTGAATCTCATCCCTTAGAGAGATCTTTTGCTTCTTTAGATGACTGCATTGATACCTGGCTCCTTTGTTCTGGCTCCAGGAAAATTCCACAGCCTGGAGCCTGCCCTCATCATGGGCTTAGGGCTTCAGCCTTCCCGTGGAATTACCGATGCTTCCACGTAAATGGAAGATGTTTAAGTTACTGATCTCCTATTGTTAACCATGTGTCACCCCCACCCCGTGCAATCTCAGTTTAAAACTGTGGTAAAAACACGGCCAAGAGGGATAATTGCCCACTTTCAGAGCTGGGCTTCCAGTCTGTCAAAGGAAGTCCTGAATTTTCAAGAAGAATTAATAAAAATCTCAAGCCATTTCCAGATATGCAACTATGCCTGGTTTACATTTGATTTCAGAGGTTTTCTGATTTTACTAAAGGTCACACAATTAAGTTAATAGCTAATAATCCGTACATGTAGTTTAAAAGAGGTTTTTAACAAATACCTAGATGAAGATGATAAAGCATCTTCAAGCAAGTTAATTAGGTCTCTGTCTTCAAAGCTGATTTTTTAGTATATTGGTGTATCATAGCTGGAAAGTGTCTTGGAAACCCCTTCATATCTTCCATAGTTAAATAAACATTAGGGCATTCAAAAGCTATTTGAGACTGAGATAACCAAGATGAATTTGGAGTGCACCTTGGAATTTACTTATTAAATCTCATCAAGGTCTCTTCTCTTCGCTGACCTGAGTTCCTTCCTTCATGTCTTTTAAATGTTTTACTTTTTTTTTTCTTTTCTTTTCTTTTTTTTTCCCTAAATTAATCTTTTGGACAAACTTTTAGGTCATAATTTTAAGAGCAAATGATTCAAAATCCCCACCGTGAGTTTTTCAAAATTGCAAAGCGTTGGCCAAATGATGCTTTCATTGAAGTAAGCGGTAAAAAACGTCAAGCAGTTTCAAAAGAAGCCAGAACAAGAGTCCTTATGAAAATGCCACCTTTATTACTTTAAAAAGGAGGGGAAGTTTGAGAGGACTAACTAAGGAAATTCAATTCCCAAATTCCATTGTAATTCAATAGGAATGGGGCGCCAAATTCCCTTAGGCTGCTTTGCAAATTCTCTCTCAACAATGGACGGCAATCCACTGCCATTATGAGCCGGTCATTCTGCAGTGTCAGAGGGTCAAGGTGATCGCTGGGTGGTGTTACCTGGCCCCACAGCTGAAATAACGCCGTGGAACCTTGGTGTTTTCATCACTGAAACAAAATCATCTGGACCAGACCAGACCCAGCTGGAAGCTGCAGGTGGCTGGGGCTGGTTGTTGAGTTTTAGAGGGTCATTAAGTATCTCCAGGATGCTTCAGCTTCTACCTCCTGGACCCTCTGAGCCCTGGAGAGAGAAGTGGGACAAGGAACTTGCAGGCAAGATCACAAGGACTTGAAGGGTTTGATTAAGAAATCACCCAAAAGATCAAATCCTGTTTCTTATGGTTGTCTCTCCAGATCAAGTGGAGGCAATGCCGCAGCTCCTTCCTCAGCCATCCATCCCTCGGATACACGGGCCAAGAGATGTCACATCTTCCTCTCCGCTTGCCACAGGCTGGAAAAAGCATTTCTGCTGCAGCAGAGATTTGGAAAGCAGCATCCAGGCACGGCAGAGCCTCCACCCCATGCTGAGACCTTCCACACCACCAACAGCCCAGCTTTTGGCCCTGCAGTGTCTGCAGTGAGTTCTTGTCATTCACAGCCTGGTGTGCCAGCTCCCTCTAATGCTCTGTCTGCATGTGAGAATATTCACCTAGAATTGCAGAGGGGGCAAACAAGTTCTCCGGGGCAAACAGTTCCACCTGACTTTATAAATTCGTACACAAAGTTTTAATTTCTCCAAAGAAAAAAGGCCGGCAGTGGTTCCCACGATGGCACCAGCCGAGAAATCTTGTTTTACTCAGGCTTATTAATTCTCCTTTCCTCTTCAAAAGGAGAGCCCTGTCCCAAAAATTAAAATAAAACCGTCCTCTGCCCTCTCGCCCATTGTTAATATTGGTCAGCTCTGTGGGCTGAACCAAGAGGTTTATAAGGTTTCTTTAATTGTGTAGACTAATTCCACATACTTTTAAATTCTCAGAGGTTTTTTTTAGTATAAAAGACAGAAGGCATATTTTGTTTTGATAACTCAACTTTTTAACCAGTTACATCAATTTCTGCATTCAGATGAACTCCCTTCTTTTAAGCTCAAAGCTACCTACCAGAAACCAGGGGAAACAACCCAAGAGTGCTATGAGAGATCGTTTGTTTCAAGTGGACCCCTCCAGCTCACTTCAGATCTGTGTTCCTCATGCCTAAATTATATCTCGTGGTGCTGTTTCTAGCAGGCAGATTCTTAGATTATGTATGATTTGGGTTTATTGATGGAGCCAGTCAGTCTGCAGGCACTGTTTCTTAAGCAGTTTCAGAGAGAAAAAAAAGAGATTTGCAGGTTGTTGGTATTATCTAAACCAGAGCAGGCTGCTGTCACATGTAAGGAGCAGTGCATTGTATATCACAGGGGTATGGTTTCCCTTAGCAATGAAAGTTCAGAGGGGGTCCAGAGCAAAGCCCATGGGAGCCTAAGCACTCGAGTTTACTTGACTGGGCAGATTTGAGCACCCAAGAAAACCCATAGAGTCAACAACACTGTGATTGAGGGCGCATTTGTTGTTTANCACATATATATATGTATAAAAATTACTCATGCTGTTCTCCCTGTGATAGCTCTGATGGGCAGCCACTTCTGAAGTCTTAGTCAAGATAACAGTGAAGTCAGTGATGTGTGAAAGACGTGGTGGATGGAGCTGGGTTAGCTTTGGGATTGCTTCCTTTGGGGCACAATATAATTCTGAACACTGCATGTTTTTAGGTGGGCACATCACAGCTCAGAGAGGATCCCGTGTTTGAGCTGATTTAATGTCACACAAAAGGAGAACCATGGGCAGACACATGATTTTTGTGTAAAAACTGCTTGCAAACAAGTATTTGAGGTTCATTCTTCCATGAGGTGGTGAGAGCTAGCAGTTAGGAGGTGGGCAGAACATTCAGTTCTTCTCTTTGGTTTTGTTACTGAAGGAATATTTTTTTAGAGTGAATAAGCCCACCTCCCAGTAGTTGCTTTCCTTTGTGCCCTCAGGCTATTAAGAGATTCTGTGCATGCAACTATTCCAAATCAACTCCATGCAGGAATGTTTTTCTTGAGAATAAGCACTCATTTTCATAGTTTACTTTAACCCACTTCAGGACCAGCAAGGTATTCCTGGCAGTGGAATCAAGGAAATCAGTGCTTGTGTTTCACAGAGACTGAGAGGCCAGTCCCTCACCCTCTGTGTTCTAAACACAGAGAGCAAAGAGGGATTGCCACTGAGATGCTCATCTTCTAGAGAATCCTCCTGTCCACAACAAAGAAGGCCTCAGGTGGTCAAAAACAAACAAACAAACAAAAAAAACCCCAGTCAAAATTCCTGGTCTGACAATCATTGTGCATCAGGACCCTGACAAATTACACCAAGCAACTTTTTCCCCACCATTTTATCAGGCACTTTTGATTTTGCATTACACTGCCAGCTGTATACATATACTGTTATATTATGCTTTGTATTTATGTTATTCACCAGTAATGCCAAAGAGAATATGAAAATATGCTTCAACTATTTCAAAACTGAAACTAGGGCTCTTGATTCATCTATTTTATGTCCTTTGAGGACAAGCAAGCAAGCTCCTAGACAAGAGTGAAATGTACATTTGTTAATGTATTTTTTTGAGGGGGGAGGAATGCAGTTCTTCATAAACGAATCCCTGGTGATGCATAAAGGCAGCTTCTTTTATTTGTTTTTCCTTTTGATGCCATGTAGATTCTAAAAACATTATCCCAGTAAGGCTGCATTCTGGACAAGGACCACTAAAATTTGCAATCAGCAGTATCACCAGACATTTCCTATCAGCAGAATCGCCAAGCTTGTTGAAAGTGTCATATGTTTTAAAATATTACTCGCCCACACTGGCCTTGACTTGTTCTGTTTTCTAGTATCAGTAATCTCTGAAGGTCTTTTCACGGTGCTGCAGTCTGCTAAGTAGATACACAAAGTGTTTCTCCTCTGAACAGACTGAGTAATTAACCTTTTGTAGGTGTCCTTCCAGAAGGCTTCCTTGTCCTTCTCCATGGCCACTCAAACATACAGAGAAAACAAAACTCCCTTCTTTCTGAGGGTTCAGCAATATGGTTTTCTGCAGGGTGGCTGAGAGAAGGAGCTGAAGTACATATGGAAACTAGGAGGTCCCAATTCCTTGGGCATAAGCTTCCCTCCACTGCTACTATCCAGCACAAGCACAAAACCTCTGTGATCAGAGCTTTCAATGAAAGCATTGGCAAGACTGGCAGACCTTCTTAGTCATCCTTTGTCCTTGGCAATTTGTTTAATTGTGCTTCACTTGGATGTTACAGCACATGAGGGCGAGCACAGTCACTTGTTTTGTTTCTTTCACCTCAGGTGATTCCAGGAATCTATCCCAACAAAACTAGCAAATTCCTTAACCAGTCATTTCACTGATGTCCTCCCCCATATTTCTCCTCTAATTTTGTCACTCAGCTTTGCTCTTTGCCTGCTCTGTCACGTAGAAGAAAGTATCAGAAACTGGTAGGCTTGCAGGCTTGCCTGCCTGCTTTTGCACATGGTTGAAACTGTCATGATGCTGCCTTCCTTCCGTATGTCTGTGCCTCCTGCTTCTCTCAATATATTTATTTTACTGCTCATGGCAAATTTCCACCTTCCTTGGGCACAGGGAAGAGGGGAAGGAATCCCAGAGGTTATTCCTTTCCTTCCTCAGAAACAGGCAACTTCGTTCAAGGGCTGCTTTGCTGCTTTGCCAAGTGAAGTCTTAAATGCACCTCTTTTCTTCTTCTGCTCACCAGCTTGCAAAGTCCTTCCCTCTCTTTTTTGTCCCCACACGCAGGGAGCTACTTGCAAAAAACTGAACAGCTCCAACAGGAAAAAAAAAAATCAAGGCTGTGATTTGATGAACACTGGCTTCTTCCAAAAAGGACAACTTGTTCATAGTTCGTCATTTACCTCTCACTCCTGCCCACTCAGTCATACCAGCTCAAGTTTGTTGCAGCTGAACAGAATGAGGAAAATTGTCTCATTAAAAAAAAAAACAAACCCTTATTTTCCTTGTTTTGGTTTGGTTTTGGAGGGGGCTTTTGTGTGTTTTGTTTTCTTTTGTT
The DNA here is from genome assembly GCA_013397115.1 of Edolisoma coerulescens. NCBI lineage: Eukaryota > Metazoa > Chordata > Aves > Passeriformes > Campephagidae > Edolisoma > Edolisoma coerulescens. The sequence continues at coordinate 51,110 of VWZW01001853.1, read as the reverse complement.
TTATCCTTAAGCCTGCAAGCAATTGTAATAACACAACTGGGGAAGCAGCTAGGAGGGAGAACAGCAGAAAGATGGGTGAGAGTCATGCCAGAGTTGCAAATGGACAAAAAGTTCACTGAACTGTGGCTTTAGACAGCTCCACCTCAGACACCCTAGAGTTCTGGGGAGAGACAACTGTCCCAAAGATTTACAGAAGAATGTAAAGGCATTAATTCCTCCATTAATTCCTCCTAAGCACTCCACTAAAAAAAACCCCAAAAACTCAAAGTGGAAACAAACAAAGAACTCTTTCTTAGCTTGGAAGAATGAAACAGAAACTCTGAAATTTCAGATAACATGTTTTGGATTGAATAGAAAGTTTCATGCAATCTGGAGAAGTCTTTTTTTTTTTTTCCTCTGGAGTTTTTGAAAGGCAGCTATGTTATCAAACAGATATGCTACTCTGTGCTCAGCAAGCCTGCATGCCCTGAACTGCTCCAGGTCCCATCAAATGGAGTGCAGACACAGAGTGGAAATTATTGGCTCAATGAACATCACTCGGGTCAGATCTGACACCCACCTGTGTCAGGGAAGTCTAACATTACAAAGCTGGAGCAGAATCCTGGCAGTCTGAGGCTTTGAATTAACCAAAATGCATCCAGAATGACCAGCCCGCAGCTCTAACACACAAACATAACAAAAATTTTTGCTTTCCAAAGGAACACAGCTGTGATTAGAAGGAAATGCCATTTCATGAGCTATTCACCTGAATCCATGGGCATTCCCTGCATTGCTTCCCAAAGCAGGAGCATCCCCGTAGCAGGATCTATGCTTTGTAATTTTATTCCAGATTCTGCCAGTCAGTAAGGAAACTGTCTTTTCACTGGATGTAGAAAAAGGCATTTTGGTCATGTTGGGTCACTCCTTACTTCTTGTAAAGTTGTTTAGCTCAGAGGTGGTTTGTTGTGGGTTTTGAATTTGTTTTGTGTTCGTTTGGTTTTGGCTTGGGGTTTTTTTTGTTGGTTGTTTGGGTTTGGTTTTTTGTTTGTTTGTTTGTTTGTTTCTAATCACCAAAGAGATGAGCCTTAGTAATCAAGAAGCCTCCCTGTTTTTCTCTACAAAAACCCCAAATCACTTACCCTAAACACCACTCTGTTCCAGGCTTTCCAAGGACTTTGCAAACACCTTATCTGCAGAAGGCTTTGGCACTGTGCCCGAACTGGAGGCAAAGTGTAGTTTTTAACACAGTTTTGGCTCCTCGGTGAAAACAGGATACTGCTTCTCCCTGTCAGTGTTTCAACGTCTTTCCTGGTGCTGCTGGCAGTGTGAAGTACAGGTCATTCCCTCTCTCCCTGCCCGGTAAATTCCAGGGACAAAGAGCCCTGCTGCCCTCTACCAAGTGGGCTGCAAACACCTCGATCTGGCTTGAATAAATGAGTCTGTAGGGGCCACATTCAGGCCCTGGAAAAAAAAAACTTCTTTTTTTTTTTGATGGTCGAGAAATGTGTTCTTGGCTGTCTTTCTACTGTGAATTAAGAAATGGTTTCGGGTGCTTTGCTCTGTGACACGGGGCACTTGGCAGTGATGATGCCTAGGAAAGACAAGTGATGGTCTACATCAACATATCAAATAGATATGACAATATCTGCCATTACATATAATAAAATCCCAGTTGATTGGTTGCCTGCTCTCTCTGTGTCATCAGCAGCACCGATCATAAATTGTTGCTGAATAGGTGGAATCGAGATGCAAACCCAGGTGAAAACAGAATTTGCCAAAGAGCAGTTTCCCTGATGTGAACTGCTCAGTTATTTTTAGGTAGGGACACCCCAAGCCCAACTGTTTGTCTCTCGGCAGATGCTTCCCACATCAAAAGGATCCAGCTCGTGTTAGAGGCAGTGAAACCTCCCACCAGCACCCCTCCAAGCTGGCTCGGAGCCCACCACGAGACATTCCTCCTCTCCCACTTGGTTCTTTAATTCAGACTTGACAACCTAGGATGCAGATTTAAATCCAACTGCAGGAAAACTATTAATAAGCCGACAAATGCTGAGGTTGAGAATTCTCAGCGAATTTAAAGCTGAGGGATGATTGCCAAGAAAATTTGGCTTTCACTCCCCTGTTGCTTTGATGCCCCTTGCTTTCAATTCTCACAGCCTAAGAAAACACTTTTTCCTTCCTCTCTGCTTTATCCCTAATCTCCCCAGGTATAAGCAGTGGAAGAGATGATGCCCTCTTTCAACAGCTGCCCAAGACTGCCTCTCCTCACTTGTCAGCCAATTCTTCCTGCCTTTTAATGATTTTGGCAACATCTTACTCTCCACAGCTTGTTTCCCACCACTGCTGCCAGCCTGGAGAGCAGGCTGGACCCAGGGTGGGGACAAGGCTGGCAAGCCAGTGCTGGTCCCAAGGCTGGCAGCTCCACATCACGTGGCAGAAGTGCTGCTGGTGGGCAGCAAGGCAGGGCAGCACCCTTCCAAATGCCACCTCTCCTTGGCTGTCCACCCTCCCCATAGAATTCGCACAGCAGGCACAAGGAAAGTGATAAAGGGAAGAGCAGAGTATAGGGGAGAGCGCTGAACCAGTTGCACGTTTGCCCTAGGAAATTTCAGGTGGCCACAAATACTTACAGCTTGGGTCACAAGAACATAAATTCAATTAATAATTTTGGCTGGGGAAGGGGATGAGGGAGGATTTGATTCTTGGGGTGTTTTGTGTTGCAATATTATGTTCCAGCAATTTGATTACATTTTGTGTGTGTGTGTGTGTATGTGGCTTTTTGGTTTTTTGTTTTCATTTTGGTGTTGCGCTCAAAACAAAAAAAGGGCTGAAATAATTTGTTTTGACAGTTCAGGAAGGAGAAGATGGTGGATATTTTGTTTTGAATATCATTCAAAACATTTGCTGTCAATAAAAAGGAGAAGGAAACCAGACCAAATATTTCTAAAATCAAAAAAATTAAGCAAAAGCTTTTCTTCAAATCAAATATTCTGGATTGAAGCACACTGAAATTTGTTTTTCCATTTACTGTCTAGTAGGAAAAAACCAATCTCTCAGAAAAGGCTACTGGATTTGAATCAAAGATCTCCCCCTCCAGTTTTTCACCCATTCTGTGAAAAGCTTTAGTAGCCAGTGGGGTTCCCCATCTTGGACATGTTGCTGTGAGCTCAAGACTTCCCATATTCTGATGCCTGAACACCCAAAGATTCAGGCGATGGCAGCCACTCTTATTTACAGCAGCCAGCCACCATGTAAACACCAGCCTGGGGGTAGCAGCAGGCCCTGCATCCAGGGGACTCTTCCACAGAACATTTCTAAGTTATGGCTGTGTCTTTTCCTATGAAGAGATCATTCTCTCCCTCCCCATGCCCATGGCAAAACTTCCCTCATTCTCAATGGGAGCAGGATTACCCTGCCAACGTTTCAGTAACCAACAGGGCCAGCTTGAAGTCGATTTTCTGGCACTGGTGGGAGAGTTTCATAACCATGAATCTCTGTAAACTACACCGAGGAGTGTCTTCCTCCCTGCCTTCCTCTTTGTCTGTTTCCTCAAGCAACAGAGCTGCTGACGGGCACACCAGGGACAGGGCTGGCAAACGGTGGGAGATGCTGTTTCACTGGCAATTAGTGACTAGGCGAATGTGTATTTGTTTCTGCCTGCTTCCCATGAAATATTATGGATCCGAGCATGCCATCAAAGAGTTGGAACCGTCAGCTGTGAAATCAGAAAACATACTGCAGGAATTGCAAGGCCACTGGAAGAATCCGCCTTTTCTGTCCCTGTGAAATGGGACACCGGGCCAGTTGTGCAGCAGGATGGATCCGTCCCCCCTCGCTCTGAGGGAGGCTGGCTCCTTGGCAGGAGTTCTGCTGGCACTGCTGAAAGCTTCAGTTTGACTGGGGCAAGCTGATGAGCCTTCCCGTCTGCTGTTCTCCTGCAGCTGATCTCTGATCCTGCTGAATCTCCCTCTGCTTCCCACTGGAGAGTAGTTCCTTCAGACACCTCCCACTGCACGGACCAGACTGCTTTCGAGCCAGCCAGCTGAGGAAATAGTAACACCTAGCTCGGATGGAAAAGTTCAGGGCTAACCTATTCCTGCGCTAAAAACACATTCTCCCATCTTCAGGATCCAGTTATCCTATTATGGGCAAAGACCCCGCTCCAGCAAAGCACTTTAGCTCCTGAGTACTTAAGAGTGCTTCTGGATCAGGGCCTACCTTTCCTTAGGTAGCCCCTGTCTCAGAGCCTTTATTTATTTATTAGATATTAGATGACTTTTCTTTGTAGTCTTTTTTTTTTTTCCCTGCCTCGAGTTCTTCAGGTCTTAATTCCAGTTGGTTCCTCAGGTTCTTAATTCCAATGATTTCCAGGGCAGCTGGTGGGGTGGCTGTGCACATCCATTTCATCAGGTGCTGCATCTGCTGATGCTGAAGGACTGAGAAGCACAGTTCCTGTGCTGCCCCTTCTCTGACTGACCTGGAATGATTTCTGAAAGGTCATTTGACACCTCTTGCCAGATGCTTGTGAATAAAAGGAGAATGCACATGTGTATATGCTCCCTGGGATGCTTCTTGGCCTTACCCTTCCCTCCCTCCCTGTCTTTTCTGTTCTGACCTCTCACAGGATCATTCCTTGTTCTGGTTACCCACCAACTACTTTTCTATTCCTTTTTACTCCTCCTCTTGTCTATATTTCACAACCATTGCAGGGCATAGCGAGGCCACGAATCCCATGATGTGGGGCACAAGAAAATTAGGGGATTTCACTCAACACCACATGTGACAGTCAAATGCTGCTGTCGATCTGCTCCAGAGGGTGTTTATGGCCAATGTGAAGGTCTGGATGACAATCTGAGGGACCTAAAGCATAAAAAGGAAGAAAGAGGGGGAAGAAAATAAAGAAAGGTAAAGTCCTTGTCCAGTTTTTGTCTCAAGTCAATCTTTCTTTTCTTGCTCTGATAGCTCAGATTTACAGCAGAACCCTGGAACTCATATTCATGGAACTTGTATTTGTTGAATCAAAATGTCACGAATGTATTTTGCATATATATAAATATATAATTCACAGCAAATAAAACTGAATCGTTTTGCAAACCAAGGAAACAAAATAAACCAAAACATTAAAAAAAAAAGAATTTTAAATGTCCGTATCTCTTTATATTTGCAAGTCCTGAATACATCCTACTTTTGTACAGCTCTATGAATTATCACACAGACCTTATCACCACATAGAGGAAATATATTCTGCTTTATGACTTTCCTTGCACCATATCTATACTTAAACTAACAATTTGAAAGCAGCTTCAAATTGTCATTGCTTTCCTAATTTTTTTCCTCTAAGTTTGGAAAGTCCTCTGAAAGTAGCTCTCAATCAATTTGAATATTTCTCAGGATCCAATCCAGAGCCAGTAATGCTTTAAATGTGAGAGCATGCACAATACAGTTCTACATATATTTAAAATCTAAAATGATGCATTTTTTTCATGACATAGTGGTTTTTGCATACATAGAAGCTGACAGTGGTGGATGTTATAAACCTATTATTCATTCATGGAATGGGCCATTCTGGTGCCAAAATAGGCTTAGAATTTTCTGAAAAGAATATTTCTGAAAATATTTTTAGAAATTATTTCCAAGTTCCTTAAGACTTTCGCTTTTTCTCTCTAAATCATAATGACAACATTTTTGAAAAATATATTAATTTTTAATTTATTTTTCATTTTTATAGAAGTACCATAATTTGAGTCTAAGGCACTAAAAACTCCACTAAAAAATGCAGTGTTTGGAATTCTTTTTAAAGAAACATTTAAGTAAGCTCTTTATTATTTATGAGAATTATCTTTAAAATTATATATACAACATTCCAACCACTCGCATAAAAAACCAAGGAAATATATCTCTGCAAAAAAAAATTTTTTTTCCTGATTATTTCCTGATCTGCTTTTGCTTTTATGTGACGTGGGCATTTCATAACAAGGAGTTAGGGTTTTTCTGCTGTGCATGCATGGTGCAGAAAAGTTCCCAGGGTCACATTCTGGCTGTTTTGGAAAGAACCTTGAAATTGGCGTTACCTTTTAATACAATTAATTAATACCAGTTGTTATGGCCTGATATCATTAACTGCACAGCAGCACACAACCCTACTGTAGATGCCCACCACAAGACAGATCCTTTATGTAACACAATGCTTTGCCCATTACACTTCTGTTTAGGAACAGTATTTCCAATTTTAGGAACAAAATTTCCAATTTTTGCTTTCACCTGTGGTCCCCGTTCCCACTGAAGCAATCCAAATGCCTGATTAGGTACACAGGAACAAGTAAAAGTGGGGTTGTCCTTTTCACATCCTGTCCCAGGTGGAAAATAAAGCCAGCTGAAGGGATGCTAAGGGATCATTCAAGATTATTTCCAACATGATACTGTATTAGTAATGCATTCAGGTTTTTTTTTTGTTGTTATTTTATACGTTCATCTTGAGGGTTGAGATGATCTTTTAAAAACATGAAAGTGTAGCAAATGTAATACTCGACCATGCTTGCATTCCTTCCTAGCCTTAGGTCCTCCAAGAAAATGAGCTGTGACATTTCATGATACATGTCTTAATTTTAACTCAGGAGAGGGAAAAATGTTTTCTAACAAAGAAGTAAATAAATACAAAATCATCTCGTAAATATTTTTCAAGGCTTGATGGAAAGTCATATCCTTCTGTCAAACTAATGTTGCCTTTTCAGAGGTTTTACTGGAAACTGTTTGATGCATTACACTGTTCAGAGGGAAATATTTAGGGAAATAAAAATGAGAACTAATAAGCTACAACTCCAGATGCTGTCTTCACAATGGTCAGGTCATCAGCTGACAGAGATTTCATTGATCAGTGGCCCTTGCCGAGGACTTCTGGGCTGAAGATTTTTGAATGCATTACTGTGAGTTTCTCCATATGAAGGGAAGGACCTGAGAAAACTATTCCATTTTATCTCTGTTCCAGTAAAAGGGGCCAATTATCAGCTGCAATACTTTGGAGAATTTCCTGTCTGGTAGTTCAGAAACTGCCAAAAGCAGGGCACAGGAGCCAGAAAGAACACTCTTGTCATTGGCCCAAACAAACAAACAAAGATCCCCAACAGAAAATAACTCTCCCCCAAAATAAAAATAGTTCTAAAAGATCAACAGAAACAAAAATGGACCAGATTTTAAATGAGAGCCTGTGTTTTACATATCATGTGGCTAGACACAGTTTTTGGAAGCTGTCCAGCTCAACCCACTTTTCCCCACCATCTGTCAGCAGTGGGTTTGCTGACTGCAAGAGCTTGGAGGCAACGGCGCGAGAGGCGAGTGTTAGACAATCGAGTTTAAACATGACAAGAGCAGGGGAATTCAAAGGCCTGATGATGTAATGTGCTAACACTTGGCTGTTGTGAGAAAAAGAGGAGGAGCGGGATGGCACAGAGAAATGAGTTGGTCACCTTTAGCCCAAATTCTCTGGCTCTCGTCAGTGTGCATTGAGACCCTGGCGTGTTTAAACATGCAGTGGGGAAGGGTTTAATTCACATAGGCCAAGGAGATTTGGGATGGTGATTTAGATGTTGGCTCATGGCGCCTGCTTTAGGCCTGCTGGCAAACCAAGCCACATTCTAGAGAGACGGAAAACTTCTGAGCTCAGGAGGTGAGTCACAAAGCGAGGGACCACCAGAAGATTTTCATGCCCTTTGTCCACATTGCAAGAAGAGCTGAGACTTCCAGCATCCTTGCACTGGTCCCATTCGTAGACAAGCATCTCTGCCAAGTGCCTTTTCCTCCCACCTTTGCTGTGGGTCTACAGCAAAGACCAAAGCAGTAATAATCTGCTCACCTCTAGATTCCCTTGACTGAAATGGGTGTGCCAGCTCACCAGAAGGAAGCTGAATAAGGAGGGGACAGTCTGACCCACAGGGGCCTGTTCTCAGGACACTTAATTTGAAGCCAAAACTGTGAACAATGCTCAGAAGGTTCTGGTTTACTCCAAACAGGACTTGAGGAAATGGATCTGCTCTCCAGGCAAAACAGGATTATGGTGCAATACAACGCCCCTTGCAAAATGGGAAAATATGTGCATCCCATAGTCCAGCCTTGACTGAAATTGTATTTATTGCCCAAAAATTCTGTCCTGAAAGGAACGTGACCAGAATGGAACTTAAAGCTGCTGCATGCACAATATAAGAGCATATTCAGATACAGGAGACTAAGAGGCTGGGAAAATGCATGCTACCAACAGAAGGATACAAGCAGGGCTTGAGGTGGTAATTGTAGTATTGGGTCTCATTTGTGTCACTGTAAAAGCTTCTTTGGGAAATGTGCTTCTCATCTGGTCCTGGACAGGCGAAGGGATTTCTCCAGCTTTCTTTGAACAGGGCTGTGCTGGAAAAAGCTCAGTCCCGCCTAGTTAAACTGGCTGCTAAAATTACAGCCGGTTGGGGAGCTGGCTATTAAAAACTCCTGAACGAGCTGCATTTCCTCCTGATGCTTGTTGCTTGTCTGCGGGGAGAGCCTGTGCTTGGTCCAGCAGGCAGCTCTCCATTTTTCCCCTCTCTCACCCAGGCTGCTCTGGCTTCATCCCAGCCTTGCCAGTACCTCACATGCATCTGATGCTCAGCTCTGGATCCACCACATCTGCCAGCCTCACCGCTGGCATTCAGAGGGTAAAGCCCTGCTTTTAAAGGCTGTTTTCTGTCTTTTACAGGGAAGAGATGCAGAACACGGGGCTCCCCGTGTCCCACTGTGCCACCAGAGCTCATCCCACTGAGGGACAGCATCTGAGGGAAAGCGAGGATGGCGGCTTTGCATGTTTTTGTTTCTTGGCAGAGGAAATCATCTGTGGGTTTTAATTGAGCTGTCTGTGGATTTGCACCGTTGGGCACGACAGCAGAGTCCAGCCCTGGGAGCCACAGACTACCAGTAGTCTTCTGAGTGAAGTATGAGTAGGGGAATGGATCAGCACCTGTGGACTGATTATGGATTTTGATGTGGTGCCATGGCTAGGATCCGTGCCAGTAAAAATCCTTATAAAATGTGTGGACAAAATTTACTGCATACCTGCTGTAATCAGCTTTAAAATCACATTTTTCTCAGTTTTCCTTGATTTTTTTGTTTTGTTTTGTTTTAAGAAAATGGTAGGACTGCAATTTCATTTTTAGATCAAAGTTATAAACCCTCAAGAATCCATCTGAAACTTATAAACTTTCTGTTTTGTTTTACATTGAGATAATTAAAAAATACCAAACTATATATGTATTTTAATTGGGATTTGAAGAATGACTCCCAGTCACATACCTTGTAAACTAAGTTTCATTGAGCAATAAAGCTTATAAAGCTCAGTTAAAACAACTTTTGAAAAAGGGGTTTTTTTATTAAATGAAATACTTACAAACTGGTGAATATTGTAATCAGGTAGAAATTGCTGCCTGAGGAGAGAAAAAACCCCTATATTTGAAAAAAGAGTGAAAGTTCTTTGTTTCCATTAATATATGTTCCTATTTTGTCACAACCTACAAAAGTCACCATGACAAGTGACTAAAACAGAGAAAAGTGGTTTCACTGTCGAATTCTAACAGTTCTAAATCCCAAAATAACTGCGCTTGGTTGCCTCTGGGCATGTTTATGCAGCAGGTAGGATGGCTCTTCTGAGCAAACCTTGTTCTGGAAGCCTCCCTCAGCATTTTGAGGGACGTGTAATCACTCTGTCTCTGCTGTCACCCAGCAGCAAACCACTTGCCACGGTCTTGAAGGGATTCAGAAGCGACGAGGAAATGACGCTCACCCCAGCGTCAGGCCCGTTTCCTCATGAATGTCACCCAAAAGCACAGGGTGTACCAGCACGCTGCTGAGGCTTCACAACGAGCAGCTGTGAGCCTGGACCAGACTGGGGTGGGGTGGAAATGGGGTGGACAGATCTGCCTGCACTTACAGCCACACCTGCAGCACCTGAGCCGCCCCTTCCAAAGGTGGAGCCGCGCAGAACTGACCCTGGGCACAGCTCTTGCTGCCCGGTGCAGATTCCCCAGGGCTCTCAGCTTTTGTGGTGGTGCAGCTCCTCTGGCTAGAGCCTCGTGAACAATTCCCTTTGACAAAGCACCCCATAAATACAGTCAGCTGGCTGAGACCGAGTTGAGCCGCTCTACCGCGGTGCTGTGTGCATCTGCGCTGTGCTTTACAATTCAAGAGAGGCTCAAGCAACTGTTGTCTCCTCTCCTGCAGAGCTTTCAGCCCCTACCAAATTTCCCCTAACTTGACATATCCTGCACGAAACTGCTGAGCTCTCTGACACCTGGAATGTGGCCAAGTATCATTTCATTGTAAAGCCATAGACAGCGACGTGGAAGATTCATACACAGATTTCTAAACTGTGCACTCCTCAAGTGGCAGAAGGAAAACCTTAGTGCTTGCTGTAAGTCAAGCCAGAACACTCATCATTTTTACTATTTATTTCCAGGATTTTCAACATTTTGAATTTTAATCCCTTTAATTTATTTTTTAAAAGCATAATCACAGCTTGCATATGTGATCATAAAACCCAATAAATCTGGGGAAATGCCCAAGAAGCCAACAGAGAAATATCAGCTTGTATCTCTGAGGAATCCTTAATTGCAACTCTTGTGAGGTTTGCAAGACCTGCTGTTTCATTGTAATCATTATGAAGCCAGCTGAGGCTTGCTTAAAACTACCTGAGCGGTGGATTAATCTAGACTAATATAGAGTTTTTACATAATCACTAATGTCTCTTGTGAAAAAAATAATCTTTTTTTCCCTGCTTATGAAAAACTAAGCGAATAAAAAGGCTTATGTTTTGTTCTGAAAGAGGGAGCAAAAGGGGAGTAAGGTACAAGGGTTAGCAAACATTAAGAAATAAAGACCAAATTGCTCAAAAATTCATGCAAAGTACTGTTGTAAGGTGCAAAAATGTGAAGGATAAAAGTGAGTTGGTTCTTCTAGAACCATCAGACGTTCTGTAGGTAGGGTGGTGAACCAGTGACAAACAAAGAGAAACAACCAACCATCAGCATAAAGACAAACAAATGTTTCTGATGGATGTTACATGTGTAATTTAGAAATGCTGCTCACCTGGCACTCTGTGCCTTTGTCCAGCTGGTTTTTCGAGCTCTAGCCTGATTCTGACCACAGGGATTTGATGCACTAAGAATTCCTTGAGGCTACAGACCCTGTGCTGTTGTCCCTTCCAAGCACAGACAGCAAGAGAGAGAGTTATCCTGTTAGTCTGGTTGCATCACACCTTCAAAGCATGAGGGCTAAACTAAAAAAATCTCTTCAGTGTCAGCATGGCTATATCCATTTGGGAGCTTTTCTGGAGCAGTGGTAGGAATGAGAGAGAGTAACTTTATCTGCTGAGACCCTGTAGAGGAGGTGAGGTGTTTGTAGGAGAGTGGTGAAAGAGAATAAGCCAGGTTAGGTAGCGAGTTTCAGGTGAAAGAGGTTAAATGAGAACTGTTGGGTCACTTTTACACAACTTGCACCAGAAGACTGTAATCCTGACCAATGTTCTAGTCTCTCTCTACATCAAGAAAATTTATAGTAAATCTGCATGTCCCTTACTTTCTTCACAAGTGGCACCCTTCAGTAAATGTTGACCTCAGCTGAGTCAAAAGATATATGGCCAAGAGGATTTCCTCCCTCTTCTTCCAGTGCATCTTCTGGAGTGCAAAGCGTAATGAGAACGGAGTCAGGCTCTCTGGATCTGGCTGGGGAAAGACCACATGAAGAGCTTGCAAATCAACCACTGGACTGTGTCATCTTCCGTTTCAGATCATTGCATCCCAAGGGTTTTTTATTCTAGTGCTGTAGATGCAGAAGGCCCTGCTCTGGTTGCAACTGCCTTGCTCTGCACTGATTTAATCCCAGCACTGCTGTTCTTTGGGGAAGTGCTCCTGATCTACGTGGCTGCATTGATTAGAGACTTAAAAGTCTTCTCAGAAGAGTCAGAGAGACAGAGAGGAAGCAACACAACTGCTCCAGCACGACGAAACTCACAGAAACTAAAGGTCCAAGGAAAATGCTTAGAAATTGCAACTTCTGTCACCTCAGTGCTCAGGAGAAAGTCAATGCTCTGTGGCCAGCATTAAATGCAGAACCAGGCACATCTCAGCAGCTTTCCCATCTGTGTCCTTAGATGAAGGCCTTGGTGCTGGATTCTCTCATGATAAATCCAGGGATGAGCTCAGTGGGAATCAGCTGTGGTTGGGGTCTGCTGGTGATGCTGAGATGTCCATAGCATCAAAAGGATGCATTGGCAAGCCACAGCACATGTCAAGAGATTTAGGCAATGGCAAGTATGTATTTAAAAACACCAGAGGTTGAAATTGTCAAGGATCCTCACTCTGCTGGCTGCATAAACACGTACAAATGCCACAGTTGCACTCTGGTATTTACTCCATGAGCAGACATGACAAATGCTGGGGAAGAAAAAGTTGCATATATTTTAGGACCAATCCAAAAATACTTACAGATTCGTGTTGTTGACCAACCTGTTGTTCCAGGTGTGGCAGTTTAATGTGTTTTCCTGGTTGCCCTGCTGTGCCCTGCAACCTCAAATGCAGCTCTATGAACACCTCCTTGATATCCTGTTGAAGAGGGGGAGCCTCGGAGACTTCTCAGGCTGATTTGCCACAGCAGCAGGGAGATGGATTTAGTTTTCAGGGGGTTGTTACAGTCTGAATGAGATGACAGTCTTGTGCTGTCTCATATGGATTTATGCTGCTACTGTAAATAAACCTGGGGGGGGAGGGGGGTGAGGCACATTTTGACCTGCTCTGGCTGGTGCTTTCTGATGGCTGCTAAACCATGCCAATCAAAGGTGACATCAGTAAACCTGTTGTCATCACGGTGCACTATGGTAACCAGGGCCGGAACATGCAGGAAAAAAAGAAAAAAAGACATGACAAATAAAATACATTCCAATACACAATACATCCAATATACAATGTGTTACACTAATTCACTACCCTACATATTCATGGCAAGAGTAATGATCTTGAAGGAGATTGAGAGCTTTTTTTTTTTCTCTTTTGATTTGAGTTTATCAATAAGCCCACTTCTGGTCACTGAAAGCCACTGTCTGGTGGTGATGTAGGGGACCAGCAGAGGAGGCCAGGTGGAAAAGCCATAGCAGGAACTTGGCCTCCATCACACACCTGACATGCACCAGCTGTGATCCCCTGGCCCTGCCTCCCAGCCACATCCCCTTTTCTCAGACAGCCCTTCTTGGTCTGTCGGTGTGATTGGTGCCCTCCTGCTCATCTCAGCAACTTGGAGGTTTCCACCACGTTAAACAAAAGCATGGGAGGAATTTTAAAGTCTGGGGGGCAAATGTGTGCTGTGGTGTTCAATGGGAGGTGGATGGCTACCAAACCTATATGTTTTTGTGGTCCTTGTCTGGAAAAAGGCATCACTTTGACCATATCCATGAAGAACACTGCAAACAGCCACAGGCTTGCACTGCCCAAACTTTGTGGAGCCTGTGAGACATTAAGAAAGTTTGTACACAGCACCGTGCCTGAGATAATAATCCAGTGCAGGGCATGAATGACCATGGGATGACTGCAATGACTGATTTCCAGTCTAGGCAGGGTGAGCTGACATCTCTCAGCCATGCCCTGTGCATGTGGTTGTCACCCTCTGTGGTTTGGGGCAGCCTAAATAAACCATCAGGGGCTGAAGGAGCAGGAGGGAGACAACTACAGCCATGCTGAGATACCCTGTCCTGTTTACATCCATTTTCTGCCTTGCTCCTGTTTCTATCAGCACAAAGGAGAAGAGAATCAAGACTTCCCTTCTGGAGTTTTTAAAGCCCGAGGAAAGCTAGGCAGAAGAGTGGAAAGAAGGAATATTTTTCATAAGAAGAGAAGGGGTTGCTGTGTATGCAGAAGTGGGTGAGGAGTGGTGGGGCATGGTCAAAGAAAAGGCTGGCAGCACAGCTCCTGTGGAAGAGAAGAAGGCAGCTCAGCAGCACTCCCTGCTCCATTTAAATGTCAGCAAGGTAGCTTCCACCAAAAGAATGCCTCCTGAGGGGGGAGAAAACAAGCAGAGTGTCAGGACCAGCTGGCAGCTTGAGAAAAAACAACCGTGCAGCTGAACAGCACCACTGGGAGCACTGGACGGCTGCCCCTGCCTCCTCATCGTCACTATTCAGGGCCTGTCAAAAGAATAATAAAACGTGCTATAAAGAGAAGACAAATCTCAGGCAGCCAGAGCAGCAGTGGGACTGGCCAGAAGGGAGAGCGGGCAGAGCTGGACTCCTGCAGCTGTGTGAGCATTTGGGGGCTTGCAGAGGTGGCTGGCTTTGGAGACATGCTTTCTGTCTCCAGAGGTGACAAGGCAAAGGGAGGGCCTGCCCATGACCTCGCACCATTCGGGGGTCAGGCCCTTCTGCTGATCAAAAATGCATGAGGACTGGTCCTTCCCTTTGTTTCCTGGTGGTTTTCATCCATCAGAGTGCTAAAGAAACGCTGGAGGATGGGACTGTGCCTGTCAGGCCCCTGGTCTGGAAACCTTCACGTGGCAGCCTCAGCCTGGACCCAATCTTCATCCACCTCCACGCCTTCCTGCTGCTGCTGCCCTCACGTCCTGTGGATCAGCATGTGCCACCACGAGAGGCACCTCAGCAGTGTCACTCACCACAGCCCTTCGTTTTGAATGACCTGATCCATAATAGTTACCTGCTCAGTCTTGAGAGGAGCCGGAGATGAAATTTCACCCAGGCAGAGAGATAATTTTCACTGTCTCCAAAACAGGAATGCTCGAGAAGGACAGATTCCTCCAGGCAATAAAGGCTAGGAAGGAAATTGTTTTTGAAGGCCAAAAGCCTATTCTTTCCAGATTTAGGCACAGTGATAAACATCAAAAGGAAACAATGGATACCCACTTCTGCAGGTGTTTCCTTCATACTTAACTGCTCCCCTCCAGCCTGTTGGGAATACTGCTCTTGCCTATTGTTTGGTAAATTCCAAGAATCATATTTATATCCATTATGTGAAGGACTACTTGCTGGGTACATATTCCCCTGTGCGCGGCTACAGTGCTGTGCCAACCGGAGCACTGGGGAAGCCAAACCCCAGCCAGGTTCCCCAGCCCAAAGCCCAAGGACTCAAAGTCCCTGCACAGTTCAAGACATTCTCATCTCCCTCTGCTCAGAACATGGAAAACACCAAGTGTTTCATCCTGTGGACATGCTGTTTTCCAGCACTGGAAAACATTTCTTCACACTCATCTCCACCACACCGACAGCAGGACCTGCTCTAGATTGCTGCAGCTGACCTGAAGTAACACGCCAGCAACAAAAGCCAAACATTTGAGAAGGCTACCCAAGGAGAGGGAGTTGTCCTTCTTAAGCACAGCTCGGAAATTTTCCTAACCAAAGGAAACGTTGGATAAACACCTTAGGAAGATGAGCTCATCCATGTGATGGGCCCTCCTCTTGGAATTTTCTGTCTCCTCCTTCATGTGGTAGAGTGAGACAACTAACAGAAGGGCAATTTCTGGAAACAAAAGTCAGATGAGCAAAAGTTTTAGGGATATCCAACTTGGCACATTGGTGCGTACATGTCACTAGATTAAGCAATGCCTTTGGGAGGTGTCACTAATTTTTTGCTTGTTTATATGTGATTTATTCATAAAAAAACTATTCTAAATCTTTTCCATGGCATCACTTTAAACTTCCTACAGTAGGAGAAAGACATAAACATTGAGATTTTCAGATAGGGCAGCTGAGTCTCTGAGAGATAACAGAAGTTTCCTAAGTAGCACGGTGTAAAAGCAGCACAACTGGAGGAATACAGTCCTCAAGTCTCTCAGTGAAGTGTTTTCCCCCTCCATCTGCCCCAAGAGGTGTATGGAAACTAGTGTGCTTACTTAGATACCCTGCAGCCCTAAAAAAAGGATTGACTTCCCGATGCAGTTGGAGTTTGTTAAGACACCACAGAATCCAAGCCAAGACTTGAGATTCCCAGTTTCCACCTTGTGAGATCTGCAGTGCACAGCTTAGGTGAGCCACTGTGCTTTCAAATGACACAAGGACCATCCATCAGCAGAGAGGAAATGAAATTAGAACAACAAAATTCCAAATACAGCTGTTAATTCACTCTCCCAATAGATCTCCTTTANTTTTTTTTTTTTTTTTTTAGTGGGTGGGAAATGAAGGCATTCAGCTCTATTCAGACAGAAGGTCTGTCTGGCACAGGAGATGCTCTCCATGATACAATCTCTGTTGGCCCATCTGTGACAGACATCAGTAAATATTTCATAGATGTCCCTCTAGAAGAAAGTGAAATGAAAAGTTACCATCCCTACTACTTGCCACTTGTTCTGAGAGCCATTCTCAACAGAAAAACTAACAAAACCACAATTTTGCCTTAAAATAAACCCCCAACTGAAGGCAAAATAAAGCCTTTCAACACAAAAATCAACTTTTATCTATGTAAAAGATGGTTTTGTTGCAAACAGTGAGGAAGCAGAAATGGGTTTCCATTTCAGAAAAACTCTTCATTTCACAGGTCCCTTTTTTTCCCAGCTCCCTGTTTACAAATACCATTCTCCAAGTCCATGTTGAAACCAAATTTTTACCTCAGTGTTTTTGTACAGTGGTTAAGCTGTGCATTTCTGATGTGGTAAAAGATAGGGGGCAACACGTGTTAGTCAGCAGAAGGAAACTTTTTATTTATTATTTATAGCCTTTTTTTTTTTTAATAGTGCTCATCAGCCTTTGTCTCTGAGCACTTCCCAGAGGTCAGTCACGAGTAATGTCCTCATTGCTGAGACACTGAGCAAAGGCCACAGGGCCAAACCTCAGATAGGAATGGGAACTGATCCCCAGACCTTTGGAGCTCCTCTCCTTTGTACCACACAGATGACTGGTCTCCTTTACCCTCCCACCCCCACCCTGGCTTCTCCAAGCATTTCACATGTCAATCCCACAAAAAACTGACAACAGTCCTTAATTTTAACAAGCATGTGCCACCAAGCACAATGAGATCATTCACAGAGCTTGGAGTTGAAGCAGGTGGGGTGAGCCTTTCCCGGGTTGACTGTGTCATTTTGGCATGAGCTCTCTGTTGCTTCATAGAGCTGAAACAAGATGTGTGAGGAAGGGTGACTTGTTTACAGCATCTCAATAATTAATAACCATTGCTGGAAAGTGTTTCTAGATGTACACACACCAAGTCCCGAAGCATGACAGGCACTTTGATTCATGTGCGACACGCGCTCCCTGATGTATAAAATTCTCAGTGGCCTGGAGTTTGTCAGCCTGTTGATTCTGCTGAAACATATGTTGGTCTATTGAGGGAGCTGCGTGATGAGCAATTTCAAAAATGTCCCAATTTGGAAATGTAGCTGCAGACAGTGTTTTAGAGGAAGTGCTCTGTGATTGAAAGCTGAAGCTGCACCATGCAGTTCAAATTAGATTTGGACATTGTGTGCACTGTCAGTTTGGAGAGCTCTTCACGTGCTTGCCAGAGGTTTATAGGACATATGGGTATGCGCCACAGACAACATCTAGTCCTCCAGTTTTTATTTAGTTTTAATCAGACACAAAGATCCTTCCCTTTAAACACAAGGAGAAGGAACCTTGTATTTCATCAGGGAACACAGAAAAGAGCAGGGCTGGAAGGAGCGAGAGAACAGCTTATTCCTGCATAATCTCTGCTCTTCACATGATCCTCAGCCTGCTGATCTCAGTTAGTTCTGGGGAGAGCAGAAACCAGAGCTAGCAGCCTGCAGGTTGTTTGGAGAAGAGAAATAAAACAATCAGTTTGGAACCAGCTACTTTCTCATAACCTCATTTGTTTAATTCACCAGCTGTTTTTCTGAAAGGTGGTGAAGCAATAAAACACACCCTTGATTACCCTTTCCTTCTCAAATCTTTTCAGTCTTTTTTTTTATTTTTTTTTTGAAGTTGCAGGAGTGTGAGAAAACCCAGTTGCGTTCAGGGTCTGGTCCAGCACCCATTGCCCTCAGCAGGCTTTGAACAGCATCCACGGGCCTGGGTTTGCAGAAATCTGGATTCCAAAAGGCATTTAATCACATTAGCTGAAATCCTGCTGATTTCACTGCAAACTTTTTCCATCATGCTTGTTAAAGATGAGGGTGCTGTGAGCAATTTTCCCTTCACTGCGTACGTTTAAGTTCAGCACAGCAAAGAAAGCTCAAGCTGAGCTGGGGCCCAGTTGATTCCAATGGGATTAAGCATTTATTTACAGGCAGGCATGTGTGTAAGCACCTTCCTGGATTACAGCCTCACACTGACTCAGGTTGAAATGACTGTGCTTGTGCTGTGCTGAAACAGGGCTTTATTGTCCTTTGAACTGAGGGCTGTATGTCTTGGTGTCTTACTCCCTCTGCTTTGATGGTTGCACTGAAGGACATTGTGGGTTCCTACAGTAAATCTGGCTCCATGCAAGTCACAAGGAACTTTTTTTTTCGTGGAGTTAACATTCACTTTCTCCTGCACAGCACCATGGAAGAATTTAAGGTTGACTGGCATGATTGTGGCAAATTATATCTATTATTTTAAAAAATAGCTCCAAACCACAAGTCATTGAGATCCAATTCTATATTTGATATAAAGGAGGCCAGATACTTTTACCTTTTTTTTTTTCTTGTGAGCAACTATTATTTGATAAGGGAATTTCAATCAAAAGTATATATCAACTGACTACACTGGCCTTCTACCAACTATATGTAAATTATAAAATTATATGTAGATCATGGAATATAATAATATGGACCATGTCTCATCATGCAGACATGTTCCATAGCCCACTCTTCTGGTGGAACACAATGGTACAAAAGTAAATCAGGAAAAGACAAAGAAAAGAAAAAAAATTCAAAGATGGCCACAACAAAAACAACAATAATAATAGTAATAACAACAGCAATGAAATGCAAGACCAGAATAAGAAGCATTTATTTGTAGCCTGACACAATGCAGATTGGGTTCAATGAGATCCCATCTGCTGATTTCAGGGAGAAAAGGATTAGGTTGTTCTTTCCTATGCATGGAAACCAGATAGCTGAGGCTGCCTGCCTTTGTTGGTCTGAGCAATTTAATCTAATTTACCAAAATCAAAACTGTACGCTTTTTTTTTGTAAGCCTCTGACTAGCAGACACCAATGAGATTTGGTCCTTCCTCAACCCCTCAGCTTCAATTTAGCAGTACCAAACACAAACAGCTGGGATGAAGCAGAAAACTGCATCCCAGAGGAAAAGCCAAGCAAAATAATTACATGTGTGTGTGAACACATCCTCCTGAGTGGGGAATACCTACATCCAAAACACAATGTCCACTGAGGAAATCTGGGTGACGCCAAGACCCTTTTACTGGGAGTGGGAAGACTCTTGAGAGGTGCAGCTGGATGCATCTCCTCCAGGATTCCCAATGCAGCCAAAAGAACAGCTGTGCCTTTTCTTCCTCAGGGCTCTCTGACCCCGTCCCTCCATGGTGAGACCTTCGGGACAGGCGTGGAGTCAGTTGACAGCAGCACTACCTTCTGCAGCAATGTGATATCTCAACCAAGATAAGAAGAGCACTGCATGAGAGCCTGGACAGCCAGCCAGAAGAAAACAAGCCCACTGCTCAGTGTTGGTGGAAAAATGAAAGGACAAGTGCAAGGCAGGTGGGGACTAGGAGCACATAGATTTAGGGCTCTGAATCATGCCTGCAGATGGATTTAGATTTAGCCAAGGCAGCCGCCGCCTCAGCTGTTTGCCCCAGTCCTCTGCCAAAGGTTATTCTGGGCCATCTGAAGGGATTGGGGACCCACTTGTGTCACATATGGGCTGAAGACATGCTGCAGAGGCTGGGGCAGCTCAGGGGCAGGTAGATCTCCTGCTCAGCCTCTTGGTCCTCCCCGCTACCAGCGGCGAGTCAGAACCCCAAGCAACAGCACTATGGGAGGGCTGATGCCCATAGCTGCATGTGTAAACCCTTGTAAATGTTCTATCAGGCTCACCACATGTGAAAGATGGTGTTCAGGAAACACGCTATTCCCTTTTTTAGAGGTGGGTAGCAAAGTTTCCCAGAGGACCTTTGAAAGCAATGCCTTTGGGAGAGCACTGGATTTGGTATCCATCTCACAACACCCAAAGCACTTCCATAAAACAGGTGAGATGCTCAATATCTTATGAAAATAAGGCATTTTAAACTCAAAATGAATATCAGTATTTCTCCCAGCAGCAAATGATGCTCCTGAACCTACAGACTGATAATTCCACATAGTAACTGTGCTGTCTGCAGAAGAGTGATACCAAAATGTGGCTCTGTCTGCACAGAGGTGGCAGCAATTTTCACCCCATCTCTACCTAAAGGGGCAAAAGTGATGGATGTCTCTGCTCTAGCCCCCATGAGTTCTGGGGTGATGCAGGGAGATCCCCTCTGGAGACACAGGTGAGGAGAGGTGTCCAGCTGGTGTGGAGCAGTCCCAGAGGTACCCAGACGTCCCCTGGAGAAGGGGCACTGTGAAAAGCACCAGGTGCAGTGACTTTGCTCTCCCATAGTGGCCAAGGCATCATGTCCAGGCTCCCATGCTCCAGCACACCCTGCAGGCTCTCCAGCAGAGCCTGGGGCAGGTTTTGGGTGTGCAGAGCTAGTGGGCTGCCAGCAGACAGCTTCAGAGCAAACGTGGGCACATCTGCAGCAGCCTGCCGCCAGGGCAGTGGGTGACCGCAGGGTGGACATACCTTGCAGCCAGCCCGTTCAAACGCTTCATTATCTGAAGCTTTGGCAAGACTTTTTAGGGCCTCCTCTGCATTTTCCCTACCTAATCAAGCTGAAGGCTAGGTAGAGACCTCCCTGCCAAGGCAGAGTACCGAGTGTCCCGGACAATGGCTCCCTCTGGGCAGCCCAGCCAGCTTTGCTAACAGGGACAGTCCGTTTTGGAGTGATGAATGCCACGTTATTGGCTGAGACTTGTTAGACACACTGCATTCTCTCGACATGATCTCCTGACAGAGGAGGACAGAATACAAGCAGGCTTGTATTTTCCTTCTAAAACGTTTACGGAGAAACACAAAGCCCTAAGAAAGTTCGCCTGCTGGTTCCTCGCCTGTGCTACCCACATTGAGCTCAGTGCTGACAGAGTTTGCTGAGATGTTGGGAAATAATGTGTTTTTTGGAACACTAAAACTATCATTGCCTCTGATTAAAACAATCCACCTCCCAGTTTGGTATAGTCATGATCACATACCGCTCTAAACATATATTCCAGCCTCTCTACTTACATTCCCAGTTTCATATCCAAAACCCATGATTTCACAGAGGTCACCCATGCACCTTGAGTGAAGCAACGTAAAATTACCTCCAATGTGGGTCTGGAAATAGCCTTCCCCCCTGCTCTTTCTCTTTGCATCTTTTGTGCAAGTGTGTGTTCAAACGTGTGTATGTTCTTGAGTTGACATCTATTAAAGACTGATCTCATTTGTGTCAAACATGCCACCTACAGGGAGCATTTTGGAGCAGTCAAGTTACAGGAGATAGATAAAAAAGAAGAAGAGGTAATGAATATGGAGTGTAAATGCCTTAGCAAAGTAATGGAGACATGTACTAAGAGCAAGTGAAATTTGACCTTCTGGCTGAAAACCTGATAGCGAACCAACTGGAGAACTTTAGAAAATTGGATCAGCCTCAATGGGCACAGAGTAAACATTGGGAGTGCAATACAGTCTTATTAAACATAATGCACATTTAATGCATAATTTTATTGCAACCAATTTCATGGTACTGCCTTAAATGAGTCCGGGTCTACTTCAACTGTAGCAGTCCACTACCATTAGTGCCTCTTAAAAGAATTGCAAGGCCGGTAAACTATCACCAGTCTGATCTCTCCCTTAGCCCATACTTTCTGCTTCATAAACTCTCCCAGCTCCCACAGCTTGTAGTGAGATCTTGTCTTCGTTCAGTACGCAGCTTTTGAAACACTAAACTGTTTTGGCAAGTCTTCACAGACGGGAATGTTACAACATTTCCACTTTATGCTGGTGCAGTAAAGCAGTGAACCTTTGCAGCTATAGATCAGTCAGCTGAATCCCAGCCTTACAACAGGAGTTCCTGGAACCTATACAATCAGACTGGAGCTGAAGATTTCTCAAGCACAGCAGGCAAAATCCTATTTTTCTAAGTGACAGCAGCAGTGTTTGCCCTCTGATAGGAACAAGGAGTAGGGAAAACAAATGATGCTGAGCTCTAAGAAAGTGAGCAGCCCCCCTCACAGACTGATAGGGGATGGCTGGATTAACACATAAGGAACTGTAAATAAGCAGCAAGAAGTGTTTAATTTATACCCTCAGAGTACAAAAACTCCACATCCTGAGTTTCCAGTCTCTTCTTGCCGAGGTCTTCACAGCCTGAAGCATTGTTACCTGCACCTCGTAGAAACACCAGCAAGGGAAGAGATGTTTCAACCTCAGCCTGGGATTTTCCAGGTGTAAAGGACATCCTGTGTATTGCTGAGCTCGGATTTTCAACATCCTGGAGTTCCAGGGGTGTTTTGAGTCCAGAAACGTGATCTGAGCCCATCCCTAGATGCAGGATCAGCCCTTTATGTTTTGTCACAGTGAGCTGCTAATAACATCTGCGGAACAGTGCTGCTGGAGCTCTCTGCAGGGGTCCTGTTTGCTAGGCACCACACACATATGTACACAAGAGATATCTCTTGCCCTGACAAGCTTTAGGATTCCAGCTAGTAGCGAGATGCAGCGCGGGGGTGATACACACAGAGGGGTGGAAGAGGCCACCACCGTTGTCATCAAGTGGTACAGTGTCATGAATCAAGCCTCCAGTGACAGTGAAATAGCACACTGGCTGCTTTTGATTCGCATCCCGCATTCTCAAGCCCTTCCTCCTGTGATCACAACCAGCGAGGGCTCACTTCATCATCTTTTGCCACACAGTGGCGGACCTGGGAGTTTCCTGAAAAAAAAAAAGAGGCCCAAACACTGTGAATTTCTTCATTCATATTCTGAGAACGGTCACTGAGGAAAAACTAGAAAGGCTGCTGTAGTCCCTGGTGCCAGGATCTTCTGGAGTAAACAGGAGTGCATGAGTTCAGCCCCAAAATTCAGCATTCTGCTGTTGATGCACCACAAAAGTGTCACCTCTGCTGTCCTGTTCGTTGGGACAGCAAGAGGGTCTTCAAAACACACCAGGACTGGACCTGATGTTTTGCTTTCCCACAGACTAGTCAGTGGTTTTGTGAACTTTATGGCCTTTGGTGGACTGAGAAAACATTTTCTAAAACCCTAGCCACATGTGGACCTTGAACTTCACCTGGTCACCCAAGTGGCAGGTAGGCTTAACAGTGGGTACACATATATATGATACCAATAAAAGGACAAAAAATCATATCCTTAAGCATAGGTGATGGCTCTGCACATTTCTGGAATGATGAATTATTGAGATCTACTCTGTAGATAATTCTTTTGTTGCCATTTCCTCGGAATCAAATTATGAAGATATGTTTCTGATTGTGAACATACTTGAAAAATATTGGTGTTTAAAAAAAAATGATACAAAACTCTCATTCATCTCTAACTCTAAATAGCATTTAATTAGCAATCCAGCAGCATTTACAGTGGTAACACATGAATAATTCTGGAGAGGGAAAAAAAAAATACTTCAGCATCAGTCTAACCAGGACCTGTAGAACGGGAAATAAAATAAGTTAAAACAACTGAAAACTGTTTTGATGCTGTCATATCAGGTTGTGGAATTTACAGCAGGTGGGCTGGGTGTAGTCTGTAACCTCACCTCACATGTCCATGCACACATTATTTTGAGGGGAGGGATAGGCAGGACGTGGAAGGTGAAACTCTGGACTTCCACTGAGGGATGTGCAAAAGGGACAGCAGTAGCAAAAAGTGGCCTCCAGCAAAGGGAGGATTTCACTGTCCCTGCCTGAAGTCAGCCTAAATTTCAAGGTGAAATTGCCCAGCTAGTCAATAGCGCTCCTATTCACACACTGCACATGGAAATTCATATTCCTTCCTACTTCTGCATGCATTTTCCCAGCACATTTCACACAGAGAGACAGGCAGAGACAAGGCCCTGCTTTCTGCAATATTGGGAACAAGGATGCTCGAAAGCTCTCCAAGGCTTCTCACAGGAAGAGAGAGTTCTCTGAAACACAAAGAATGCTTCAGGCAAGTACCTCTGCCTCGCAGATGTGGCTACTCAGCCACAAGTGAGGCTTGCTCAGGCACCTGCCAAGCCAGAAATGCCTACAACTGTTTAAGGTTGCCAGGGGAAATACAGTGCCCACGTCTGAATAAACTCATCTGTCTACGTGGAAGACCTGGTGGAGAGCTGGGGCTTCACGTTTGCTGAGAAATGCTGGCAGGTTTGACATCACCCATCTCCAGCTGAAATGAAATCTGGGAATTACTTAGGAAAAGCAGTCTTTTTGAAGAAAGGGTTCCAGAACCATCAAAATGACCTCGCTACAGACAACATTTGCCATTGTAGTCGTCTGTTTAGATAGACAAGCCAGGTGCAGTTGGAAAAAAGCAGACAATCTTTCCACTGTAAGAATTTTTCTTTGTGTTTGAAATACTTCAAAGCTAAGAACTTCTCTGAGCCAAATCAGATATGCATTTGTTAGACCATCTCTGACAGAAGAGTTAGTTGGAAACTATAAACTTTCTTCTGCTTTCGAGACTACCAAAGCCTCAAGAAAGCTCCCCCTCCTTATGAAAATGCATCTTTTTTGGTCTTACATGCTTGACCACCAGAAAACCAGCCGTTATTTTTCAAAAATTTTAATGGCATCTTTCAAGCTGGTCACAGCAACATCTTCCAAACTGAAAACAATTTTAATGCAAAATCATCAACAGATATTGTGAGGGCTTTTTTAATAGAGGTTTAAACTATTACATCAATATTTCATTGATAGGCAGGTATGTTAATAATCCGTTGCTTTTGGCAATGGGTGGTTAAATCAGCTTCTACTGGTGTGTCTTGTAATTTATTACATTTGTTGTTATTTCTGTTACAGCTGCACCTGGAGACAGATATCACCATCAGTCCAAAAAACTAAAGAACTAAAAAAACTAAAAAACTAAAAAAAAAAACAAAACCAAAAAAAACCAAAAAACACAAACTCTTAAAAATTTAAAAAAAAATAAGGAAAAAAATTTATAAGTTTTTGTAGTTTTATATTCTGTTACAGGGAATCACCATAGCTTGCTTCATCCTAAAAAGACAAATCTGGCAAAAGACTAACACAGCAAACAGTTAAATGGCTAAATTCTGTGTAAAACTTGGGAGGCTTGCTGCTGTAGGACGTTACAGAGGGAGGTGTCTTTTGAAGGAAGACCTGCTTTCCATCTTTTCTCAGGACAGAAGAGCATGGTGAGGGTGACTGCACCCCAGGCTTCCAGCCAGGGTCCAGGTCTCTTTCTTTCCACGTTGCGGTTTCCCATGTGCAGGCAGTGATAATTCAGCATCATGAAAAAACATAAATTGTCAGATAGGCAATGCTAAGATGAAAGGAACATTATCTTTTACAGCTGGCCAAGACTCTGAATTTTATGGCTTTCTACAAGAAGTAACCAGAAATGACATAACTGTTCTTGCACTTTTCTAATTTCTATTCCAATTTACTGTAAGCCTGGTGTGATAAGACCAAAAATGTGTTTTAGCTGTGGGCAGGTTTTAAGACCACATTGTTCTAAACCCCTGAAAATCAGGATTCTTGATAGAAACTGTGATAAACCTCAAAGTCTGCCTGTATTAGTAGGAGAAGCTATCATATAGAGAATTTAATAAAGATTTCAAATATTCCTTCTGTGTCCTAAAGCCATTATTCACTGCTAAAGGACTGTGAATCTTGAAAAGTCTTGGAAGGCTTTAATTTGAAATATATATATATATAAAATATATAGTTCTAAACCAATCAAGAAACTTAATACCAGAAAATAAATTCTGTCTGTCTTTAGCCTGCCCCTTGCTTTAAAACATGAAACTCAAATAAGAAAGGTGGCAATTTAAACACATCTGCCAGGCTGGAACAGTAGATCCAGACCCCTGTGTGAAGTAAACTAGAGGGGCTGTCCATTAGAGAAGATATGGTCCAGCAACTCAATAAATAGATGCAGGAGGAGGAAGGTCTGTTCCTAGTCTCAGGGCTAGCTCATGCAGTGGGCTAGCAAATTAATTTTCCTCTTTCAAGCTCATTGTTGTCCTTTCACTTTGCTGTGTACTCCTTTGGGCAAGACAATGTCTCTGGGCTGAGGTGTGCAGGAAGAGATTTTCCCAGGGATTTTTGGAGCAGAAATGGGATGTCTCTGCATCCACATTCATCAGCCACTTTGATGCTGCTCTGGCTTTGTGCAATTCCTTCTCCTGCTCTCCCTGAGAGCACCACAGCAAGCTGGTGATGGTTTGGATTTGAGATTTATTCACATCTGGCTTGGAGAAATTCCTAACAGGGAAAAAAAAAAAAATTCCTGGTGACTGTGATTTCTAGATTCATACTTATTTTAAGAAATTTCGAGTGTAGGGATTGCCCCTGCTTGGGGAGAAGCCCCACACCGAGTATGCGAGTCCTGTGGTGTTTGCCAAGGGCGAGAGAGGAGAGAATTTCAACCTGGGGAAACTGCACTGATGGATTGCAGCCACATCACCACGAACACATGTGAAAATAGCTCAGGCACAAAGAAAATCAGGTGATGTTGGCAGTCACTGCTTGGGAGAAGAACTGTCCAAGTTCTCAGACAGTTTTCCTCCTCAGCACAGAGGCTGTGGTGACAGCCTTGCCCGGTGCTCCTCACACTGGAATGCACAAGCAGAGTGTGGGAAGGGGAAAACGACCTCCAGCAAAGATGAGACCCTCTGGCTCCAGGGAAACAGCACTGATTCCCACCCCAAGAGGATTTGGCCCACCCTACCCAGCATGGAGGGGGAAACCGAAACACGCATCCCTTGGATGGCTGGAGCTCAAGTCACCATTTGCCTGTCTGGAGCGGGATAATTTGTCAGACACCAGCTGCTGCACGCTCTGTCCTCTTGGGCACACTTGTTATTGTGTTACAGCCTGCCTGAAGAATGTGGGATGTCCTGGAAAAGAAAACGATTGCAACCTTGCTTGCTCAAATAATCTGAGGGCTCTTTTTTTCCCCCGTGTTCGTAAAGCACCAGCCAGCGTTAGGAAGGGAAGGGGGGGGTGGGGGAAAGAAAAGGAGAGGGAGAAGAAGGAGAAGAAGAGGAAAAAGCCAGGCTGGCAGTGCTGGGGAAGTGCTTTTGTGACCACACAAAGAGATTTCAGACCGGATGGAAGTGGTCCCCCCCGCTCGCTCTCTCCCTTGCCGCGTCTCCTCTGTCTCTGAAAGAGTTACTCAGGAGGATTTCAAGGGTAGGTTTCTAGAGCGACACCATGTCTAATTATGTACGAGACGGAATGAAAAGGTGTAGGCCTGTCTTTCCAGCTCAGAAAAAAATGTGGTGTCCTGCGAATAAGAAATGAACAGACTGACCTTTTCAGAGCTGCTGAAAGAGAAAACCAGATGTATTCCTCAAGAGTCACTATGACTGAAGGGTGATAAAGGCTTGCATTGTGCACTTGAATAAAAGGAAAGCTAACCAGAAAACAGCAGCTGATAATAGTCAGGCCAGGCTGTGCTATTGTCCAAGGCACAAATGTTCAGCATTGGCCTAGACCACACTGCTGGTATATACAGCACAGACTTGGGGGAGAAATTAAAAAGAGAAGGGGGAGGCAGCTTTTTTTATTTTTGCTACCTACCAGAGATTGTGTGAAACTGCTAGCAGTTATAAGGCCACGGAGGAGGAAAATGATCTGGGATCCTTTCCCCACCACACAGAAGCACAAACATACACACACTCCATTTCTAGCATTATGTTCCTGTAAGATCTGAATCTAACCATCTGCCAGATGAATAGACAAAACCCAGCTTGTCTTCCAGGGTTCAGATGTAAGGGGGTGGATAAAGAGGAAGCATCACACTGGTGAAGAGGCTGGAGCTTTCTGCAAAACAGGGGTCTCCAGAGCTCAGGTCAACCAGCTAGAAACAACAACGGCTTTAATTAAGGACCTGAGGCTGGGTGGGGATCACTGGGTAGGTCTGATTATCCCCCACACCAGGCAGGTCTCTGGCACCGCCATAAAATCCAGAGAAAACGCAAGGGTTGGTGGAAAGAAAAAGGGGTGGAAAGGAGTGATCGGTGTGAAAAAAAAAGGAAAAAAAGGGAAAAGAAAAACCAGAAAGCAAACCCCATCCCTCCACTTCTCCCAGACTTGGGGGAAAAAACTGGCTTCTCCCTGGGCAGGAGCCACTTGCTTCAAGCCCTGCTACCATGACCTCTCTGGATTATTCAGCTTCACACACCTGCCAAAGACTCTCTCAGACACTTTTGAATGTCATGCCACTGTTTGAGAACCAAGGCTGGGTCTGAGTGAGCAGATCTTGCCCACTGGAGATTGTTATTTTTAGAGTGGGCACGATAAGCCTCTGCCAGGCACCATCCACAGCCAGCTACGTCCATGCAGAAGTGTAAATCAACCACAGTGCTTGCTGGAAGATCTTGTCTTTTCTTATTTAAATATGCTCTCTG